>VZQC01012005.1:1342543-1389241 GCA_009823505.1 Rhizomys pruinosus | reverse complement strand
CCGGCCGCCGCAGGGTCGTCCCGGGCGTCCTCTGGAGGCTCCCGCGGGGCTGGCGGCGGCGGCGGCGGGGGCAGGGCCTCCCCGCGCAAGGGACCCCCAGGGCCCGCGCGCCTTGTGCGCCAGGTGCGGCGCCAGCGGCCTCACGGGCACGGCCGCTTGGGGCACGATGTGTCCCAGCACGAGCGCCGGCGACGGCTCTCCCCGCGCCCCCGCGCTGATGGCGGCAGCGGCCCGCTCCTCCCGCGCCGCCTCCTTGCCCTCACGCTCGCCAGAGGCCGGCTGCTCCGACCGCCGGCTCGCCACCGCCACCGCCACCGCCACCAGCGCTTCCCGGTCGGCGGCCACGGCGGGCGGGTCCTCCCGAGAGACAGCGGCAGGCACCGGGGCGCGAGCGGACATGGCCGGCCCCTGGCCCCAGCCTCCTGCCCAGCCGGGGGCCGTCCGTGTCCAGGGAGCCCGGCCGCCGGATGGCACCGACCCGCTTCTGTCCTGGGACACGGAACCCGCCCACCGAAGCCGTGCAGCACCCGGCGTGCCGCTCCTCCCCGCCCGCCGAGCGGAGCGCTAACCGCCCGCAGCCCGGCCTCCTCGCAGCGCTCGGCCGGAGCTCGCCACAGGCGCCCGGCGCGCCGGAGCCGCAAGCCCTAAGCGGGCGCTGGCGGCGACGGGAGTGTTTCTTTCGATCACTGCTATTGGCAAACTTCCTGTCACAGCCGTCAAATTCACATTTGAAAGGCTTTTCCCCTGTATGAGTGCGCTTGTGGATCTTGAGGTTCTCTGAGCGCGCGAAGACTTTGCCACAGCCCGGGAACGGACAGGGGAAGGGCTTCTCGCCCGTGTGCACGCGGATGTGTTTGATGAGCTTGTATTTGGCCTGGAAGGGCTTGCCCTCGCGTGGACAGTCCTCCCAGAAGCAGACGTGGCTGCTCTGCTCCGGGCCACCCACGTGCTCCACCGTGACGTGGTTCACCAGCTCGTGCATGGTGCCGAAAGTTTTGGAACAGGGCTTGGCGCCGCCGGCCGGGGGCGGTGGCGGTGGCGGCCCGGCCAGCTCCCTGTCCTTATTCCTAAACCTTCACTGCTGCTGGACTCTGACCAGAAGACAAGGGTGATGTCATAAAGGGCTCCTTACTTTCATCTTATCGTAAATACTATCTTGCAGCACTGAGCCTCCAAAAAGATGATGGCAGTAGCACATGATCCCTGTCTCCTGGATACTACCATTGCCCGGCTGACCCGAGGGCTCACGGTTGGCCTCCCAGTTCCCACATAATGGCTTCTTGGTCCCTGGGTCTCCTCGCCGTCAGTGACCTGGCAATTTCACCTCCTCAACTACTGTCTCGGTGAACAAAATGCCTAGGTTCTTTGAGGTAGTTCCTAAGGCCCTTCCTGGGAGGAGCTGGGATGAGGGACAAGGTGGTCTCAGCTCAAACTCCTACAAAGATCCTACAACTGCCACTTGGGACTGTCAGCAATGCAGGCCAGTGAGCAGTGGGGCAGGTCACAAAGCCACCATGTCAACCTTCCTGTGCATCACAACCCCAGAATGTTGGGGGAGTGTTGTGCTGGCAGTGGGAGGCAGCATGCCCCAGGGTAGCTACCTCCCTAGTCCGTGTCTCTGAGCCCGCCAAGTAAAGAGCAGCAGTAAACACTGGTGGGAGGGCGTAGGGGTTGGGAGCCTGAGCGCAGGGGCAGAG
Source organism: Rhizomys pruinosus (assembly GCA_009823505.1). NCBI lineage: Eukaryota > Metazoa > Chordata > Mammalia > Rodentia > Spalacidae > Rhizomys > Rhizomys pruinosus. Next base: position 1,387,544 of record VZQC01012005.1, on the reverse strand, counting down.
GCAGCAGGGAAGGCAGCTACAGTGGCCTGTTGGGACTTTACAGCAAGCAAGTGGGGTCACAAAGACTACCAAGAAAATGTGCGGGTGCTGCCCCTGGGTGCCCCACTCTGTGCTCTTCCTGTTGATGCCACCATTGTGGCTGAACACAGAGAGCTTCCTATACCAGGACTCTGATTGGGGAAACTACCATGGACATGGTTTGGACTCCAGAAGTTTCTACCACTCTGAAGACCAGGGTCCAAAGCACACTTGGCACCAGAGGAATGCAGTGGAGGAGCCATGCCAGGCCAGCCCTGACATCTACTTTGTCCTGGACAAGTGAGTAGCTTTTTTCTTACAGGCGACACTGATGGAGATACAGAGGCCTGGTCCCTGCAGGGGGATAGACATGGCTACCGTGCTCAGAACTCAGGTTACAGGTCTCTGTGACTGACTGACTTCCTGAAGGCAGGGAGACACCATAGAGCTTCTTGACAGCTCTTTCTCTAGCATCCTGCCCTTTTCTGGGCTTTCATTCTTCTTCTTCTCAGCCAAGAGAGCAGCCCACCAGGGGTTCTGCAGGAATTGCTGTTGCTGTAGGAACTCTCCCACCCTCCTGGCTGAGTGGTCTTTGTTTTGCTGCCTTGAGTGTTCAGCTTCTTCTTTCTACCACAGAGAGGACCACACAGTCCTATCCTGTCAGGAGCTGCTTCTCACTCAGTGTGACTCTGGATAGGCTGGGCCTTAGGCCCCATCTGTCCATCAAAGGAAGGATGGAGGTGGGTCTAGGCTGAAAGAAGAGGCCTGGACTCTTTCTTTCTTTCTTTCTTTCTTTCTTTCTTTCTTTCTTTCTTTCTTTATTTCTTCCTTTTTCTTTCTTTTTCTTTCTCTCTTTCTTTCTTTCTTTCTTTTCTTCTTTTACTTTTTGATCTCTTTGAAATAGGGTCTTCTTGTAGCCCCAGCTGTCCTGGAACTCGCTATGTAGACCAGACTGCCCTTGAACTCACAAAGATCCACCTGCCTCTGCCTCCTCAGTGCTGGGATTGAAGGCCTGGCCACCACGCCTGGCTGGACTCCTTTCTTAGCAGCTCTGCAGAGCAGAAGGCTGGGGAGTCCTTGGCTGGCCTCTCCTGCATGCTGGCATCCTCTAACCATGTTGAACTACAGAGACACTGGGAGCTTCGCTGTTAGTGTCCTCAGTGGGCTGCATTGCTGGGTTGATGAGAGGCCCATGGCATCTTCTAGACAAGACCAGAGCTTCCTGGGCTGTTTCAGGTTTGGATCTTCTCACTTCTCTCCTTCTTCTTGGACACTGTTCATTGAGGAGACATGGGCCCAGTTCCCGTCTTTTGTTGTTGTTGTTGTTGTTGTTGTCTTTTTACTAAGGTCTCAAGTTTTATACCTGAAGTACAATTTCTCAGGCCTTACCGATTGTTTATTTCTGGTTATACTTTCTTTTGGATGTTTAAGGCCACACACTTAGCCCAGATTAACCAAGGTTTTTGTTTTCTCAAGGTCAGTTGAGGATCTGGTCCTCAGGGGTCCAGTTCCCATCTTCTAAGCCAGACCAGCAACCTGGGAAAGGATGGGTCCTGTGGGACTGACAGCCTGGTTAGGCCAGTCCTTCCAGAGAGTGGCCATGTTGTCAAAAGGGCCTCTCAGCTGCCATTTTTTTGTATACATTCCACCAACTCCACTGGGGGCGACTGGGGGATGCAGCAGGAGATGAGCCCTACTCTACGATGCACAAGAAAAACTGTGGGAACAGAAGAGGCTGTGAAATATTATTAATTGTGCAGCCTATCAATGTGCTATGCATATGTGTGTACACACACACACACACACACACACACACACAGGAGCACGTGCGCACTTGCCATGGTTTATATGCTAGGAGAGACATGGAGACTTAACTGTGATCACGGGACCCTGCCTCCACTCTGAGCCCTGTTAGCCTTTTGCCTTCTATACTCACAACCTCCCATAATGGGTGACAGGTGCCAGCTTCTACTCCAGTTGCCATGGCCCTAGAGTTTGTGGCCCATGAGCTTCCAGGGACCCCAGAAACTCACTCTATCCTTTTATTGGGGCCTGACCTCAGTCAATACAGATTATGGAAAGATGGAAGGAATTTTCTCTGTTCCATCTTGTGTGCTTGGTTTGAGTACCTTAGTAATCTCAGAGCCTTTGGACTCCATCTGACCTTGGGGACAGGGACACATTATCTTTCTGCCTCCATACTCTACTGTTCTATACATCCTACTCCCATCAAGTTCTTAACATAGGCTGACGTCAGACCCTTCCATGTTCATTTCCTCTCACCTGGGCATCTGCTGTCAAGTACTATGTGTCAGGGTTCTGTCTGTGTGACTCTCTTCATCTTTCATGAAGTGTAGGAGTCACTGCTTGCCAGGGAAGGAAATGGGCTCAGAGGTTAAATAACATATCTAAGACCCTCAGGAGAGGTCAAACTCGGCTCTTCCAACTCCCGGCAACTGAATCCCTAGCCCTTGTCCTTGGGGTTTTCCCATTGTAATTGCCATTGTTTGTAAGTCTTTTTCATAGTGGTAAATTATACATCAACTACAAGTGGTCCTTTCATCCATTTTTCAGTGATTAATTAAATGACCTTAAGTCCATTTATAGTGTTGAGCCGCCATCACCACCATCTGCGGCTACATCTTGTCACATGCTGAAACTTAATCTCACCTAGCTCCTGGTAAACTATATTTTATTTTTGGTGTCAATGAATTTGCTTATTTTAGGTAATTCATGGAAGTAGAACCATAAAATATTTATCAGTTTTCCTAATTTAAATTAGTAGGATCTTTTCCAAACATCTATGCTTTAACATCTATCAAGAATTTGATTCCTTTTTATGGCTTAGTAAGGTCCCCATACATAGGCTGGGTGAACAATCTTAGCACTGTAAAAATATTAATGGTATTCGACTGTAGGCATATGACGTGTTTTATTTATTCCTTCATCTGTTGATGGACACTGGGTTACTTCTTCCTTTGACTGTTGTAAATAACACTTGTATGAACACTGGTCTCCACGGATCTGTTTGATAGCAGATTGTCACTTCTTTTGCCTTTATACCTAGAAGTGGAATTGCTGGATCATCTGTCAACTCTTTATCTTTCTGAGGAAACACCAAAATGTTTCATCACAGTAGGTGCATCGCTTAACATTTCTACCAACTGTTCTCGAGGCTTCCAGTTTCTCGACCACCTCTTTTTTTATTTATTTTATTTTATTTTATTTATTTATGTATATGAATCTACTGTCTGCATGCAGGTTTGTGCACCCATGTTGTGCAATGCCATGGAGGTCAGAAGAGGGTGTCGGATTCCCCTGGAACTGGAGTTCTCCTGGAATTGGAGTTACAGACGGTTCTCAGCTGCCATGTGGGTGCTGGGGATCGAACCCGGGTCCTCTGCAAGAGCGGTCGGCACTCTTAACTGCTAGGCCATCTCTCCAGCCCCATCTTGACCACCTCTTATCTCTGACTTTTGACAGCGTATGTGAAACGACTATAGCTTTGGTTCATTGCTCTGGTGACAGATGAGGTAGATCGCATTTTGTGTGCTTTCGTTTGTGTATCTTCTTTGATGAAGTATCTATTCACATTCTTCACTGATTTTTGTTTGGCTATTAACCTTTTATTCAATGCATGATTTTTTTTTATTAATTTTATTTATTTCTGTATGTGTATGAATGTACTGTCTGCATGCAAGTCTGTGCACCCGTGTCGTGCAACGCCGCGGAGTTCAGAAGTGGGTCTCGGATTCCCCTGGAACTGGAGTTCTCCTGGAATTGGAGCTTCAGACGGTTCTCAGCCGCCATGTGGGTGCTGGGGATCGAACCCGGGTCCTCTGCAAGAGCGGTCTGTGCTCTTAACCGCTAGGCCATCTCTCCAGCCCCTCAATGCATGATTTACAAATATTTTATACTATTCCATGCATTGTATTTTAGCCTCTTGATGATATGCTTTGATGCACAAAACTTTGTAACTTGGATGAAATCTCTTTGATTTTTTTTCTTTAAAGCCAATGCTTTTGTTGTTAATGTCCTAAAAGTTATGAACAAATACAATGTCATAAGGGTTTTGCTTACGTTTTATACTGTTTAATCGTTTTGTCTCATACTTAAGTTTGTAACCCATTTTGTAATGGTGTAAGGTGGTGGCTCAATGTCATTCTTTTGCAAGTGTGCTTATTGAACATGTTTATTGAAAATGTCCTTTCCCACATTAAATGTCTTTCATATCTGTATTTAAAATCAATATGGATAGAGGGATTATTTGTTTATTCTTTGAGTGGTTTGAAAATGGAATGACCTGCATAGGCTCATGTATTGGAAAGATGATTCACTAGCTGGTGCTCCTAATTTGGGAACTGTTGGAAGCTGTGGGAGGTATTTGGTTGGAAGAAACAGGTCTTAGGAGACATGTCCTTGAGATCCGTATTCTGTCCCTGGCACCTTCCCATTCCTCTCCTGACAGCCATGAGGTGAGTACTCTCTTATCACGTTGCTTTTTTTTTTTTCCCCTGCCTTACCCTTGCCCGGAAGTGTTGGAGTCAAGGACTAGGAACTTGTGAGGTGCAATATAATTCCTCCCCTTGGAGTTGCTTATAATAGGCACTTTTTTCACAGTGAAAAGAACTGACCAATGCTGTCAATATATCATACTACCAAAGTTATTATAAACTTATAATAAAATTTCAACTAGAAAGTAGAATCCTCTAACTTGTTCCCTGTTTTTCAAGACTATTTTTGGCTACTTGTTGTTCCTAAAGATCCTTATGAATGGTAGGCTAGATTTTTATTATTTATGCAAAAAATGCTGTTGGGATTTTATAGAAATCTATTGATTCCTTAGACAACTTTGGCTAGTATCATATCATCTTAATGTTATTAATTCTAATTTTTAGCATGCCATATCATCCTTTTTATTTGTGTTTGTTCTTTCAGGTACACTTTTTGTAGTTTTTAATGTTCAAAACTATATTCCTTGTTTACATTCATTCCTTATTAACTAAAGCTATACATAAGTAGTCATCCTTTTTAGTAAATAAAAATTTAATTTAATTTTTTGTTTTTAAAATCATATTATCTTTAAAATTTTTCATTATATGTGTATGAGTGTATTGCTTGCATGGGTGTAAGTGCACCTGTGTTGTGAGAAGAGAGGATCGAATCCCTTGGAACTGGAGTTAGGATGGTTGTTAGCCCCCATGTGAGTGCTGGGAGTTGAACCCAGGTCCTCTGCAAGAGCAGCTAGTCCTCTTAACCACTGGCTGCTAATTTTATTTGTGTGAGTGTTTTGCCTATATGTATGTAAATGCAATGCCCATAGAGATCAGAAGAGGACGGTGGAGTCCCTGGAACTGGAGTTTTGGATCCTTGTTAACTGCCACGTGGGTGCTGGGATCTGAACTCAAGTCCTCTGCAAGAGCAGCCAGTGCTCTTGACCTCTGACCCTTCTCTCGTGTGCCCCTCCCTCAGTATTCACCCTTTTGCATGCTAGTAAATGGAATTGTCTTCTTAATTTCCTCTTATAGTTGTTAGTATAAAGAAATGTAACTGACTTTAAATATTAATTTTAGGCCTTGCAACCTTATTGAATTTATTAGGTCTAACATTTTGTTTTTGTTTTTTTAACATGTCTTATCAAGAATTGATGGACAGCCGGGCATGGTGGCGCACGCCTTTAATCCTAGCACTTGGGAGGCAGAAGCAGGTGGATCTTTGTGAGTTCAAGGCCAGCCTGGTCTACAGAGTGAGTTCCAGGACAGCTGGGACTACAGGGAGACCCTGTCTCGAAAAGACCAAAAAAAAAGAATTGATGGACAAAGACCATTTTATTTCCTCCTTTCCAGTCTGAATGTCTCAATTCTTTTTCTTCTCTGATTGTTCTGACTGGGATCTCTAGTAGTTCTAGGTGAACAGAAATGATGATATAGGCATTGCTCTTGATTTTAAAGCAAAAGGTTTTAGTCCTTCGCCATTGAGTAAGTTAGATGTTTTCTTTTCACATGTGGCTTTTGTTATGCGGAAGAATTTCTTCTATGCATAATTTGCTTATTTTCATAGAAAATTGTGTGGATTTTTATCAATATTTTTCTGTATCAATTGAGATGCTTTATGTTGTTTGTTTTCTTCGCTTTGTATTAATGTAGCATGGAACCATGTTTGCATTGGAGAAATAAATCACTTTCAATACCCTGCTAAAGCCTGTTTGGTGATGTTTGCTGATGATTTTTTGATATTCACATGGATACTGGTCCATGCCTTTCTTGTAATAGTGCTATTTTATGTCTGTAAATGAATTTAGTTTCTTTTTAAATGTTTGCCAGAATTCGCCAGGGAAGCCACTGACTCCTTGGTTTTGTCTCAGGGGAGGTTTTAGAATTACTAGTTAAAGGTCTATGTGCCTTTGGTTTCATTAACGTTTTTCTATTTTTGCTAACTTTCTCTATCTTTAGATTCCTTCTGCTTGTTTTGCATTTCCTTTTCTTTTCTCGTTTCAGAACACGTAAGTTAGTTTATTGATCGAGCATCCTTTTTCTGTGTTTACAGCTATGAATTCCTCTCTGAACACTGGTTATGTTGCATTGCTTTGCTATGCTGCATTTCCTTTGTGCTTTGCAGTTTTCTAACATTCTTTGTCATTTCTTCTTTGGCTGCTTGATTAGCTGAGAGTGTTTAGCTTAAATCCCACATTTGTCAATTTCTCCAGGTTTCTGCTATTGATTGGCAGCTTCCTTCCATTGCGATTAAGGTTGATAATTGGGATGATTTCAAAATTTGGGGGATTTTAAATTTTGTTTTGAGCCTTTTGTATGATCTCTCATGGAGAATATTCTGTCTGCACTTGAGAAATATATGCCTTTCCCTGTTGTTAGTATTGGTGTTCTGACATTTGTTGGGTACAGTTGGTTTATAGTGTATTCATGCTCCCTGTTTTATTTTTTGATTTGCTTAAATTCTGTATGGTTCTATCCTAAGGGCTTAAGATACAAATAGATAACTGAATTGGTATGGAATGGTCAATGGGTTAGAGGAGAAATCCCCAACCAGTATTGTCGAGCTGTCTATTCTTTCGGCTGTGTCAATGCTGTACTCGCTAAATTTTCATAGTCTGATTTTTGGAGTGTATCTCTTTCCACTTGTTCTTTCTTCTCAGTAAACTAACAATTATATTAATATATTATGCCCTTTTGTCTTTTATGAATTCATTATTTGAAGTTCCCATTATTTAAGATGGGTATAATGACCCCGCTTTCTTTGGATTTCTTGGTGTGGAGTTTTTTCCCATCCTTCTAATTCAATCTGTTTCTCTCAGAGGAGTCTCTTGTAGAGAGCACATGCAGCACGTGATTTTGTTGTGCTCTGCTACTTGAGATCTTTGGATTGAGAGTTTAATCCGTTGATACTTAAAACAAGGGAAAGGGCTTATATTTCTGCCTTTTGAGACTTTGTTGTCTATGTTTCTTCTAGTTCTTTTTTTTTTTGTATTTCTTTATCTCTATTTCTCGTTTTAGCTGTGATTAGTTCATTCTTTTTGTGATGGTGCGTTTTTATCCCTTTTTCATTTCTTTTTGTCTCATTCAATTATGGAGTTTGTGTATATCCTTCTCAGCATTTTCTTTATGATTAGATGCAGATAAAATGTGATATCCTAAAGTTAAAACTAATTTGAATGTGTGTAGAAATCTACACAATCAAGGTTTTGATTGTGTAGATTTCTATGCTTGTAGAGCTTTAGTCTCTTTTTATATTATCAATGTCATAAGTTCTATTTTTACATGCTATATAGCCCTATAAAACATTTATAATCACCCGGCGTGGTGGTGCATGCCTTTAATCCTAACACTTGGGAGGCAGAGGCAGGCAGATCTTTGTGAGTTCAAGGCCAGCCTGGTCTATACAGTGAATTCCAGGACAGCCGGGGCTACAGGGAGACCCTGTCACAAAAAGACAAAAAAAAAAACCCATTTATAATCATTTCATGCATTTGTCTATTGAATTTATGGAAGAAGAAAAGTCGCAAATAGATGTTATAGCAATTTTAATTTTCATATGATGAATTTATCATCAGAATTTTTAAATGTTGGCTCCTATTTTAACCCAACTCTTTCAGCTTTTTCTGTTAAAGAGTGTCAGAATTTCTTCCTCATGGTTTTGTAGATACAAAATTATTGCTTAACATTTTTTACTTCTCTTAGCTCTCTAAATAAATTATGAAATGATTCTGATCACCAAGGTTTCTGATGAGAAATCAGCTACTAATGTGGTGGGCGATCCTTTGTGTATTATGAGTCTCTCTCTCTCTCTCTCTCTCTCTCTCTTACTCCTCTCATTGGGCTGTGTACATGGCTCAATAAAAATGAGCACTTGCTTTGCAAACGTGAAGACCGAAGTTCAAATCTCCAACAAACATGTAAAAAAATGTGTGCCCTGTATATGGGCCTGTAACCCCAGTACTACAAGAGCAGAGTCAGAAGCATTGCTGAGAATTTCTGTAGCTCTAGGTTCAGTGAGAGACACTGTCTGAAGGGAATAAAATAGAAGGTGACAAACATGGCACCCAGTGTCTTCCTCTGTCTTTCACACACAGGTAACTTGTACATGCATACACACATGTGCACATATCATACACACAGAGAATCTTTTTATGACTCACTTTCTCCGGCATTTGAGAGCTGGATTATCGATTACTATATATCTCAGTGTTAATCTCTTTGTCTTATTTTCAGTGAAGTTTGTTGAGTTTTCTAAATGGGCTGATTCATGTCTCACAAAAATCTGAGACACTTCCTGGTTGTTATTTTTTTAAAGTCTGTTTTTTCTCATTTTTTCCCCCCTGGTCTATTGTCAGAGTCCTACAGTTCCTTTAGATTCAGCTCAATTTTCTTTATTTTCTTTTTCCCTCCTGAGACTCAACTTCATTTATCTTTTCTTCAAATGCACTATTTCTTTTGCCTACTCAAGTCTACCATTAAAGTCCTCTGTAAAAATGACATTTTTTTAGGCTGAAAGAAAGAAAAACAATTTCAACTTTGTTGGCTGTATTAGTCACTTTTCTGTTGCTGTGATAAAACACCATGACCAAAGGAACTTATAAAAGGAAGAGTTTATTTGAGCTTACGATTGACGGTTCCAGGGAATCAGAGTCCATTGTGGCGGGAGGTGTGGTGGCTGGAGCTGGAGCAGCAAGCCGAGGGTCACATCTCATAATGAGCACAGGAAGCAGAGAGAACGACTGGAGACCACAAGGCTTGTTAAACTCACTAAGCCTGCCCCCAGTGACATACTTCCTCTAGCACGGCCACACCTTCTAAGACCTCCAAGAACAGTGCCACCAACTGGAGACAAATGTCTGAATACCTAAAGCCTATGGGGGACACTCATTCAAACCACCACATTGGCCTTTTCAGTTCCAGATTTTCTGTTCTTTTATAATTTGTGTTTATTTTCTCGTGTTGCTCATATTACATTTCCTGATCCCTTTGATTTTTTTCGGTACCTTTTCTCTCACCTCTTTGAGTATATTTAGAACATTTGTTTGGCTTTTCCCCCCCAGTTTTCTTTCCTGTTGCTGGGATAGAACACCATACGTTTATCCCAGTTTATATTTCTTTTTTTTAATTTTATTTATTTTTGTATGTGTATGAATGTACTGTCTGCATGCAGGTCTGTGCACCCATGTCGTGCAATGCCGCGGAGGTCAGAAGAGGGTCTCGGATTCCCCTGGAACTGGAGTTCTCCTGGAATTGGAGTTACAGACGGTTCTTAGCCGCTATGTGGGTGCTGGGGATCGAACCCGGGTCCTCTGCAAGAGCAGTCAGTGCTCTTAACCGCTAGGCTATCTCTCCAGCCCATATCCAAGTTTATAAACTTCTCTCACTGAGGGAAGTCAAAACAGGGACTCAAACAGGAGCAGAAGCAGAAACTGTGGATGAGCGTTGCTTACTGGATTGCTTTCTGGATCCCTTTCCAGCTAGAGCTTTCTCATTCATCCCAGGACCACCTGCTCAGCCATGACACTGCCCACAGTGGGCTTGGCCCCTCCATGTCAATCATCATCCAAGAGAATTCCTCAGAGACAGCCACGGGGCCAAACTGATTGATGCAATTCTCCAATTAAGGTTCCCTCTTCCAGATGATTCTGGGTGGTTTCAAGTGGCCAATAAGAGCTAACTAGCACAGTCTTTGTCCACTAAGTCAAAAGTCTTGGCTTCCTCTATGATAGTGTCTATTTAGTTCCCCGAATGAACTCTGTTTTCCTTTCTTTGTATATCTTATGATTTTTGTTGAAAACAGAATTTTTAATTATAATGTGGAAACTCTTGAAATTGGTTTCTACCCCTTCCCTATGAGTTTTAATTGAAGAAGGTTTCAATAGGCCACTTGGTTTTAGATTTTTTTTTTTTGCCAAAATATTTTTGCTAAGATTATTACTGCTGTGTATGGTGCTTGGATTTTCTAATATTCAGTTTATGTTTGGACAAAGATGTATTTGAATTCTAGGAGTTGAAACAAGTGTAAAACTTCGTGCACACTGAGACAACTAATCCCACCCCACCACAGTCTTTACCTATTGATTCTATGCTGGAACCCTCTTTAAGGACTTAACTAAGGTTGCTCTGAGTCTAGACAGTAGCCCAAGTTGAAGATCTAAGGCCTGCTGAGCTTTTTGTTACCTTGGAATTTGTATGGTTTTCTAACTTTTATTGTATACACATTTACTATTGAATATTCTAATTTTCAAAATGTCTCACCTATCTTTACTTCTGGGTTTTTGATGATCTACAATATGTCTCCACTAGAATCTCAGGCCCTAAGATGAAGATACATTTGTTGTCTTCTGTGAGTTTTATAGGAAGTGCCTTCCTTTCTCCTACATATATTCTGAATTACATAAGGCAGAATGGGAGAGGCCAGGCCTGTACATATTCTCCATTTAGTCTACAGCAGATGCATAGAATAATTTGCAACTGTGGGCTGAGAGATGGCTCAGTGGTTAAGAGCACTGGCTGCTCTTGGAGAGGACCCAGCTTCAGTTCCTAGTACCCACATGGCAGCTAACAACCATCTATAACTCCAGGGAATTGGGCACCCTCTTCTGACCTTCACAGGTCTTGCATAACACGAGTACACTTATGTACATGCAGGCAATAAATACACTTATACATATAAAATAAAGACAGTAAGTAAAATATTAAAAAATAATTGGCAAGTAAAGTCTGGATGGCTCTCTGTGGTTCAAGGTGAATCAGATGAAACTGGTGGTTCCTCAAGACCCAAATTTCCAACCTTCTACAAAGGAGAGAAGAAAAAGCAAAAATACCACAACAATTCTATGGCTTTTAAATATTTGGACATTTGATTTCTGCTGCAAGCTTTTGATGATTGTTTTCCAGAGCTCCTGCAGTTGTCAAACATAGATCTAGTTCAATATTTCCATGTGTATGAGTGTATTGCCCACATGTGTGTAAATGCACCTGTGTCATGCAATGCCTGGGGATATCAGAAGAGGGCATTGGATTCCCCTGGAACTGGAGTTACAGACAGTTGTTAGACACCATGTGGGTTCTGGGAATTAAACCTAGGTCCTATGCAAGAGCAGTCACTGGTCTTAACTGCTAAGCCATCTCTCCAGCCCTCCATGCTATAGGGTTTTATTTGTAATTATATCTTTGATTTATGAGTGTATGTGAATAAATTTAAATGTCAAATACTATAATGAGCATCATAACAAAAATCCAAGCCTCCTGCCAAATTTTCCATTTTTGCTTCTGATCCCTCAAGGGACTAAGTTACATGTACACCTTCCAGACTTTTCTTTCTGATATTATGTCCTTGTTTGTACAAAGAGGATTCTACTGAGTACTTTTTGTTTCTGTTTAAAGTTTGTAGATCCTTTATTAGCTGATAATTAGAAAGACAAAACTTAAAAATTTTTCAGTTTGATTTTCCTAAAAGATTCTGTCCCTCATGGGTCTAGATTTGATAATCTTGTACTATATATATATATATAATATGCGCAAAGAAAAATATAATAAAATAAAAGATTCTGTCCCTCTTGCTTCTATTTCCTCCAACATGGTTACATCACTATGATGTTTTGGTCTCAGATTTTAACACTAAAGATGTCCTCGATTGTCCACTGAGCCTCATTTTATTTAAGGGTTGCTACTGACACAGAAATGGTGCTGTGTGCTGGAAGCTCATGTGGTGTGCATTATTGCAAATGTCTCCTTCCTGGGCACCCGTCTGACCCTGTGGTCTTTGACTCTGTCTCCGAGCCCTTGTTTTCTCCGGAGTTCTAGAATCTGGACCCCCCCTTCAATATAATCTGAAATTGAAAACTGTTGCAGAGTTGTCCTGTAGTTAGGAGCCTTTTCTTGGGTGACTACGAGCCTTCTTGAGAAGCTACTTTTCACTTAGGGGTCGGGGTAAGCAGTGTCATCACTTGTTAGGAAAAGAAGCTTTCTTGTGTGCTAGTCTGGGAGCTACCCAGGGAAATGCCTGCACTGGGTTTGGTTTTCCGAGTCACAGCCTAGTTGTATAGCAATTGCTGGATACCAGGTGCAACATGAGAAATGAACAATACAGGAGATTGGAAGTTCTAGAGTCATATCAATACTTGGTAAGAATACTATAAAAATGGCTTGACCTTTTAGAGGCTCATTGTTTCTCTCTTGTAGAATGAGGATTAGCTGATATCATAGGGTTCATCTGTAGGTGGGCATACGCTCTGTGAATGACAGTCTTGCTAGTGTTAGGATCATCTACCAGCGAGCTCTCTCATCATCTCTATGTGATTTTAGGTGCAGCCTGGCAGAGGTGGCAGGATGTGGAGAGGAGATTGCTTTTGCTGTGAGACTGTAACTATTAATATTGATTTTCAATTTGGCAGGACCTAGAATCACCTAAGACATACCTATGAACATGTTTATAAGGGAATGTCTAGACTGAGTTAATTGAGATGAAAAGGCCCATCTCCTGAATGGGCACCATTCTATGGACTAGGGGCTTGAACCACAGAAAAAAGGAGAAAGCACACTGAGATCCAGAATTCGCATCTCTTTGATTCCTGGCTGCAGATACGGTGTGACCTGATGTGACTTCCCCACCATGGTGATCGACTGTACCCTCAAACTGTGAGGCAAGGCAAACCATTCCTTAAGTTGCTGTTGTCAGGGATTTTTCACAGCTATTGGCAAATAAGATGGCTGCTGTGATAAATCTAAATGTGGTTTTAAGGATTTTGGAACTGGTTTGCAATAGAAATGTGAGAGAGTTTGGAATTTTAGGCCAGAAAAGCCTTGGCATGCTATAAACAGAGCTTCTCGGGCCATTCGGTTGTCTGTTTACAAGTCCCAAATGCAAAGATAAATGAGGACAAGTGAATGCCTTGTTTCTGAGGTTTCTGAAGTGAATAGAGACTTTTCTGGGCTCTGAACTAGAGATCATTTGTGTTATATCCTGGAAAAGAGTCTGGCTGCATTGTGCTTGTGTCAAAACTTGAGTGGGGAAAATATTTGACTAGAGCTTGGAATATTGCTTTGTCAGTGGAGTTCAGCATGCACAAAGGCCTGGGTTCAATCCCTAGCACTGTATAAACAAAGCTTGGTGATATATACTTATAATCCTATCACTCAGGGAGTGGAGAGAGAAAGATCTGAAGTTCAGTGTCATCCTTAGTTACACAATGAGTTTGATGTCAGCCTGGGATTCATGAGACTCTGGTTCAAAAAAGCAATGGATTAAATTGTTTGGTAAAGGAAATGCAAGATAGCATCAAGGCTGTGCTATGGTTACTGTTAACTGCTCTTGTCCAGATCAATCATGAGAGGTGAAGCAACCAATGGACCAAGACAAAATGAACCAAGATGTTTTATGGGGAAAGAAGAAACATTTAAAGTTGGAGACAAGTGAATGACAAGACATCAGTTGTAATTGTTAAAAGTATTAGTACTGTTAAAGAAAAAACCTCCTGGTGTTCACTGGAGCAATATAGAAGAGGTATTGTGAGGGCAAAGCTCCATCTAATAAAAGCTACATCTTGTGGAAATACAAATTCATTGGAAGAAGAGAGCATAAACTGGGAATGTTTTTGAAGCAGTTCCCTGCTGGAAAACAACCACCAAGCCAAATGTCTCCCTGGGGCCAGCACACAACAGAGCGTGGCAGCTTCATCCACGTGGTGCTGGTTTGTGCCACAAACCCGTGGAAGATGCAACCCTTAGGGGGTCGTGGAGTATTCTGCCATGTTTTTGGAGAGCCACTGAAGCTAGGAGATCTGTGGCAGGGTCAAAGTGCCTGAGAGGCCATTGCACGAAGCTGTGAATGTGAAGTCTAAGTTGCAAGGGTGTTGGAGATACCAAAACCATGGGACATATGGTGAGAAAAACTGTAGGCATGGAGTGGAGTTGTCCAGAAGGGGAGGACATGTGTCCTGCAGGTGGCAGAGCTAGTGACGTTGGACTATCCAAGCCCTTTGGAGCTCAGATGATTCTACCAAGAGCCCCAGATGCTGGGCATGGCATTTCCTCTGCTTGGTTTTGATCTTGTTTTACTCTGATCTTCCTTGCTGCATCCCTGTTCTTCCTTGTTGAAATGGGAACCTTTACTCTGTGATGATGTATATTGGAAGTATGTGAGCTCTTAGGGTTCACAGTCAAGAGACTGCTGTAGTCTCTGAAAAGACTGCATTTATTCCTTTGAACACTGTTGGAATTGTTAGACTATAGGCATTTTTGAAGTTACGCAATGCGTTTTGCGTTATGAGATGGCCACGAGCCAATGAGAGCAAGGGGTTGAAGGCTATGGCTTAAGAGAAGATATGTTCCGGTGCCAAGTTGACAAGAGGCGGACGTGCGATAGTTAATACTGATTATCACCTTGACATGTTCTAGTGTTGCTTTGGAGACAAATCTCTGGGCATATACATGAGGAAGATTCTAAACTGTGTTAAGTGAGGTAGGGAGACCCACCTTAAATGTGGGCAGTGCCATTTCATGGACTGGATTCCCAACCCGAATAAAAAGACAGCAAGTTGAACACTATGTTCATTTCTTTCTGTTTTTTTTTATTTAAATTTTTAATATTTCTTGTTGGATTTCTGTGCATTTCATACATCTTAGTCATATATAGACCATCTCTTATATTGGTACCCCTCCATAACTCCCACCAGATTTCATGCATTTTATCGTATAAGTTAAGGCCTGTTAAATCAAGTTTGTATCCCCAGATGTCCCTTGGTTTGAGTTCATCCACTGGAACCTAGTCAGACTATCTAGCATTCTTCTCCCTAAGAAGACCAACTCCCCCTCACCCAAGTTCCCAGCCACCCAGAAAACTCTGTTTCCTTGTGATCCCTCACCACCCCTGGCTCTCGTAGTCTTTCCACCCCCTCTTCTGAAATGGTCCCTGAGCCCCTGGTGGCAAAGGTTTAATGCAGGGAGTCTTGTCCAGGGACACACACTCTGCAATCTCTTAGGCTCTACCTTTTGTACAGTTGTGGCTTCCTGTGTTAATCACCGTCTGTTGTATGAGGAAGCTTCACTGGTGGGAGTTGAGAGATCTGTTAATATTTTGGGGGGGCTGGGAGGATGGTTGAGACAGGGTCTCCCTGTAGCTCCAGCTGGCCTGGAACTCACTATATAGACCAGGCTTGCCTTGAGCTCACAGAGATCCACCTGCCTCTGCCTCCTAAGTGCTGGGATTAAAAGCATGTGTGTCACCACACCTAGCTAGTATTCTTATATAGATAACATTTTATTATTTTAAAATTATGTGTATGTACATGTGTGTATGTGTGCATATATGTGTATGTGTGTGCATGTGTGTGCAGTGCTGGATTTAAAGGCCTTGGTGAGCTACCCCATGTGGGTGCTGGGAATTGAACTCAGGTCCTCCAGAAGAGCAAGTATATTCTCGACCGTTGCCCCATCTCTTCAGCCCTTCTCTTTGCTTTTTGACTATAGATACAGTATATTGAGTTGCCTCATGCTTATACCTCCATGAATTTCCCACCATAGTAAGCTAAAATAAATTATTTTTCCCCTCATTCTTTTGATTTTGTGCATACAAACCCTCCACCCATACACCAAAACTGTCTAAGTCTGAAAATAAATGGTAGCTTAACACTAGAACTTGTTAAGGGATTCATAATAAAAGAGCACAGTTGTTTTCAGATCATGAGGAACATAACATTAACGTTGCTTAGTTTGCCTTACAACTAGGTACTTGGTGCTAGCATCCACAGATGAGGGATACCATTTGTTGTTTGTTTTTCTGGGACTGTGATACTTCACTCAACATAATATCTTCTAGTTCCATCCATTTACCTGCAAAATTCATGATATCATCTTTCTTTACTGCTGCATAGAACTGCATTGTGTAGATGTACCACATTTTTTCTATCGACTTGTCAGTTGAGGGGCACTTGGGTTGGTTCCAGCTCTACACTACTATGAAGAGAGCTGCAATGAACATAGCTGTGCATTTATCTCTGTGGTAGGATGAGTCTTGTGGATATATACCTAGGAGTGGTATGACTGGGTCAGGTAGCAAGCTCATTTTGAGTCTTCCAAGGGTTCTTCACACTGCTTTCCATAGTGGCTATATGATTTTACATTCCCACCAGCAGTAGATGAGGGTTCCCCTTTCCCACAACCTCTCCAGCATTTGGTATCATTTATTTTCTTGATCCTAGCCAGTTTTATCTGAGTGAGATGATATCTTAAAGTGGTTTTAGTTTGCATTTTCTTAATTATTAGTGACGTTGAACCCTTTTATTTTTATTTGTTTATTAATTTTTTTGTCTTTTTGAGACAGGGTCTCCCTGTAGCTCTGGCTGTCCTGGAACTCACTCTGTAGACCAGGCTGGCCTCGGACTCAGAGATCCACGTGCCTCTGCCTCCCAAGTGCTAGGATGAAAGGCATGCACCACCACGCCTGACATTTATTTATTTCTGTATGTGTATCAATGTACTGTCTGCATGCAAGTTTGTGCACCCGTGTCATGCAATGCCGCAGAGGTCAGAAGAGGGTGTCGGATTCCCCTGGAACTGGAGTTCTCCTGGAATCGGAGTTTCAGACAGTTCTAGGCCGCCATGTGGGTGCTGGGGATCGAACCCGGGTCCCCTGCAAGAGCGGTCGGCACTCTTAACCACTAGGCCATCTCTCCAGCCCCAATGTTGAACCCTTTTAAAGACATTTCTCAGCCATCTCTATTGCCTCACTTGTGAAGTCTCTGTTCAGCTCTTTACTCCATCTTTTGAGTGAATCATTTGTTTTCTTCTTTGTTTTTTGAGTAGTTTATATATTCTGGAAATTAATGCTTTGTCAGATGCATCTGTGGTGAAGGTTTCCTCCCATTCTGTGGGTTTTCTCTTCACTTCCTTGATTGTTTCTTTGATGTACAGAAGCTTTTGAGTTTAATGAGCTCCCATTTGTCAATTGTCTGATTTAAAAAAATCTTTTCCTACACCTATGTCTTGTAAGTTGCTGCCAACTTTTTTTTTCTATCACCTTAAGAGTTTCACATTGAGGTCTATGATCCATTTGAAGTTAATTTTTATACAGGGTGAGAGGTAGGGGTTTAACTTCATTCTTCTATGAGTGGTGATCCAGTTTTGCCAAGATCATTTGCTAAAGATGCTGTCTTTCCTCCATTGTGTCTTCTTGGCCCCCTTGTCAAATATGAGGTGGCTGAAATGGTATGTGCTCAAGTTTGGATCTTCAGTTTTGTTTCATTGGTCATCAGGTCTGTTTTTGTGCCAGTACCAAGCTGTTTTTATGACTATAGCCCTGTAGTATAGTTTGAAGTCTGATATAGAGAACCCCCCCCCATTGCTCTTTTCACTCAGGATTGCTTTGGCTATTTAGGGTCTTTTGTTTTTCCACATGAATTTAAGGATTTTTTTCCAAGCCTGTGAAGAAACTCTTGGGGATTTTAATTGGGATTGCATTGAATCTGTATATTAATTTGGGTAGAATGGACATTTTTAACCATATTTGTTTTATCAATCCATGAACATGGGAGAATAAATTCTTCATTCCTGAAGTTGTCAGGTATTTTGTTACATCAAAGAGAAAAGTAACTGATTCAGTGACAGTCACACATATGGGCATGACCTTCGGGAAGGTCATTTTCATGGACACAAGGATCATTGGAGGGGAGAAGTCAGATCTCTCAGTAGGTGCAGTGAACTCACAGAGCATAAAAAGCACATAAGCGCAACACAATCCAGAGGAAAAGCCACATTAAGGGTCCAGCCTCAATTTTACCCCTTATTATCACTCAGATCTTGTTAAAAGCAGGTCACCATTGAGGCCCACCCCACTTCTCTCCATTCCTGAAGTACATTTTAATCTCCAGCATTGTGTACAGATGAATTACAAAGCACTTTGTATCTGAGATGTGAAACGGAGGTGATTTCTATCATAAGGCCACAATTCCTTTCACCTGATTGCTCTCTCTTCATGATAGAAAAGACAAATGTGAGCAGGAACACGATCCAGGGTTGGAAGAATTCATGGCTCTCATGCTGGTTGGGAGCCATGATGCCATGGCAGTGTGGGTGGCACTCCATCTGCCTCCCCTGGCAGTGCCTGCTGGAGAAGTCCTTGTTGGCCCAGGATGGCTTGGCTCTGCAGGCTGGTCAGAAGGCTGGGGTCCAAAGCACCCTTGGATGCCCATTCACCATATCTGAGGTCCAGCTCTCAAAGGGAATACTTCCATCTGCCTTGGTAGGTGCATACTGGACCACAAATGGCACAATCTCTACATGTGGGGGCAGATGTGGTACCTAAGAATTCAAGAGTCCAATGGGGGTAATAGGGCCCAGCCTGGGTCATCCTCTGGGCCTAGGGCATGGTGCTCAAGGACTTCTGACAAGCACCAAGGGCTGAGGGAGGGCTGGAAATGGAAAACCAAAGGCAAAAGAGGGGCCCAGGGAGTCCTTATATCAGCATCCAGGGGCTTTTACAAACAAGAAATCCTTCCTATTTCAAGACTACACAGCTCCTACCTTGCTACAGCAGTCCATGCTGCTGAGCCTCCGAAAGTCCCTACCATGGGAGTCCTCTCATTTCAGCAGACGGGGCTGTGTGGCTGCCTCCTCCATTGCTGGCTCTACACACAGTCACCTCCCAGGCTGATCCGTGTGGTTAGCAGTATTAATACTGAGGAAGCTTCTTAAGGAAGTTGATGGAAGGCTGGGAACATAGAATACGTGTGGGCCCTCTGGACCGGCTTTATCCTGAATGATGTGTCCTTTGTCTTTAGGTCTGAGAGCATATCAAGTGACTGGCCGCCTATTCACAAGTTTGCAGTAGATACAGTGCAGAGGTTATCATCAAAGTATGACATCTTCACGCTGCAGGCTCCTCTGGGCTGTGTGGGGCAGAGGGCATGTTATGTCCCTTGGATTTTGGTGGGTGGAAGAGTTCCTCACAAAGGGAACACAGACCCAGGCTAGTACACTGAGAAGAGCAGAGGGCAGGGCACACTGGTCCCATGGCGTGTCTGAAGCCCTGGACTTTCCTGCTTGGGAGCTGAGTGTGGTGCCGGGACAGAGCCTGCCCACCAGGACCCCTCAGGCTGGGAAGGACATCAATTCAGCAGACCAGTAACTCAGCAACTGACACCTGGTTACTGAGTGCTTAGGGAGCAAGAAAAGGAGAAGAAAGAGCTATGGAAGGATAGAGCAATTTGTAGAGAAAGTCAGGGTATATGTAGCAATAGCCAAGTGGTTAAGACAATGGGCTAGAAAGGTACAATACAAAAGGACGCAGAAATGAGACACCTTCAAGGATGGAGAAAAGGATAGGGGCAAAGCAACTGTTGAGGTGACCTCAGTAGAATGGGTGGTCTGTGAAGCTGGTGAATGAGGGCTGGAAGAAGAAGATACACAGGTCAGTTTGGGAACAAAGGCATGGAGACTTATTACGCCAGGCCAAGAGGCTTTGGTTTTCCAATGTGAGCTATAGGGGGCCACAGAAATTTCATAGGTATTGGAGGAACACCGTGATCAAGATTTGTTCCATCTGAGTCAAGAACCAGAGATGTGTCACCAGGGAATTCAGTTGGGAAGACGTGATGAATGGTCTTGATGGTACTGGGCCAGACAGCAGCGAGTTGGGAGGAGGGGGAAGGAGTGTGTGTTCAGTGTGGTCCAGAGGGAGCGTGATTTTTTCGGAGCTGGGGAGGGGGTCACTGAAGATACCAAGAGATTGACGTAGGCCAGGGGTGATGGAGAGGGGGTCCTTGTGGAAGAGGGTGGGGGTCTCCCCTTTTCATCACAGGTGGACGTGTGTGTGATTCGTGTACATGCACGTGTGGGTCTGTGGGGCATGGGGACAGAGCAGGGGCTTGTCCTGGAAGTCTGGATCTCCATAGGTCTCAGAATCTTTCACTAAATTTATCTGAAGTCTCTACGCCTACACCAGGCCTAAAGCAGAAGTGATGCGGCAGGCAGCAGGGGCTTTGTCGGAATCCCTTCCTTGACTGCTGCTTGGCATCATGTTGAGGGGCCACATTGGCTTCTCATGAACACCTGCTTCCTCCCAGCCCAGATCTCCGGGTGTCCCTCATCTCCTACTCCTGTAAGGGCAACATCATCCTGCCCATCACTGGAGACAGGTAAGTACTCATTTGAAGCCTAACTCAGGCCTGCTCTTCCAGGCCTCTGTGGAACTGGGAGCTTGCAGAGACCTCCATGGGGAGTTCCATAAGTTACCCACAGGGGCTGGTTGCTACTTGTCTGTATATTGACACTTGCAGCCTGCCAGGCCCCTTGAACTCCTGCTCTAGTTGGAATCCACAGCCCTGTGCTTCCAGAAGCTCTCTACCTTCTCTCTTCTGTCACTGCTGATTTTTCCTTGAGCCCTGGCTCTGGTAGCACTTTGGATCTAGGTAGCTGCTGGGGTAGACGTGTGGGTCTTTCCCAGACCCCGGTTTATGTGGAGCTGCCTGGAGCAGTTCATTCTCTGCCTAGCCCGGTGTAGCAGGGAGACAGCTGAGAAGCAAGGAGAGGTGTTGGCAAACAAGAAGGGCAAATGAGGCCCACTCTGGGAAAGGACCATGATTCCCAGGCTGGCCTGCATACCACAGGTAGATGTAAGGAGCAGGCAGACACAGAGGAGACAGCCTCACTTGTGCCTAGAGTTCCAGAGAAAGGAACTGGGGCCTTCTATCCTTCTGGGGGGGGAGGGCCTTGGATGTACTGCCTGGGATTCCATACAGAGCAAGAGGAAGAAGAGGAAAAGGAGGAAGAGGAGGAGGAACAGGAGGGAGGGAGGTAGGGAGGAAGAGAGAGAGAGAGAGAGAGAGAGAGAGAGAGAGAGAGAGAGAGAGGAATACTGGGGATTGAAGGTATCAGGGCCCTGGAGAAAAGCCAGGAGGAACAGGGAGCGAAGGTGAACACACCCCGCCCCAGGCTTATGGAGGCGATGGCCCAGGAGGAACAGGGAGCCCCGCCCCAGGCTTATGGAGGTGATGGCCCAGGAGGAACAGGGAGCGAAGGTGAACACGCCCCGCCCCAGGCTTATGGAGGTGATGGCCCAGGAGGAACAGGGAGCGAAGGTGAACACGCCCCGCCCCAGGTTTATGGAGGTGATGGCCCAGGAGGAACAGGGAGCGAAGGTGAACACGCCCGCCCCAGGCTTATGGAGGTGATGGCCCAGGGGAACAGGGAGCGAAGGTGAACACACCCGCCCCAGGCTTATGGAGTGATGGCCCAGGAGGAACAGGGAGCGAAGGGTGAACACGCCCGCCCCAGGCTTATGGAGGCGATGGCCCAGGAGGAACAGGGAGCGAAGGTGAACACGCCCGCCCCAGGCTTATGGAGGGATGGCCCAGGAGGAACAGGAGCGAAGGTGAACACGCCCCGCCCCAGGCTTATGGAGGTGATGGCCCAGGAGGAACAGGGAGCGAAGGTGAACACCCCCGCCCCAGGCTTATGGAGGTGATGGCCCAGGAGGAACAGGGAGCGAAGGTGAACACGCCCCGCCCCAGGCTTATGGGTGATGGCCGAGGAGGACAGGAGGGGTGACACGCCCCGCCCCAGGCTTATGGAGGTGATGCCCAGGAGGAACAGGGAGCGAAGTGAACACGCCCCGCCCCAGGCCTATGGAGGTGATGGCCCAGGAGAACAGGGAGCGAAGGTGAACACACCCCACCCCAGGCTTATGGATGTGATGGCCCAGGAGGAACATGGAGCGAAGGTGAACACGCCCAGCCCCAGCCTTATGGAGGTGATGGCCCAGGAAGAACAGGGAGCGAAGGTGAACACCCCCACCCCAGGCTTATGGAGTGATGGCCCAGGAGGAACAGGAGCGAAGGTGAACACCCCCGCCCCAGGCTTATGGAGGTGATGGCCCAGGAGGAACAGGGAGCGAGGGTGAACACGCCCCACCCCAGGCTTATGGAGGCGATGGCCCAGGAGGAACAGGGAGCGAAGGTGAACACGCCCCGCCCCAGGCTTATGGAGGTGATGGCCCAGGTTCACCTGGAGAAGAAGCAAGGTGGGGCTGGGTCCACGAGTCCAAGTCTGGTGTGGTATGTCTTGGGTCTTGGGTCTGACTGACTATGGGGTGGCACAGAGTGTCTTTATGGGAAGGGTTTTGTCAGGGATCCCAAAGAAACAGCAAGGACTAGGCACATGGGTTGGGGGTTTGCTGCTGGGCAGGCTGTGGCTTGGCAAGGCCATCTCACCTCCTAGGCTGGGCCAGGCCAGACATAAGGCTCTTAGAGCTCAGCCTACGGCAAGATCTGTCTGTCTTCAGGAAGAAAGCACTTTATAGTCCATTCTGGGTCACCCTTGCTGTGCATGCTCAGCCTCGTCACATTGGATTATTCTGAACACTATGCCATCCATATCTGCTCCACTCCTGTCCTAGAACAGGATCTAGATCTACCCCTGCCTGTCCTAGTGTGTCTCGTCTGCTTTAACAGTACCTGACAGGCTATGGTCCCCATCCAGCCCGTGGACCAGCATAGAGCTGTCTCATGACAACCCTCAGGGTCTGACTCCCAGCTCTGGGACTTTTGGCTAAGAGTCTGGGGAGCTGGCTTCTGTCTTCAGCAGAGTAGAAGGGACGGAGTCAGGTCAGGGCTCTCTGGCAGTAGGGGTTGGATCTTGGCCTATAGCTCAGCAAGGTGCATGGTCAGCCTCCCTCTGCTCCACCTACTACAGACTGCTCAGAAGGACAGTAACCCTGGCATTAGGGCTCCCATTAAGATTGCAGGTGCCCCTGGGAGTTCTGGCTTGGATGTGCATCCCCAGTTCATCGAGGATGGCGTAGACGGGGATCCTGTCAAGGTATCCAAGGCCTGAATGCTCAAAGACAGGATGAGCTCAGAGATGAACTCTTGCCTGGTGACCTCTCCCTCCTGGGTCGTCTGCAAAGTGGACGAGGCTTGGAGATGTCACTGTCAATAGTCTTCACGCCACTATTTTTTATGATTCTTTTCAGAGAAGAAATCTTTAAGGGTCTGGAGAGACTGAAGTATAGCATACCTGCAGGACTTTCACTCCTAAACCGAGGACTGTGGAAGGTTCGGAGGCGAGGGCCAGCCTTGGGTAGAGGAGCATGGAAGCCATTTCGCAATGCCCCCAGCTCTCTTTGTTTCCTTGCAGGCAAATCTACAGGTTGAAAAGGTCAACTCAGGAGGTGAGCTTCCTGCATCTTCAGCTGGGTGGGTCCCACAGAGCCAGAGTCCGTGGACAACTGTGTGCAGATCCCCAGGCCTCTTCTAGTGCTACACGGCACACCCTCCTTTCTCTAAGCCTCAGGCCCCTGTGAGCACAGCACTCTATGAGGCTTCTGAGGAGGTCAGCAGGCCCCATATGGACATGTGGAGGTCTTGGTCACACTGAGATCTTTGGCCAACAGCTGGGTCTGTGAGCAAAAAGGAGAAGAGCACAGGGCCCAGCACATGGACAGCAAGCCCCACTTTCCTTGGCTCTCAAGCCTTCCTCTTCCATTGCATCCTTCTCTCACCTGCCTCCTGCACTATTGTATCAGGCAGTACAAAAGACCACGCATAAACCAAGATCCGTGCATGTTTGGAGTGTAGGCTGCAGCATTTGTCTGGAATATGTAGGGCCAACTGGGGAAAAACACTGAGGTGATGCAGGATTCCCTGCCCAATACCCTCTGACCTGCTGGGCCCACTGCCACTAACAGGATGGCCCCAAGGCTGTGCCCAGAGTCAGTGTTAGCCTCCACCGTCCTCATGGGCACACTCAGCAGGAGGGTTTTTCTGTTTCTCCAGCTGCTCAGGGACAGGCTGAGGAGTGACTGGGGCTGCCCTAAGGGCACAGGTTCCATGGTTTATAGGTAGCAAGACCTTAGGCTACCTTCTAGGCTAACTCCCCAATTCCTCTGTGTCCTAATCTGTAGAATAGGTAGCGAAAGAAGTTCCTCCTCATTCTGGGGAACACTAGATTGTAGGTTCTGTGTCTGGGCTCCTGACTCAAGAAGCTAAAGGGTTGAGACCACTGGGCCTGCATTATATCGTGCTGAGCCTGGCAGCCTGTGGTGGTCCCAGGGCTATTGTAGGCCTCTCTTGGAACCTCAAACACAAGGTCACTCCTTGCTTGTCCTGCAGGTGTCCGGTGTCCCAGCATGGTCATTGCTTTGCTCAACAGCTATCTGGATGGTGACTTGTACAAGTATTCTCTGGAAGAGGTGAGGCAGCCCGTGTTTAGCAGCACAGCCTCCATGCTTTGTATTCTGCTGCTTTATAGTTAACCCCTTCTTTCTCTTAGGCTGATGACCTTCGGAAATTTGGAGGATCTGTCTACACTGTGGGTACAGGGTCCTCTCAGAGAAATCAGGTAACAGCCCAGGTGACCAAGTATCCCTCTGAAACAGAGTTGAAGAGTTTTTTCACCTGCCCAAGATGACATGGGCAACTGTAGTCACAGTGGCCACTGCAGAACTATGGCAAACATGATTGAGATTCCTCCCCATGTAGTAGGATGAGAGAGTTTCCTACTCCCAAAGCCTGGCTGTGGGCAGAAGCCAGTATCTGACCCTGAGTCCTT
Organism: Rhizomys pruinosus; assembly: GCA_009823505.1. Taxonomy (NCBI): domain Eukaryota; kingdom Metazoa; phylum Chordata; class Mammalia; order Rodentia; family Spalacidae; genus Rhizomys; species Rhizomys pruinosus. The sequence continues at coordinate 1,362,486 of VZQC01012005.1, read as the reverse complement.
GACACTTATCGCCATGGCTGTGTCAAATGGGCCCTGGATGGAGGCTCGAGTCACCTCCTGTGTCTTTTAGATAGAAGAACTTTCAGGAGGTCCAGGGAATGCGTTTCCAAACAAGAAAATTGATCAACTGAAGGACCTTGTTATCCCAGTGAGTGCCATGGACACGAGGGAGTGTGTCATCTCACAGGGTCCCCGAAGCTAACCCTCCTCACATGTCTGCCTATCTCTGCATTCCAGGTTGCTTCCAAGGCCTGTCCTTCTATTGAGTCTGTGGAGCATCCCATATTATGTATAAAAGGTAAGAGCTGAGGGGACCATTGAAGGCAGACAAATGTGCCATGTGTGTGCATATGTGTTTGTGGTATGTGCATGATATGCATGAGTATATTCATGTCATTTTCTGGGTAGCATGTAAAGTTGTTAGGTTTTTTTTGTCTTTTTGAGACAGGGTGGAGCTCACCCTGTAGCCCCAGCTGTCCTGGAACTCACTCTGTAGACCAGGCTGGCCTTGAATTCACAAAGATCCTCCTGCCTCTGCCTCCCAAGTGCTAGGATTAAAGGTGTGTGCCACCACGCCCGGTGGCATGTAAAGTTTTTATACGCATGTGAGGATATATTTTACATATGAGGATATGTGCTGTACACATGTGTTTCTATGCTGTATGGATTATGTGATTGTGTATGGTGTGCATATGTATATATTTTGTGTTAAACATATGTTCTGTGGGTGTATTCTGGGTATATTGGAGTGCATACGTGTTGGAGTTTGAGTGTTTGTGGGAGTCAAGCACGCTGGATGATGTGTAGTTCCTATGACTACTTTTGGTATAATGTCATGTACATTTGGAGGAGAAATGCCATGATGACAGAGTGATATGTGTACAATAACTGTTTACATCATAACAAAAAGTAAAAACAACTCTTAAGGAAACCCTAGCCATGCAGACAGAACCACCAGTACACCCAGAGAAGCTTGGCTCTGCTCAGAAAGTCTGGGCACAGCCAGGTCAGAAAGGACAGTGGAATTTGACATTCTCCAAATGGGGCCAGCAGCAGGGAAGCGAGTCAAGAGATGATGAATCGAGCTCAGTGGCTATCCACAGTTCTGTCAGAAATAAGGAGAAACCGCTGGGGGTGGTGGAGCACACCTTTAATCCCAGTACTTGGGAGGCAGAGGCAGGTAGATCTCTGTGAACTCAAAGCCAGCCTGGTCTACAGAGTGAGCTCCAGGCCAGTTAGGACTAAAGGGAGACTTGTCTCAAAAAGACCAAAATAAATAAATAAATAAATAAATAAATAAATAAATAAATAGGAACCCCTATGACCAACAAAGACAGTCACAGACAGCCACGAGTTCAAGGACTGGAGCTGAAAACAGTGACCTCTGTCCAACCCCAGAACCCAGCATCAGTGTACAGAGATCACATATGTGCATAGTTTTGAGAAATGGCTACTGCTCTTTGTCAAGAGTACTGTGCAAGGAGGTTTGGTTCCCCACACGGCTGGCATTTGTACCTAGTGAAGAAAGAAAGCCAGGGAGCCAGGACTTCCTCAACTTCCTCCAGTGCAGCCAGCTGAATCCTGACTTCTGTGTTCTTCCATGGATCCCTATGGCTCTAGTCTTGTCTAAGACAAGACTGTGCTCACATCTGAGCTCTGCTGCCCATAGCACCCAGCCACATGGCGGAGAACTAACCAGGACTGTTCGGATATAAGAGACCGTGCATGGTGAGGCAACAGATGTGGCATCTAGATGCTGGTAGGGGCTGTGAACAGGGGCTGGTCTTGAAACTGCCATCCTAGTCCTTAGCTCTGGACTGCGCCTGCCCATGCTGTGCAAGAGTGAGGAGACCATGGTACTGAGGGGTGAGGGAAAGAGGACCCCTCCCACTACAGTGTCTCTTCTGCTTCTGGATAAAAGAAACCAGCTGTGCATCCCCCTGGGTGCTGCATGTCTCTGTCCCTGGACATACAAGCCTTGGTGTCTGGGAAGCTGTGACAAACTGCAGGTAAAACCATGAGTTGTCCCTCTCCTCATGCAGCTTAACCAAGGTGACAGGTGCCTCCAGACAGTGCTCAGCTACTGACCTGTTAAACTGTTGTCTATATTGTGCGAAGCTACCATACCCAGGGTGCCTGCCATTTTTGGAAAGCCTAAGGCAGGATCCTGCACTCCAGATAAAGCAGGATGGGCTGTTTCTTTGGCTGCCATTGGGTCAACCTATGTGCCAGGGAGGCTGAAGAGGGGGGAGAGTTCTTGGTCAAGTACTTGGAGTCATCTAAAGCATGTGGGGGACAGGAAAGAGCTGGGCTGGTGCCCTGAGACTGCTGCACAGGGGAAGAGCTGAGGAAATCCTGCCTGGCTCCTGTGAGAACAGCCAGCCAGTAGCCCTGTCTGTGTCCCCTGTGTATTAGTGTTTCAGGGAGCTACCTCTGGGGTTAGGAAGAGCTCGCTGAGCCCCAGGGTGATAGGGTCCTTGGTGAAGGAAGGGGCCAGGAACGAGGAATATGTTGGCCTCTGTATCCGAAGCTGGGACAAGGCAGCTCCTGTGAGGAACAAGATGTGTCCCGGCCCTCCTCCGGGGGTCTCCATGAGCATAGGCACAGGACCTCAGGATGAAGAGAGCCCCCACATGCTCAGTAGTCCGGGCACCCATGCAAGACATCTTCAGCCTGTTAGTAAGGATGGACATCCTGGCCAGGAAGACCCCTGTGGTGAAGCCTAGGGTCATTCATGATTTTGCTGGATTAGGATGGTCGAGAAAGTCTCCCAGAGCAAGCACAGGCCATTCTGACACCTCAGTGTGGACCCTTGCTAACACCAGATGAAGACTTGTCCCTAAGGGCACACAGATGTTGGTTCACCCACAGATGCTCCCTTGTTGGGGCCCTCTGGGAAGTCCATTTTCGGGAGTGGGCAGCCCTGAAGGGTAAGGCCAGATAAGAATGCTAGAACCCAGCTCTTCCTCACGGAGTTTGAACTTTGTCCTCACAGAGCCAGGCGCAGTGGTCATTCGTGGATATGGCTTTCACTTCCCCATGCATCAGGGACACATTACTTGCAGATTCCAGTTCAGCAACATGAGTGTCGCAGGTAAGTGGGCTCTACTGTTGTCTCGGTCAGTCAGGTCTCCCCACCCTTACTGACCTTCCCATCAGATCCTGCAGCGAAAGGCAGGAGGTAGCAGGAGGGGCTTGGGGAGCTGCTGGCTGCTGCCTCCTTTCCTGGATCTTTTAGCAGTGTTTAACGTATTACATTTAAAGAGCTCATATTCTCATCTTTACTCTCTGCCATAATTTCATCTAATTTTTATTATTTATTTTTTATTACTAGACAATCTCTTTTCTTTCATTTGGAAACTTTTTTTCTGTTTCACTCTGTGTTTTCCCTTTTCTCTTTTGTTCTCTAATTTCAGTAGTATTTTGGTTATACTATTTGTTAAAAACTCATTATTTTTATTTTCCTCCCGACATTTTATATAGTTTTGTCTTCAGATTTTCTGCATGCTTATGTGGCATACACGTTACCCCTGAGCCTTCTCCCCATCCTGTGCTTTAATATGGCTTGACACCACCCTTATGGCAATTTGATCTTTCTTCTCTGAGAAAAGGCTGATAAATATAAATGTCATTCCCAAATAAAACTGGAAGAGGTAACCAAGCTAACAGATATGCAAATTTCAATATAGAAACACAAGAACCCTGGCTCCTCCAAAAGATGGTAACTCCTCAAGTACTGAATTCAAAGACACTGTAGTAGATAAAATGCCACATGATAAAAACCCTGAGTATTTATTTTTCTTTAGAACACTTAAGAGGGAAATTGAAGAAGAGACCAGAAGATGAAAGACCTCCTATGCTCATGGATCAGAAGAATTAATACAGGGGCTGGATAGAAGGCTCAGTGGTTAAGAGCGCTGACTGCTCTTGCAGGGGACCTGAGTTCGATTCCCAGCACCCACATGGTGGCTAAGAACCATCTTTAAGCAGGGTGTGCTGCGCATACCTTTAATCCTGGCACTCAGGAGGCAGAGGTAGGGGGATCTCTATTAGTTCAAGGCCAGCCTGGTCTACAGAGTGAGTTCCAGGCCAGCTGGGGTTATAGGGAGACCCTGACTCAAAAAAAAAAAAGACAAAAAAAGAATTAATACTGTGAAAATAGATATCTTAGCTGGGCGTGGTGGTGCATGCCTTTAATCCTAGCACTTGGGAGGCAGAGGCAGGTGGATCTTTGTGAGTTCAAGGCCAGCCTGGTCTACAGAGTGAGTTCCAGGACAGCTGGGACTACAGGGAGACCCTGTCTTGAAAAGACCCCCCCCAAAAAAGAAAAAGAAAATAGATATCTTATTAAACACAATATAAAGATCCAATGAAATAGCCATCAAAATTCTGAGGCCATTCTTTATAGAAATAGAAAATAAATCTTAAAAAATTCATTTAGAAACATGAAAGACCTCAGATAGCCCAAAAAAATTCCGAAAAAAAGCCACAAGCCTGAAGTTACTACTACACCTGATTCGAAGTTATATTACACTGCCATAGTAACAAATAATGCATGCTATTGTCACAAAACCAGACGTGTAGATCAGTGGAACAGGAAGCTCCGAATCTAAACTCACACAGCTGCCGCCACTTCATTTTCAACAAAAATGCCAAAATTCCTCATTGGAGAAAAGACCCTCTTTAACCAACAGTGCTAGTAGAACTAGAGCTGCAGATGAAGCTGTATCCTACCCCCACCATGTACAAAAGTCAACTCTAAATGGATCAAGGACTTTATCATAAGACCCAGAATTCTGAAAATGCTAGTGGAAAACAGTGGAACACTTCAAGTTCAAGGAATAGGGAAGGACTGTCTGTAAAGGACTCCAATAGCATAAGAAACAGCCCCAAGAATTGACTAATGGGATTACATGAAATTTACAAACTTCTGTACAGCAAGGGGAACAATCACCATGGTGAAGAGAGAGCCTGAAGAATGGGAAATGACTGCAACTATATAGAGGACAGAAAATGAATGTCTAGAATACATAAGCTACTGTAACAATTAAATACTAAAAAGTCATCTGGTCAATGGACTAATGATCTGAATAGATAGATTTCAAAAGATGATATACCAATGGCCAATAAATATTTGAAAAGAGTATTAACATGATAAGGCATTAGGGGAAATTAAAATTAAAACTGCTTTTAGATTCCATCTTAGCTATCATCCAAGAAAACCAATGACAGCAAATGCTGGTGAATTGTGGAGGGAAAATAACACTTACAGGCTGTTAGTAAAATATACATTTGTGTAGCCACTATGGAAACCAATGTAGGTTCCTCGAGGACCCAAACCAGCTATTCCATTCTGAGTGGGTCTGAAGACTTTAAGTCAACATACTTCAGGGATCTTAAATAGCCATGTTTATTGCAGCACTATTCATAACAGTGAGGAAATCAAATCAGCCTAGATGGTCATCAACAGATGAATGGACAAAGAAAATGTGTTATGTATACCATGCAATTGTCTTTGGCCACATTGAAAAATGATGTGCCAGGGGCTGGAGAGATGCCTCAGCGGTTAAGAGCACTGACTGTTCTTGCAGAGGACCCAGGTTCAATTCCCAGGACCCACATGGCGGATAAGAACAGTCTTAGGCCGAGCGTGGTGGCACACACCTTTAATCCCAGCACTCGGGAGGTAGAGGCAGGCGGATCTCTGTGAATTCAAGGCCAGCCTGGTCTACATACTGAGCTTCAGGCCAGCTGGGACTAAAGGGAGACCCTGTCTAAAAAAAAAAATGAAAAATGATGTGGCATTTTCAGGAGAATAAGTAGAACTGGAGATCATTTTAAGCAAAATAAGCCAGACTCAGAAAGATAGATACCATTTTTCTTTCATATGCAGTTCTCTCTCTCTCTCTCTCTCTCTCTCTCTCTCTCTCTCTTTCTCTCTATCTCTCTGTTTTAGCTATGAAAGTAGAAAGCTGACCTGCATCCCCATCTAGTGTACCCTAGAATACAGAGTCCCTTGCTGTCTGCTCCTGCTAGGCACCTGTTCAGTGCTGGGGTGTCTGAGGAATGGAGCTCAGCAGTTGTCTTTGAATAGAAAGGGTCCGGTAAGAGATTGCTGGTGATTGGCCAGAGGGTGAGCTTTGTAGGAAGAGAGTGGTAATGGTAATTCATTAACAGTCTTGTCTTACTTTTCTTCTAGATACAAAACCCATCAATGCAACCAAAAGTAATGTAACTTGTCCTGGACCGATTGTAGAGAAACCTGGACAGTAAGTGTCCTTTGCTGGAGGCCTTAGGGAGATGAGTGATCAGGGTTGCATAGTGTGGGATGTGGGGTGTCCCTACTGCTGTAGAGCATCTATCTGCCTTCAGGTGGTGTCTAACACCTTCACACCTGTGCCTGCTGGTGGCCCCATGGTGCTCAGTGATACAGAGTACCTAGGCTTTGCTGAGGACAGGATGCAGGAGATGATAGCACCAAAGATCGGAACCTATGTTCTGGTGACCTCTCTGAGATAAGACAACAAACTCTGTAGTACATGCCAGCATGGGGACACCATGTGTACCTCCCTGACGCTTTAGCAAATGGCCACATGGCCCTACAATGTGGGGGCTTCTTGTGGTCTAATCTTCAGCCTTTTACTATCACTGTAGAGACTGACTCTTAGTCCCCTGGGGAATGAGCTCTCCTTTCCTAGCAGTTCATTCTCCGTTACTCGGAGTGCCCGATTTTCAGTATGACCATGAGAAAAGCTAGGATTATCCCTTGAGCCAAGCCCAAGGACCTTGTTGCCAGGCTGTTTTTCATGTCTTTTCTCTATATTAGAATGATCTATGTTCTACTCAGCTTGAACAATGGGAAAAACTTCCTGAATAACAGCCTATTTGTTCTCACCGAAAGATGTGTGAGTACCAGAGTGGGGCTGTGACTCATGTGCAGAGCCTCTAGCTGCTGCAGACCTGCCCGTTAGGTCAAAGCTGTGGGATGTAGAAGGTCCCAAGCCACCCTGAAGGACCCAGAAGGGCCAAAAGAGCCAGTACCATACTGTCCACCAGGGCGTGCCCAGGATGTTTAGGGCACATGGCCCCTCCACATGAATGTCCCAGACCCAGGAATCCAGAGCTTCCACTAGTTGTAGTCAGGAGTGTATAACAATAAATTAGAGCCCAGGCCATTGATATGGCCATGAACATACTCTGGTCTCTGGCCCTTAAGCATACTTGGTGACATCTGAGCCCAGTGTGGTGTGACAAGAGGGTGTGCCCAGGAGAGGGAAACCCGTAACTATTTGTCATCCTCCTCTCAGCTTATGAGGACTCCACAGAGTTGACAGACTCCTCTGGGTCTGCCTGGCTCGTGACTCACATCCACACACATATTGGAAGGCTAAACTCTGGCTTGTGCCCGGCAGAGTGCACCATAGACACTGTCCAAACACAAGCAGTGAGCCTGCGAGTCCCTGGGACTTCAGCCCTAGCTCCAGCCCTCATCCCTGTTCTCCATGTGGTCTCTATTTTCAGTCAAGGACTTTCTGGGGCCCAGACACCCCTATCCCATTCAACATTCGCTGTAGTTCTTGCTCTAAGCAAGCCTTTGACTCAGTAGGGCTGGAAAGGCCGCAGCTCCCTGTAAGTGCTGACCAGAAGAGCTGTTCCCATCCCTAAGCTCTGTGACCTGGGCCCAAGCCAGAGTGGTGTTGAGCTCTGAGCTTGCCAAGAGCCTGTGGAGGAGGGCACTGCTTCACCTGTTCAGACCGCAAGCTGGGGGGCAAGGGAAGGATGGGTGAGCTCCAGGCTGACGAGCTGGGAGATGGAGAGAAAAGCCCAAGTCTTGTGACCTTTCGTATCACACGGTGTAGCCTTTTCCAGACGTCTGGTCACCTGTAGCCTAGTGCGCTGTCAGCTGAGACCATAGTGAAGGCTCGGATCCTCAGCTCAAGGATCTTGGGCCATCCTCACCTTGGCTCAGGGTAGAGCCTTGGAGCAGAGCCAGAGGTAGGATCAGTCTCCCTACCAATTCTGAGTAGCCTGGGAAGAAGGGCAAAGGTAGAGAAGGAATGCCAGGGGCTGGAAGGGACTTGGGTCATTCTCCTTGGTCTCTGCTGACTGTGCTCCTCTTGAGAGTGATGACCTTTCCCTTTTATAGGGCACAAACAGTCCACCTGAAACCACACCCACAACCACAACTACAACTACAACCACAACCACAACCACAACCAAAATCACAACTACAAATCCGACCACACCTACCACGACGCTCATACCTACCACGACGACTCCAGCTGCCGCTCCTCCACTGACCACCACAAGGTCCACAATCCCCATCATCCCGCTGGTTACAACAGAAAGGAAGCAGAGCAGCAAGCTCATTTTCATCCCCATTCTACTGCTCCTGCTACTGGTTACACTGCTGCTGGGCTGTCTCTGGCAACTGTGCTGTGTACCGGTGAGTGCCCCTGCCTGCTCAGCCTGGGGGGTCCAGGGATATTCCCTGCCCCAGAGGGCATCGACATAGGACAGCACCGTGACCCAGCCTGTGAGCGGCACCGGAGAAGACAGAACACAAAGCACAGGGCTGGCAGGTCCCATCTCTGTCCGGGGAAGCAGACAGCGGAGAAATCCAGCCTGAGGGCAGGAGGACAGAGACATGGGTGCTGGGCAGCGAGCTTCTCCCAGAGGAAAGGAGGGAGCATGCGTTCTGCTGCAGGCAGGGCTGGAGTAATGCACAGCCCTGTACATCGGCCTGGCTCCCTCCACACCCCTCCCCACACCTTAGAGAGGGATGGGTGCTCTTTTCGATCAGGTAAGGCCTGCTGGGCACAGCGCCACAGGCATGGACGCCTGTACAGACAGTTCGAGAATATGTGCGTCTCTGCTGTAGACCATGTCCTCCTGTCTATAGTGGTGAAGCAGAGTCCATTCCACTCACTGCAGCTTCTTTTCTCTGTTCCATTCTCCAGCCTGATGAGGAGCTGCCCCCACTGAAGCCCAAAGAGGTAAGTCATGCTTTGAATCCCGACACCATCACATGCCTATGGACATTGACCTTCGAAAGAGGTCAATGTCCATAGGCCTTAAGAGGCCTATGCTCAGGAAAGAAGAGTCAGAGGGTCATTGAGGGTCCAGGAAGGATGTGGAGCTCACAGTGATGTCACTTAGAGAATGTCCAGTTGGGTTTATAGGATCTTCTGGCCTTGGTCACGAAGCACAGAAGGGAGCTGTTCTGGGGTGAACAGCTATTCCTACCGACTCGGTGACTTTCAGGGGACCCCACAGAACAATGATGGATGCTGAGCTTGTTGCTGGGATTCTGGAAACAGCCGTACACCAGGCCCTGGTCCCCATCACCAAACTAAGGAGGGTCTTCTGGCTCCTCTAGATCTGTCTTCCTTCTGTCTCTTGGCAGGGCTGAGGGTTGGCTCGGGGTCAGCTTAGGGATTGGAGGACTGAGAAGGGTGAGGGGATCTTGGCTGCTCTGAGCTGTGAGGGATGTCCCCAGATGAGCACGGGGACCTGGAGAAGGAGCAGGTGAGACAGCATCTGTGGCTTGGTGGAGTAGGGACCAGAAGAGGTAGTGAGAGGTTGGGGCAGGCAGGGCCTGGGCCTGGGCTGAGGGGGGAACAGCCTCCTTGTCCACGTGGGATGTGCTGGCTGCCTGGGAGGCTGCTTCTGCAAAGTCCGTAGTTAGGTGGAGGGGACAGTCACCTGCTGGTGCTCTCCCTCTGTGCAACTTCTGCCAGGCTTCTGTCAGAAAGAACAGTCTCGGGAGAATCGAGGGTACAGAAGCGTCCTGTGGGCACCTTGGGAAGCCCCATGTCTGCAGGGCAGCGGGGGCTCAGCTGTGGCTCTCATGGAGTACTTCCCCCAGGGTGCAGGGAATACTCCTCCATTCACCTCGAAACAAGAGCTGAGTGGCCCCAAGGTGCCAGGTCTTACACAAAGCACACTGTGACCCTGTTCCAGGAGCTGCACACAGGCTCAGATAGATTCTTCTCTTTCCTACCATCCCAAGGAGGAAGCACCTCCTCCCCCAGCACCTGCACCCCCTGTGGCCCCCACGGTGATCGTCTGCTGCTGTGCTTGCCAAGGCTTGTTTGTGAACAGAAGCATGGAGGTGAGAGAGCCTGTGGGCTGGGACTCCAGACTGGGCTGGGGACAGGCATAGCCAGGTCTCACAGCAGAGGAGAGTGTGGGAGACACCGCTCTGAGGTACAAGATTAGTGTCTGAAGACAACACATGCCGGTCCCTCTTTGCCTCAGAGATGGGGGTGGGCACCTCCCCTGCCCTCTATCCAGGCCTTAGAATCCTCTTTGTTAGCACCCAAGTTTCAGGACACTGCTTATCTTCTCTGGCCGGTCCCTGGTCCTCAGAGTCATTTTCTTAGCTCTGAGAGTGTCTCTGATCTTACCCTTTATCTTGTAGGTGGATGAATCCCCACCATGAAAATTGTGGGAGGGCTGGTGTCCCCTATTAGTCAGATCCAGTTCCATTGTGCACAGAAGAGCTGGCCCAGTGGTTCTATTGATGAGATGGGGCAGAGTTCCAGGAAGGAGGGGCTGACATGGAAACCCCAAAGGATGCTGAAAGCAACCTGTTGAGCCTTGGTGGACAGACAGCCATTCATCCCGAGACTCCCTCCTTCTTGTAGGAGATTCAGGCCTGTCCTGGGGGAGGGAGAGGACAGGCTAGCAGCAGCCCTGGGGTCTGAATGGAGAGGACCCTGAGGTTAGCATTGATGAGGGAAGCCCTTGGTTCCCACCCAGCTTTTTCCCCTCCCCGACACTGCTTCTGTTTGTGATGGATCCCTCAGTTCCTTCTGGGAGTTTCTAGCTCCTCTGTATCCTCCAAGCCTGGCTGAGAGCCAATCCCATCTCTCTGCTGCCTGTGGTACACAGGGAAACCAACATAGGTCCTCCAGAGAGAGAGGATGTCCTGGGCTTGGCCTGGCCTACAGGGCTTGGCCCCACCCACTTTGCAGGGCTCATGGGGCCTAAACTTTAGAGTCGAGGGCATGAGGTTTCCACCACTAGAGCCATGGCTCTGCTGGCCTCTCTGCCTTCTTCTCTTCTCTGCCCTGGCCCATTGCACCTGCCCCTGAGCAGGAAACAGGGCTCTTACCTGCCTCTCCTGTGTGGCTCTGGGTACAGGACCTGCCCATTTCTAGGACTCCTGTCCAGGCCTGTGCCCACATCACGACTTCCCTGGCAGCCTCTGATTGCCACTACACACATCTACAGCTTCTGAACCTAGATTCTGAAACTCTCTGTGTCCCACAGATATCATTCCAGACATTCAAGGTTCATGCTGGGGTTTGGCCTCAGGGTTCCCTGGGGACAGAGTCATAGGAGACAGGGATCCTGTGCCTTCTGTAACAGAGTTGATCCCTGCTGCTCCCTCATGGCCACATCTACTTTTCAGAGCAATGTGACCATGTGGAACTTAAATCTCTCAAGATGCCACCAGTTGCCATTGACGTGGTATAGTGAAGAGGTGAGTGGGACCCGGGGCCATGCCCAAGGTGGTTGGAGGGCCACTGATTTTGCCTGGGCTGATTGCTTTCTGGGACAGTGGCTCAGAGCCATGTCCCAGCATGTGCTTAGGGAGGGCTCAGGGCATGGGATCTGTTGTTTCTGAGCCTTGTAGATTGCTTCCAGACATGACACCCATGCAGTCCATAGCTGTTCACTGGACCAGGAGGGTTATTAGCCATGGTTGACAGTGCTGCATGGCCAGCAGTGACCCTTTCACCTAGTAAAGGTTTCTGTTTCATGTGTGTTTGTAATTGTGTGTGTGTACATGCGCACATGCATGTATGTATGCAGATGTGCTTGCCTGTATGTGAGCAAATGGAAGCCAGAGATTGAATTCAGTGGTCTTTCTCAGTTGCTGTCCATTTTATTTCTTGAGACAGAGTCTTAAAATGTGGTGCTCACTATTTCAGCTTGACTGGTTTACCAGGGGGTCCCTGGGACCCATCTGTCCTTCACCTAGTGCTGGAGTTTCAAACTCAAGCCTGGCATATGGATAGCCTGGTAGGTGCAGGATAGCATGGGGCAGCCTGGTCCAGCAGGATGGATGAATTTGAGTGTACAAAATGTACAGGCAGGAAAGGAGAATCCAATTGGGCAGAGGAGTGAGTGGAGCACAGAGCCTGCATGGTAGTTGGGCTGGAGGAAGAAGAAAGTCTCAGAGAATCCCAGGAGAGATGGTAGCCCCAGGTCCTTGGTCGCTCACATGCCCATTCTTGACCTGATGCATGGACGACAGCTCCAAGCAGGGCTTTCTGCACATTCCGCGGAGCTCCTGTGAGGACTGATGGCTATATCTTGGCCACAGACAGGCTCACAGACAGGAAAAGGTGTGGGGGGATCCAGGCCAAGTGAAAAGCTCAGACATGGGTGGAGGAGGAGCCACCAGGCCCTGGAGGCTAAGGCGTCCATAGGCAGGGCTTAGCTGCACTGCTCTCCATGGACTGTGGGCATGGGGACCCCATTCACCTGTGGGCAGGTTGAGTAAAGTGACATGGCCTTGAGCATCCTTGGGCATGGTCCCTGTCCCATCCATAGAGACTGCACACATGGAACCTCCTGGTCCCTGGTGCTTGCACAGTGAGGGCATTGCTAATTCCCATGACAGGCTGCGTCTACTGGTGTGTGTGTGTGGGAATTCCTGGGACTAGGCCTTTTGTGCATAAAGATATCATGGTTTCCAACCTGTGTTATAAAATACGTTCAAGCCCAGTGTGGTGCGTGCCTTTAATCCCAGCACTTTCAAGGCAGAGGCAGGCAGATAGGTCCCTGTGAGATCAAGGTCAGTCTGGTTTACATAGGGAGTTCCAGGCAGCAGGGACTAGAGGGAGACACTGTTTCAACCCCCTCCCCAAGTTCAGAATATCAAAGACAATGGAATTAAGAGAGGAGCTTTATTTTGGAAGAACCTGGTTTGAGGGCCTGGAGAGATGACTCAGTGGTTAAGAGCACTGGCTGCTCTTGCAAAGGGCCCAGGTTCCGTTCCCAGCACCTGCATGGTGACTAACAACTGTCCTTAGTGTCCAATTCCAGAGGATCTGACACCCTCTTCTGACCTCTGTGGGCATTGCACAAATGGGTGTACTTACATATATGCAGGCAAAAAAACACTCATACATATAAAAATAATGAAAATAATAAATAAAATAAAATAAACTGGTTTGAGAAAGCTTAGTGGAACCAAGAAGGTTTTATCTAAATGAATGCATGTTGCACCCCAACCAGGGAGCCCCCAGGGAAGGCTCACCTTTACAAAGCAGCTACAGGTGCTCCATTCAACACAACCATGTCCCAGGGAGAAAGGAGGAGGAAGAGTGGAAAGGGGCTTTCTGAAAAGCAGTACCCAGTAATCCTTGTCTATGTTGCACTTGCTGGAGTGTACTCTCCTTGGGAAACAGCACTTCATAGATGAGCATTTCTCATCCCCTGAGAAAGCTCTGTTTATTCTTATGAAGAAGAGAAATGGACACAGGGTTGCTTACTGGCCTTCAATATTGTTGGCCCCCTTTAGAGATAACTGACAAAAAGGCTTAGAACCAGCCTGTTTGACCTTGGAGTTACATGGAAGGCTTTTGTAAAAAGCCCAATCAAGACTTAAGACGGGGTCGTCTGGGCTTAAAAGCTGGCAGAAAGACACACAGGAAAACATGGAGAGAAGCAGCCTGCGTGGCTCAGGGGTGTCAGATTGATGTGCTGGCTGATTTGGTTGGTGTGTGCTGGGGGGCAGGTCTGGGTCTGCGCAGGTCAGGAGAGCCCTAGAGAGAGGTGGAGAACCCTGGAACGTATCCAGGTGTATGGAGAAGCACCCGTCCCTCCCCCAGATGGCCTCCTGTGTTCGGTACAGAAGGGTTCCTTTCGAATGCTCAGGGGTAAACAATGCCCTTACCTTGCTTCCTATGGCTGCGGTATCCTTTTCAATGCAGCTTTTAATAACCCTACATGCACCCCAACATCCTGCTGCAGAGCACACACAGCCCCTTGCACTTGTCACAGGCTCTGTATCCACAAGTATGGAGTGACTTCATTGAGCTAAAGTCGGGTTGTCTTCAGGGACACGTCCCTGCTGAGGTTGCGGGAGAGTCCATTTCCCTGTCCTTTCCGGCCCTTAGAGCTGAAGCCTCAGGCTCGCTCAGCGCATGGCACCTTTTCTAGCTGCAGAGCCAGTAGAGGAGAGCTTTCCAGGAGGCCGCTGCCCTTGCCTCACAGGGTGGCTCCTTCCGTCATCTCCCTCTTGGAGATGCACACAGTCCCACAACGTCTCCAGCACATCTTTCACTCCCAAGTGCCTAATCACACATAGAGAATCCCTTCTGCTGGATAAGACAAATCAGCCAAAGTTCCCCAAAATCAGGACCTTCAAGTCTTTCCAGATCTCCACACCAGTCAGACTTTTGCTGCCTGCACTGGTCTGGGAGGAGGGCGCTGACTGGAGGACCATACCCAGAGGGAGGAGGAGCTTCACCCAGGGCTTTCCTGTAGTGCAGTGCCACTGGTGCTGCCCCTCAGGCAGCTGCCACCGTCTGGATCTGGTATGGGATCTCACTGCTCTGTCTCTCTTCTTTTTCTGCAGGTGCAGGGCATCGACTTTAGCTTGTGGAGGGCCATTTGTACTCAGGACCCCTCCAGCCCCAAGGTTAGCCAGCCACCTAGCCAGGAGCATCTACCTCTAGCCCACTGCACCCATTGCCACCGTCTCCCAGCCAGGTTTACCAGGCCTTCTTCGATGTCGTCGCTATGCTCTCCTCCTGCCTTGGCCCCTAGAGCCCCAGTGTCACTCCCACCCATGTAGCAGATCGCACAGGTACCACAGAGCCAAGACTCAGAGGTCTTTGGTGCTGTATCGTATCAGGACTAGAATTTTAATTAAAAAGAAGAGTAAAAATTTGTTGTTGATCAGCACGTCTGTCACCCAGAGTGGCTTTCCTCACTGCTTGAGATGTGTTTGTGCTGCACCTGCCGGGACAGAGTTCCCTGATGTAAGGAAAGACAGATGAGTCGTATTTCTGGGACACTATCTTTACCTGTCCCAAAGGGACAGGAGAATTCGGATTCTACGTAAAATGTTCTCCCCTTTTCTCCCAATTTTTGAGCTGCAAGGACTGAGAAGTCTCCTTCCTTAAATTTTTACAAAGAAGGACTTGGCTTTCTCATCTACTGCATCCTATGACCCTCATCTCCATCCAAGTTTTTGGCTTCTCCAATCCTGATGGGTCTTAGGGGAAAGCAAGGCCCCTTCCTGACTGAGATTTCTCTGTCCAGATCCCCCATGCCATCCATCTCCAAGCCCCATTTTTTTTCAGAGGGTTCTCTGGGCTTCCTAAAGTTCATCAACATAGGTTTCATATTCCTGGAACAATGTCCGGCGGTGGCATGGGAAAGGGCTGCTTGTCCTCTGAGGCACCCACGGATTTTAACAGAAGCCTACATGTCCCTACCACACTGTTGGACATGGGTGGCTAGCGGCAGGCTGTGTGCAGCCCCATGGGGCAGGTTCCAGTGAGGAGGTCACAGACAACCCTTGTGAGTGGGATGGGTGTGTCTTAGCAGTACACTGGCTTTGCCTGGCAGCAAGCCACCTCAGAGGTACCCAGAGCTTCTCTAAGCAGCTCAAAGATACTTCACATTCTCACTTTCGTTAACAGCCCTTCCGTCTACCCTAGGGGCTGGGCTTAACCCCACTGGAACTCACAGCAGGAACATCTTTTCCCGTGGGCAAGGAGGCTTCCTAGATGGCAGGCCTGGCTTGGCCTCTGTACCTCCAACCATCATGTCCGAGGAGGAGAGAAATAAGAGAGCAACACCAGGGGTGGCCGGGGAAGTCCTGGTCTTATCGCCCCCAGATGCCTTGGGCATCTCACCGCCACAGGAGTGCACCCTGTCCAGGACGCCGACGGAAAATCCTCTGGCTTCTCTGCCGCCTAGGATGGTGGGGGGATGCGCAGGGGAAGGAAGAGCTGGGGGCCAGCCAGAGCTCCCCCAGTCTTCTGCTGGCTGGGACCACGTCTCTCCTTGAGTGGGCTCAAGATTCACCTGAAGCCCAGCATGGGGGAATGAGAAAGAGGCCAGGCCACGTCTCTAAGATCCAATTCCCATTCCCTCTTTTGACAACCAGGAAGGGCCTAAAGGTCAGCCTAGTCTACCCAGAGCCAGACTGAGACAGACTCAGCTCTCCGCAGGATAGGAGAAAGCCAAATGCTTAGGACAGCAAGGGACGACCACTCTGTGCAGCGAGGCTGAGAGCACACACAGCGGCAGTGCCAATCTCTGCAGAGCCCCTAGGTGGACTGACATCAGGTTTGAGAAGGCTGCTCCTAGTGGCCAGTGGACTGAGGGTCAATGACGATTGTGATGGGGGGGGTGCCAAGATGCTGGGTACTTGTTCAGGAAATAAGTGGGCCACAGAGGACTATGACCTGGGTTTTGACCACAAGGCCCTGTCTTGCTGTTAAATCATCTACATTTTGGTTATATTCAATTTCTCAATTCAATAGAGAATTTGACAGAACATTCCTTTCTAGTTTACCACTAGTATTTTATAGATGCATGCAAATTAGAATGTTTGTTATTTTCATGGAGAATGAGGCCCTATCATTATAAACTCTTTAAGCCTAAGAGCCGTTTCTAGTGTTGAAGACCTTGTTTCTTTTGGTCTGTCCTCCATCCCTGCCCACGGTCACTTTCCATTCCTTCCAGTTTAACTTTTTCATGTTCTCATGCATTGGATACATCTCTTCTAGATGTACTTAGCTTAATCTTAAAGGGACGAAGTTTTACCAGGTGCTATAGTTGTATTGCTCAGTATCATTCAGATCTCTCTCTCTTTCTCTCTCTCTCTGTCTCTCTCTCTCTCTCTCTCTCTCTGTTTGTATGTAACTGGAGGGGAGTGTTCTGAGTCTCTACCCCACCCCTACACTTGGTGACCACCACATCCCCATCATGTTTCTTGTAGACAATGGCTGGGCTCAGCTGGACTCTTCCTGCTCAGCCCTCCTTCCTTCCTTTTCTTTTTTTTTTCTTTCCAAAAGACTCTCTGAACTGGCGAGTGTCCTACATACTCCTTGCCTAGCTCAGCATGTTTTTGGTTCCTTTGCACTCTAGCTCTTTGACCAAGTTTAGTGGGTGGTAGTTCTGGGCTTTGTCCCTCTGAGAATTTCTTCATTTTGTGTTCACTAGTGAATAAAAGTGCAAATGGATCTCAAATTGTAAACAGACATGCTGTTTCCACCGTACCCCCCTGAATATCCTACATACCAGTGTCTATGAGCCCTGTGTACTTGGTGTGACTGTCCACTAGTGCTTCTTGGATAATCTTTGTTCTGAGCTTAGTGGTTTTTAAATTTTGCCTCTTTGCTCTGGATGTCTGTGGTGCTGTGCGGTGCTGGGGCTTGGCCATGTGCCATATCTCTATTCATCAGTGGCTTCTTCCATAGAAGAACGGATGTGCCAGGGCCTCATCACCCACGTTCTAAGGCATGTCACTCCAGATTTCCCCACCCCCACTTACTTTTGAAAACGATTTATTAATTTTTTATTTTATGTTATGTATATGAGTGTATTGCCTGCATGAACATCACTGCACTCCTGTTGTACAATACCCATGGAGGTCAGAAGAGAGTATAGGATCCCCTGGAACTGGAATTTTGGATGGTTGTTAGCTGCCATGTCTGTGCTGGGAACCAAACCGTGGTCCTCTGCAAGGGCAGCCAGTGCTGAGCCATTTCTCCAGTCCCCTTTGTAACAGATCCTCAAAGCCCAGGACGGACTCTGGAGCTTTCTTGCCTTGTCTGTTTGCACCCCCGATTCCTGCCAGGCTCAGAACATTTATGCGAACGAATGAATGAATGAGTGAATGAATGAGAGAGGGAGCAGAGACTGTCTGGTTTCACTGTCAGCTCCTCGAGGACTCTCTCTTTCCAAATTCAAGATGCCTTCCTGCACTCAAACATCAGGACCTCCACCTAGGAGCACAGGGGCGCTGGGAGCCCCCCCCCAACGCTATCTCATCGCCCCCACCCCCACGCCCCCACTACAGTGGAAATCCCAGGTCGCTCCGAACCCGGCCTTTGGGCTCCCACTCTGAGCCGTTTCGCCGCTCTTGTTTTGCCCCGCTCCATCTTCCCTGGCAGTTACGTCGCTGACAACTGCATATCACCGAGGTCTGGGACCTCGCCATGGCCGGCCTGGCACAGTGCTGCCACCCACAAATGCTGAAGGCGGGAGGCGGCGAAGGCGGAGTGAAAACCGTGAGGGCTCCGTGAAAGCACAGCTGGGGTGGCTGCCCCGCAGGTTAGAGAAAAGGGGTCCAAGTGCGGATGGGGTCCCCTTGGGGCATCCTCCGGTGGCTTCGTCTGTGTTGCTGCATCCAGGTGGGTCTCAGAGTCAGGATGCGCACACCGTGGGAGACGGAAAAGGTGACGGTGACCATCCCCGCCAAAGGCTCCAGGCTGAGCCCGGAGCTCTCGGCTGTTGCTCAGGCGCCAGAGCCCCGCGCCCACCCGAGGCTGTGGGAGCGGAGGGTCAGGTCCGAAGAACTGAGCCCAGAGCTCCCACCGCTCGAGCTCCCGGGGCCTCGGTGACTTTTCCTCCAGGTTCTCGCCACCCGAAGTCCAGCCGGGCGCATCCGGCTGGGGATCCCGGGGGCTTGCGACGTGGAGGTCCCGCCCCGAAGGCGGGAACGGCCCCAGAAGGCGGGGTCTGGACTCCCGCGGGCTGGCTGATCTCAGAACCCATGTGGCTGTAGACCTGCCTCTGCCTCCCAAGTGCTGGGTTTAAATAAATAAAAATAAGGGGCTGGAGAGATGGCTCATCAGTTAAGAGCACTAACTGCTCTTATGGGTTCGATTCCCAGCACCCACATGGCAGCTAACAACATTCCATAACTACAGTTCCAGGGGATCTGATGCATGACACAGGTGTACTTACATGCATGCAGGCAATATACTTATAATAAAAATAATAAATAAAATATATTTAAAAATTTTTTTTATTATTATTTATTTCTGTATGTGTATGAATGTACTGTCTGCATGCAAGTCTGTGCACCCGTGTCATGCAATGCCGCGGAGGTCAGAAGAGGGTCTCGGATTCCCCTGGAGCTGGAGCCCTCCTGGAACTGGAGCTTCAGACGGCTCTCGGCCGCCATGTGGGTGCTGGGGATCGAACCCGGGTCCTCTGCAAGAGCGGTCGGTGCTCTTAACCACTAGGCCATCTCTCCAGCCCCAGCACCATGTTTTTTATGTGTATGAGTGTACTGTCTGCATGTAGGTTTGTGCACCCGTGTCGTGCAATGCCAAGGAGGTCAGAAGAGGGTGTCGGATTCCCCTGGAACTGGAGTTAAAGCCGGTTCTTAGCCGCCATGTGGGTGCTTAGTACAAATAGAGAAATGGCAAGTAAATTCCCTTGTGGCCTTGTCCACAGAGATAGCTGTAGATCATAATAAGGATGTCCCTCTTAAAAAAAAAAGACAAAAAAAATTTTATTTATTTATTTATTTATTTTTTGGTATTTTTGAGACAGGGTCTCCCTTTAGTCCCAGCTGGCCTGGAGCTCACTCTGTAGACCAGGCTGGCCTTGAACTCACAGAGATCTGCCTGCCTCTGCCTCCCAAGTGCTGGGATTAAAGGCATACATCACCAGGCCCAGCCTAAGACGGTTTTTATCTGCCATGTGGGTGCTAGGAATCGAACCCAGGTCCCCTGCAAGAATAGTCACGATGCTCTTAACCACTGAGACATCTCTCCAGCCCTATTTTTTCTTTTTCTTTCTCCTCCTTCCTTTTTCTTTTTTTCTTTTTCTTTCTCTGCCTCCTCTTTCTTTCTCGTCTCTCTTTTTCTCTTTCTCTTTTCTTTTTTTTTAAATTTTATTTATTTTTTTTTTTATGTGTATGAATGTACTGTCTGCATGCAGGTTTGTGC
>VZQC01012005.1:481239-632581 GCA_009823505.1 Rhizomys pruinosus | reverse complement strand
TCACCCTTTATAGAGAAACCACAGTTTGTGGATTAGCATACCATCCAAGCATCTGTGTCTATGCTCACAGCTTAGCTTGCCATAATAATTAGTACTGCTTAAATGCCTGTACATCCAATTGCTTGTGCTTTGTTAGTATGACTAAAAAGGTATCACTGGATAAGCTGTCAACCCATGAAGGGAAACAATCTGAACAGACTAGAGTCCAAAATGACAACTCCAAAGAAAGTAGACTGTTTTCTTCTCACCCACTTGTGCCCCTTTCCCAAAGCCCAGGGAACAATTTGCGGAAGAGGAGGTGTGGTAGAATGTAAGGGCTGCGGAGAGATAGGGGTGAATCATGAGACTACAGGAATATAGTCTGGACTCCTAACTGATCAACATGCCTGTGCATACAAGCTTCTCCAACTGGACTATGGGAACCTTGGGTTGTTCAAAATCTGGCCGTAGATACTTGCAAAATGCACCAATTACCTAATTGTACGGCAAACTGAGTAACATCAATGTTATCTGAAAACAACTGTGTTATTATATTATAGAATCCCTTAAAAATAAACAAATAATAATAATTTAAAAAAAAAAGAAAGAGGGAATTCCATCACCAGCCCATCACCCCAACTACACTACACAGCTCACCACACAGGGCCTGAACATCTGCCACTGCCTCCCCAGATGTTCCCTCCATACCACACGGGGCCTTCCCAGATGTTCCCTCCCTACCCCACGGGGCCTTCCCAGATGTTCCCTCCATACCACACGGGGCCTTCCCCAGATGTTCCCTCCATACCACACGGGGCCTTCCCCAGATGTTCCCTCCATACCACACAGGGCCTTCCCCAGATGTTCCCTCCCCACCACACGGGGCCTTCCCCAGATGTTCCCTCCCTACCCCACGGGGCCTTCCCAGATGTTCCCTCCCTACCACATGGGACCTCCCCAGATGTTCCCTCCCTACCCCACAGGGCCTTCCCAGATGTTCCCTCCATACCACACGGGGCCTTCCCCAGATGTTCCCTCCCTCCTGGTCTCTTTTACATCACAGTCTACACCTCTTCCCTGAGTCCAGCCTGCTGAACAGCCTCACAGAACTTAGACTGCCCACCTCCAGAATTACTTGCTTAGGTTAGTATTATCTCTCTCTCTCTCTCTCTCTCTCTCTCTCTCTCTCTCTCTCTCTCTCTCTCTTTCCCTGGAGAACCAGACTTATATAAACATCCAAATAAAGATCCCAAATTCCCATGGTCCCAGTGGCTCTGTGCTTTGGGAGGTGGGTATACACCCTGTTTTCCACTTCATTCTTAAGCACGGAAACTCCAGAAAGTTCCCTTACCTTGGTTTTGTGTCTCTTTGTTCCCAGGTTCCCATCTCTGACACTCAGGCTACCAGAGGACAAAGCCCTAACACTTTTTTTATGGACAAAGTCTAAACAGTTATCTACTCATCTAAGGGGAAGGCCCAAGGCTGGGAGAGGCAGGAGCTGGGAAAGAAAGCTATGTACTAAGGTTTGAGGCCCAGATGTTTTTCTGCCCCATGGAAAGGGCTGGTATTGAGCCCATCCTACAAGCAGACTAGAGAATAAATGCTTGTGGGGCAGAAACCTGGATTCAGGTGTCTTGCACATGTGCAAGCACAATCTGCCTAGCACACTAGGCAGTGCTATAGCACAGGGTACACCCCGCCACCTGATGCTATAGTACAGGGCACACTCCGCCACCTGATGCTATAGTACAGGGCACACCCCACCACCGGATGCTAGCACTCGCTTGATGCCATGAGCTGACTTGTTTGTCTTCCTGAGTACGTCCCATGCACTGGGATGATGTGTGATGATGTGGAGGTCTGAGATTAGTTGCTGGGAGGTGGGGCCACATGATATAGAGGCTGCCCACCTCCCTGCTTGTTGCATAGAATAAACGGATCTGCACCCTCTGACATGGTCCCAGGATGTTACTGGAGTAACTCCGTGACACACACTCTTCAGCCTGTTCAATTGCAGAACTGATGCCCCCACAAGTGGCACCTGAAGCAATCCAGTGAGTCTGGGTACGTGAACTCCCATGATGGGGAAATCTGCCCTCCTCTTCTAGGGAGCCTCTCCTTCAGGCTGAGCAACTTTTGGGCACTGTCCTCCAATGTGCCCCTTGGCTTTCTGCTGCAAGTCTTTTCTTCTCCACTGTAACTATTATCCTCCAATGCTTGGGCCAGAAAGAGACTAAATCCCTCAGATATTATTGCAGGCTCAAATCAAAAACGAAAGTGAGAATATCTATCCCTCCCTGTGCTGACTCTGGTGCTGCTCCTGCTGCTAAGGAAGCTTTGGCCCCAGAGCCAGAATCCATCCCTTTGCTAAATCTCAGGGATTCTCAGGACCCTGCTCCTTCCCACAAACCTCCTCACTATGTCTCTACTGAACACATAACTGCCCCCTCAGCTCCCTTAAGCCCAGGCCATCTGCTGGCTTCGCAGCCTTTTGAGACTCTGTGCTCAGTGGGACCATGCATGGGGATTCCCTCCTCAGCCCTTCACCCCCCTTAGAGGTTTTGCCTGTTAACACTCTGCCTACCCCTTTGGTGTCTCACGACTCTAACACCATCAAGGACCTCACAAAGTCATTTATAGAGATGGTCCATGCTCTCCGTACATAGAGAGCCTTTTAGGTACCTTTTCCTTGAGTCTTTTCTTTTTTTTTTTAATTAATTTTATTTATTTATGTATGTGTATGAATGTACTGTCTGCATGCAAGTTTGTGCACCCGTGTCGTGCAATGCCGCGGAGGTCAGAAGAGGGTGTCGGATTCCCCTGGAACTGGAGTTCTCCTGGAATTGGAGTTTCAGATGGCTCTCGACCGCCATGTGGGTGCTGGGGATCGAACCCGGTCCTCTGCGAGAGCGTCAGTGCTCCTAACCGCTAGGCCATCTCTCCAGCCCCTTCCTTGAGTCTTAATACCCCTCATGATTGGAAACACGTGGCCCACGCTGCGTTGTCACCCAGTGATTTCTTGAAATGGAAGACTTTTTAATGATCAATGTGAACAACAGGCTGAGCATAATCGTTCAGCTGGAGTACACATTTCTAAGCATCAGCTCCAGGGGGAAGGTTGGCTCTGGAGTGATCCACGGATTAAGCTCAGAGTCCTCCTCAAACCTTTGATCAGGTGTGCTCTTGTGTGATGTGGGCTCGGTGACAGCTACCATTTTCAAAGGGGTCTGCCTCCTTTTCCCAAATGTGGCAACAGCCAAAGGAGGACTTTACTCAGTTCCTTACCCAGGTTACTGAGGAAGTAGAGGGGAAGGTCTCTCATGGGATAGCCCATGAGACCTTAATTAAGGAGCCAGAATATGAGGGTGCTAATTCAGATTATAAAACAACCAATTTAACAGTTTGCTCTAAACCACTTAAGGACTAGATAAAAGCTATGTGAAATGTCTGCAGGAGGGCTTCTGAGATGGTAGCTTTGGCACAGGCATTTGCCTCTGCCTTGTTTATGCCTGAAGAAGGGCAGCCCCAAATATTGGGGGTGTGGACAGACAGGTCATCTGTGAGCTTCCTGCCCCTCTACCGTCTTCTTGTCCTACCCACTCTCCACCCCCATCCCAAATGCAAAAAGAATTCAACTGGGCCTGAGACGGCAACTCCAAATACACTAAGGATGGCACCTCTATTAATAAAGCTTTAAACTCTGCCCAGGGCAGCTCCCAGATGCTTGTTGCATAGATTAAATGAATTTTCACCCTCTGATGTGGTCCCTGAGATGTTACTGGAGTAACCCTGCACCATATCCTCTTCAGTCTGTTCAGTTGCCGGACTGACGCCCCTGCAAGTGCTGATGGAACTGGTGAGGAGAGCAGAGGACTAGCACCTTACCTGCCATCCCTGATCCATCTTGGCCAGTGAACCTGGAGGGGGTCGGCAAAGGAGAAGTGTGACTTCCTGGGGGGCCCCTCGTAATAAATGGAGCACCTCCTAAAAGGAACCCAGAGTCACAGTCAGATCTGAGGATAGACTTACTGGGGGCTGTTTACATGTGCTGTCCACTGCCCTCCCTACCGCCATCCCTTCTCCTGACTTGACGTGTTGTTCAGCTCCAGAGAACCAAACTCGCCTAGAGCCAGGATCCAAGGACAGTAGCGTGGGGCCTCAGGATGGCAATACACAGAGGCCTGCAGGTATCAGCCTCCTGGCGAGGCCGCAGGCCTGGGGATGCTCCCTTGTGGGACTACGGTGACTTCTTTTCTGCTCCCTGCCTTCTCTGATAATCCCACCTGCTCCCCTCTGCACTACAGCCTAAGCTTCCACCATGCAGAACCTGCACTCCAGCCACCCCTCACTGCTCAGGGCCAAAGGTACCTTTATAGCCCCTATTTCCTATCTGTACCAGAACTCTCCATATTTTAAGCTGGATGATAGTTTGCTGGGACCCATGCCTGTGTGCTGAAGGATGTTCAGCTGCATCTCTGGTTTCTACACACAAGATTACAACCAGATACAAGGTGTGACAACCAGATACAACAAATCTACAACAAGATACAAGGTGTGACAACCACAGTTGTCTTGGGACTTGCTAAATGGACCAGAGCAACATCATGCTGCTTGAGAACCTCAGATCCAGATGTTCCACAGTGTCCACTCAGCTGCCGGGGACTGCCACAGACTGCATTGTTCAAGTGGAATGTCCCCAAAGATTCCTGTGACAGGGTTTAGTCTCCAAACCATGACACTACTGAGAGGCAATAGAAACTTCCGGAAGTGGGGTCTTGTTGGAGGAAGTTAGGTTATTGAGTTGTATCCTTAAGGGGGTGTGTTGGCTATCTATCTATCTCTCTATCTCTCTCTGTCTCTCTCATATTTGATCACAAGTAAGACAATGTGTTCTATACCATGCATGCAAAGCTATAAATTCAGGAGAGAAGTAGCCAAGAGAGTGGGAAGTGAATCTTTCTAAGCCCCTCCAGCTCTGTAACATCTCTCAGAATATATATGAAGAGACCATTAGCCCGCACATAAGCCATAGTTCAGGTTCAGCTTCGCTGAGGGGCCTTCTGAAAGGTAGTACTTATTTAAGAAAACTGAGACAGAAAATAAAATGTAGACATAAACTGGACACAAGTCTAATTTCAGGTATGAACCACTTCCTACAAGAAACCAGAGTCACAGATTTGCAGCTAGACTTACTGGGAGTTGCTTATGTGTGCTGCCCCAATTAGTCTCTATGGGGATATCAGAGAAGCATGCCTGACATCAGCCCCCATCCAAAGCTGCAACCCGAAGGACCATCAGTACCTGGAAAACGAGACCTTCAGTGGGCCTTCCGTTCACTGCCAGAATAATGTCCCCAGCTGCAATGGCACCGTGCTCCTCAGCTGGCTGTCCTGGAAAGAGTCTCTTAATCCTCACAAGGTCACCCTTGAGGTGGCTGCAGCTCTCTCTCCCCATCTGCACGAAACTGAATCCCAAACCATTGCTATTTTTTTTCAATTTGACTTCAAACTTAGGACCTGTAATGTGGGATGTTGATCAAAACAAACTTATCAGTACGTTACAATTGGCAAACCTCAACATCCAAGTTGTCATGGAGATGAATTATTTCTGTTTTGCATAGAAAACATTTCCTGTGCTAACTTTGATGGCAAAGTCCCTCATATTTTACAGATCAGTGCTGCCCCACAGATATAAGCTGAACTGCAAATATAAACCACAAAGGTTCTTTCAAAACTTTCAAATACCTACATATTTTTTTAATGGAAAGGAAACAGGTATAAGCTTAAATTCTATATTTTATTTAATTCAAAATGGATGCTCCTCAATTTAAAAGGGGATTATGTCCTGGTTAAACCCCTTCTAAATGAGAAATATTGTATATAGAGAGAGGTTGATTAAATATAACCTTCCCAGCATGCTAGCTCAGCAACATAGCACACTGAAGAGATCCCCCTGGTGACTGTGGTACTAAGCCGCCACTCACCGCCACTTCCCAGCATCTCAAGGAGAGACTCAAAGTTCGATGTTTGGTTTCTTCTTGATATGTGTGACTTTTACACCATCATAATGTCGAAAACATAGGTAAGACCATCCTAAGTTAGAGACTGGCTACATATCTAAATCACTACCATCTCAATATGTAATCATCATGGAAAACTATTAATGAGATAGTCTTCATTCTTCCTTTAAACTCTACTATGCCCTTTATCCATTAGGATTGCCACATTTTAATGTTCAACAGTCACACTTGACAAGTATCTAAATACTGTGTAAATATAGATGATCAATTAAATGTATATGCAAAGATGGAGTTTTAGATATGCACAGTACATTTGTTGCATTAAGTGAAACCTGTACCGCATACTCATTGCACTATTAGAATCTTAGTCATGTGTTAGTGAATGCAACATTAACTTTTACATAACCAGACAATGGAGACAGTGATGGTCAACTCTGTGAACAATGTTTTCTCTGCCATTTTGTTTAGTCATGTGGACTGACCATGAGATCAAACAGTTACTTCCAAGAGTAAGAGATGGACATAGCCTTGGGCAACTAGGGAGTCTAGAAGCCAGCTGGGCCTCCAGCTTCCCACAGGTTGAGTTTACCATCTCAGGAGGCAATCAGTGAACAGAGAGAGGCCCTTGGGTTGTAAAACTTCCACTGAAGCAAGAAGGCAGTAGCAGAAGCAGATAGCAGAGGCTTGTCATTGCCAAATGGGCCTCCACAGTCAGTCTACAGTCCCTTTTCCAAAGGCTCCCTTTGGAGTACACATAGGAGTTGAAATAAGAAGAGGCAGACTTGATTTAAGGATGACAGCCGCCATCTTGCATCCAACCTGCCTCACGCCTCCTGTAGCAGGACCACAAAAATCTACATGGAAATCCTGAAGTTCTACAGATACAGACCTTTCCTAGAGGGAAACAAAGTCCCAGGGACACTCAGAGAGGCAACCCAACGGGAAGTGTGGCATGCCACGCTACTGATCACGGCTTTGCCTCTTTAGAAGATACTAACAGTGAGGCCAGATCCCGACTGCCTGGTCTCCCAGCTTGACCAATCAGTCCTCATATGGCTTTGTTACAAATGCCCTGGCTGGAATGTGAAACCAATTATATCTGAAAATGGATGACCCTTTTGTGTTAATTTCATTCCTAAATATTTATACACAAACTCAGTATTCATGCAGATGATCAGGAAGGCTGAGAAGCAGAATCCTGGTGGATAGTCACTTTGAGACAATGTATTTGTTTTGCTTTTCAGGGCACACATTCCACCAGCTCGGCTGATGACCCTGAGCCACACTGCTGGCTTTTCTTCTTAACCCAGGGAAGCCTTCCCGCCTTTCCCTTTTGACTTGACAATTCAAAAGCAGCACGTAATGGCATGACAATAAGTAACACGCAATTCCCTCCCCTCTTACCATCTGTCACCGAGACACAGCTCGCAGGCCTGCCAGGCCCGGCTGTTACCAGGGAAACAGTCATGTGTGCGTCTCCAGTCCTATCATTAGCAGGACACTGCTGCGCAGTCCTGGGGCCTCTTCTTTCTAAGACCAGCCTTGCCACCTAGAAAGATGGTTGGACAAACTCAATTTACACTTCACACGGCAACCACTCCCTTTGCTTTACAAATACTTCTTTATTTTTGGATGTTTCCCATAAGTTGCTCTATTTGACTCTCCAATCAAAATCTCCGGTCTAGCTAGCCCTTTGTGGAATACAGATTGATATTTCAAACTACGATTAGACAAGTGCCTCTGGATGTAACGTGTCCCTCCATGTCAGTGCATTCACTGCCACGCTCGCCTTTCCCTCACTCACACTCCCCTCCCCTCCTCAGAACATGGAGACGCCCCCTCCCACTAACCTCTGAAGGGCCACACTTGGGGCCACCCGGCTCCTACCCTTCTGCCTTCAATCCCCATCTGGTTTTAAGGCTTTTGTGCTCCCCCAGCAGAATCAACTCCCCCCAGCAATCCTCCTGCATTCCCTGTCCACTGCCATGTGAGAGGCTGTAAGCTCTGACTAACTTGGCTTGCTGGCCTGCCTTTATTTCCTTTGAGCCACACTCCCAGCATGGCTACTAGAACGGGTTGGTCTAAGATACACTATGAATATGAAACGCTCAGTTAGAAGTCTCCATTGTCTCTTGTTGCCTGAACCCACAAAGCCATGGGCACCCCAGGCCGGTGCAGACCCTCCCTCCTCTGCTCTTTCTAGCTTGATTTCCTGTCCTTCCCCACAGCCCTCTATGTTCTCCTTCTTCAAAGTAGTTTAAGAAGCAATAGCTGCTGGGCTGGAGAGATAGCCTAGCGGTTAAGAGCACTGACTGCTCTTGCAGAGGACCAGGGTTCGATCCCCAGCACCCACATGGCAGCTAAGAACCATCTGTAACTCCAATTCCAGGAGAACTCCAGTTCCAGGGGAATCTGAGACCCTCTTCTGACCTCCGCGGCACTGCACGACACGGGTGCACAAACTTGCATGCAGACAGTACATTCATACACATACAGAAGTAAATAAAATTAATAAAAAAAAAGAAGCAGTGGCTGGACATCACCAGAAATCGTGTTAGAAATGCCAGTCTTCAGCCGGGCGTGGTGGCGCACGCCTTTAATCCTAGCACTTGGGAAGCAGAGGTAGGTGGATCTCTGTGAGTTCAAGGCCAGCCTGGTCTACAAAGTGAGTTCCAGGACAGCTAGGGCTGCAGGGAGACCCTGTCTCAAAAAGACCAAAAACCGAAAGAAAGAAAGAAAGAAAGAAAGAAAGAAAGAAAGAAAGAAAGAAAGAAAGAAAGAAAGAAAGAAAGAAAGAAAGAAAGAAAGAAAGAAAGGGCCAAGCTTCCTGTTCAGAGCACTTGACCCTGATGCCATCCTCTGCTGTAATAATCATTTGGCACCGGGCCTATGACCCCACAGTGACAATTCCTGCTTGTCATTTGTGCTAGTGTCCAGACAGGCATTCTAACCATGTGCATTAGTGAAGGTCTAATAAGCAGACAGTGCTGAGATATTATAGCTGTTCTCAAGATATGAAGAGATGAGGAGGATTCACCTTTACCTGAGAGTTGGGTGCAAGACCCTTGGAATCTTTTCTGTCTTCTGTCACTAAGAGAAAGCCAGGACACTGGAGCAATTAAAGGCCCTCACTGTGAGCCAGAGGACAGAGCCCTGGATGGCAGCCCTGAGACCCTGCATGGACAGTGCATGGACTAGGGGGAGACCGAACCTCTCCAGCATGGACAATGACATGAAAAGGACCCAAGAATAGGTAGGGACCCCTCCCCAACCTGGTTAACAGGGTTGGCACAGGCAGGGGGTGCAGTCAGACCCAGCCTGGAGAAGCATCTGTTCTCCCTCAGTTCTGTTCTGCTGTCTGAGGCTTAAATGAAAGCAAGCAGACTATAAACTTTCTGAAGCTATTTAAAGGGTGTGAGGTTTTCGGCTTAGAAACATCTATCTGCTACCTCCTAGGTTTTACATCCCCATAGAAAAGTGGTGCTAAGAGGAAGAATTGAAAAAGACAAAAAAAAAGCAGACAAAGAAAAAAGCCTTATTTTGTTTCTTGGCTGCCTCTCTCCCACCTAGAGGCAACTGGAGCTTCTAATGTTATTCTGGAAGACTCTAGAAGAAAGAAAAGGTCTCCAATGCGTGTACTTACCTGCTCAGGACCCTTGAGACACTGCACAGCCTGCTTGTGAGTGAGGCCACAGAGACTCGCTCCATCTACCTGCAGGAGCCGATCACCTGGAAAAGGAATTAAGTCCCATTTCTGGTCTCTGGAGTTGCAGGAAGGGCTCTTCTGACCCCTTCCTGCAGCCTCCTGCCAGGGGGCAGGAAGCAGAGTGCCAGGTGCCCCTGGGCTCAGCAGGAGCCTACCTGGGCCTGAACACTGGCTGCTTCTCTGAATAGCCCACCCCTCCTCCTGAGCACACAACAGAGCATAGACATGAAAGCCTGTCTATTATTGGCTCACAGGATGGCCAAGCCAGCTCTGGTCACCCTATTCTCCCTCCTGTTTCCCTGTGAAAGCGTTTTCTAAAATATTTTCATCCCCAGGTAATATTTATATCTCCAGGATGTTTTATTATTTCAAAAAGGTCAGGAACACAATGGTTGATGTTGGGAACACTGGAATTCAAGGAAAAACACATAAGATCTTTGGTTTCCTTTTGGGGTTCAATTATGGTAGTTTTAGAGGAGAATAAAATTCACTCCCATTCTTCAGAGCAGTGAGAAGTGATTCAGAGCAGAGAGAAAGCTCGTAGTATCCCCAGATAAGGCGGGTCAGCAATCCCAGGTCTCGCAGTATTCCCCCTAACCCCATGCTAAAGTCCAGTGGCAGGTGTATCCTCCTAGGGAAGGGTAGAGATGAGAACGGTCATGGTTGGCCCCAAGTGTGGTCACCAATGCCAGCTTTGTTCTCTTAAGGAAGCAGTACTCTCTACCATCAACAACCTTCTTTTTAAATCTCCTAAATCACCTTACACATCTTAGTTTGTTATTAAACCCTGGCCAACCTATCAGGTGGCTGGGGCAGGTGAAATTTCTCCCTTCCCAGGTAAGAGCAGGGCCCTGAGAGACAGGAGGTCCCAGACTCAAATGGGTGAGGCCCGAGCTGCCCCTCCCAGCCAGGATTCTTTCTAACACAGAAAGCAGAGCTCCCAGCGCCATCTGGGCCTCACCCTGCAGGATCTGTCCTTCCTTGGCAGCTGGGCCTCCAGGAATGATGGATTTTACGTAGATTCCGCCATGGGGTACACTTGTGTTAATGCCACCCTGCAAAATACAAGGCAATAGTCACCACCCATCTGGCCCTCCTGAGGACCTTCGGACCTTCCTCACAAGAGACCCTCTCCCAACTACCATCTATCCTACTGCCTCAACTCTGTGTAACACTGTCTTCCCAGTTCGCCTGTGCAGACTCTGACTGTCTTCTCCAATGAGCAATAAGATCAGGTTTACACAAACGATAACAGTCCAACCTGAGGAAACCAAGCCAGCTAAGCCCTAGCCCTGGCACATGACAGATGTTCTGCAACTAGAGTCATATAAGATGCATAAAATCTGTATGCAGCAAGCAGCACTGACAGACTTACTCATAGGCCTGCAGGCCTATGCTTGGCACATCTTGTATGTCTGTGTGTCTGCTCTGGACACAAAATCAGAAGTAAAAGTAGAAGTAAACTATGCAGTATTTGGACACATTTATTTATTATTTATTTAGAAAGGGTCTTTCTATGTAGGCTGGTATTAACTCAGATCCTTTCCTGCCTCAGTGCCCAAATGCCGGGATTATAGGCATATGCCACCATGCCTGGCCCTGAAACATTTTTTAAATTTGGAAATACCACATGAATATCCTGCAGGTCAGAAGATTAAGATCTAACTCTATCCCTTTCCTCTAATTGACTTTAGGTAGGCAGACATATATAGACAGTTATTTCTTTTACCAATGGTATTCAGCATTGGGTTGATGGAATTTCATGCAACTAACACAAGACCACAGGAACTGCACTGTTTGTTTTACTAACCACCATGAAGGGGCCTACAAGCACACCATGATCGAGGTGCAGATGTGAGCTCTCGCTGCCTCACCTTCCTTGCTAGACTTCAGGCTTTTTCTCTACCTGTTCAGCTCCTTTGGCTAATTTAAAAAAAAAAAAAAACACAAAAACTTACTGAACTTACCCACAGACCATGCAGTTCTCCCATCCTAGAGAAGCAGGTTTAAGTTCATTCTGCACTATTCAGTGGTCTTTCCTTCTTATTAACAAATGCAGACAAGTATTTAAACTCATAGTCCGTGTTCTCCATATTGCTTCCTTGCTCAACAAGTACACCATGGACACCTTTCCATGTGGCCAAAGCTGGCGCTGATTCATTAGTGTTAGGGACAGCAAGTTGGTATCTGTGTGTGCATGTTCCAGAATGCATGCAGCCTTTCCTCAGTTGATCAGTAGTCATTTTCACCAATGCATTTGCCACTATAGGCAACACTGCCATAAACATCTTCACATGCACACCCCTACTTAAGGGGCTCCATCTGTCTATTTCTATGGACCCAGAGATATATGCATTTTCTCATTATAGTGCATGATGTCAGCTTGCATCCCAATGTGAATGTACATATAATTACACATTCCCACCAGCTCTGTATGACAGGACCCTCACACTCCCACCAGCTCTATACAACAGGACCCTCACACTCCCACCAGCTCTGTATGACAAGAGCCCCACACTCCCACCAGCTCTGTATGACAGGACTCTCTTTCTGTATCACACAGCTATATTTGGCCAAGCTGACAGTTATAAATTCTTTTCCTTTTTTTTTTTTTTTTTGAGACAAGGTCTCCCTATAAGCCCAGCTGGCCTAGAATTCACTCTGTAGACCAAGCTGGCCTTGGTCTCACAGAGATCCACCTATCTCTGCCTCCCCAGTGCTAGGATTAAAGGCGTGCACCACCATACCTGGCTTAAAGGAGGTTCTTAGCCGCCATGTGGGTGCTAGGAATCAAACCCAGGTCCTCTGCAAGAGCAGTTGGTGCTCCTAACCACTGAGCCATCTCTCCAGCCCCGACAGTTATAAATTCTAAAGTCTCCCTTTAACTCACTTTTATTCAAGTAGCTTTTCATGGGTTTGGATGTCTTTTATTTGTTCAATGGCCATTTGGATTTGAATGAGACATTTCAATAATTATTTTTTGAAGTGAAATCTCTCCAAAGAAAAGCAATGGTCAAAAGAAATCACTAACCTCCTCTGGGCATGTGAATATGCATATATATGAATGAATCTAGAATTTGATGAGATTTTTAGATGAGAAAGAGCTAAGTTTAGTGTCTCGTGACAGGATTGTTTTCCCAAGCCAAGAATCAATTGACCATCTTGGGTCCCAGCCTGTTCAGTCCCAACAGATGCGTGAGCCTTATTTCTTGACGTTAAAAGTCATCTACTGATGGTCTAGCCATTCAAGGATCTTTGTTCTAGGTGCACAACATCACACTGGAGGGAAGCAAAGAACGCACTCCATTCGCTCATCCCTTAAGTTACTTGTGGAAGATTTTATTGTCCTTAGCTGCTGGGAAATTCCATTTTATTTCCACTTGACAATTTAATCCAACAGCATCATCACTGAAATCCAGCCCAGTCCAAGTATTGGGTCATGTTCAGTGCTCACTAACACAAGGAATGTGTCCAACCTTGGATCTCTGAGTTTGTGTGCACTGCCTCGATGGGCAACATTCCCCCACAGCCTCAGGTACATGAGGAATGTCCCTCCTCAGACATCTTCCAGGTAGAGCTCAAAAGTTAACTACAAAGTGCCAGGCTGAGCAAAAGCCTCACAGGTTGAAACTCGTCCTAGACCTTGCAGGTAGACACAAGTTCATTGTAACCCTGCTTGGGATGACAATGACCTCTACCCCACTCACTTTTGGCTTCTCTCCATGAAGCCCCACCTTACTACCCTCTTCTTACTGTCAACCTTAAATGCCCAGTCAGGCCACATCACCCAGTTCCACTCACACAGTCTCCTGTTCTTGCTCTTCCTTAGCAATTGCCCACATCTCAGCCTCAAGCTGCCTTTGTCTCCCAGTTTGTCTTTGATCCTCATTCTGCACAAAAAGCTCCATTTACCCACTTATATACAATGTGCCACTTAAACCCAGTGAGCATTATTATCAGAGTGGAATGCCCACCAAGACTCTGAATGGGCATCCTTTTACAGCTTCCCAAGCTCCTTAAAAAGTCATAGAGTCTGGGGGCTGGAGAGATGGCCTAGTGGTTAAGAGCGCCGACTGCTCTTGCAGAGGACCCGGGTTCGATCTCCAGCACCCACATGGCGGCTGAGAACCATCTGAAACTCCAATTCCAGGAGAACTCCAGTTCCAGGGGAATCCGACACCCTCTTCTGACCTCCACGGCATTGCACACGGCACAGGTGCACAAACCTACATGCAGACAGTACATTCATACACATACAGAAATAAATAAATGCCGGGCGTAGTGGTGCACGCCTTTAATCCTAGCACTTGGGAGGCAGAGGCACTCGGATCTCTGTGAGTTCGAGGCCAGCCTGGTCTACAGAGTGAGTTCCAGGACAGCCAGAGCTACAGGGAGACCCTGTCTCAAAAAGACCAAAAAAAAGTCTTAGAGTCTGGGGTTGGAGAGATGGCCTAATGGTTAAGAGCACCGACTGCTCTTGCAGAGGACCTGGGTTCGATCCCCAGCACCCACATGGCGGCTGAGAACCATCTTTAACTACAGTTCCAGGGGAATCTGACACCCTCTTCTGACCTCTGTGGCATTGCATGACACAGGTGCATAAACCTACATGCAGACGGTACATTCATATACATACAAAATAAATTAAAAAAAATTTTTTTAAAGTCTTACAGTCACACTGAATCCAAGAGTTCCATCTTCTTTAACCAGTTCCACAAAGTAGATCTCGCCAGTATTGGTTACTGGAGATGATGGAGAACAAGAACCAGCACCCTGCCCCAAACAAACAAACAAACAGAAAAGAAGAGGCATGAGATACTTTCCCAAACTGTGCAGATGTAGTTCTTAGCTCTTGCCTGTTACTAGGAGCAGGCAGCATCACACCCAGAAAGAGCACAGGCTATGAGGGTCATCCTCAGCTTTATCGGTTCCTCCTCACGTGGCACCACAAAGCTCTCAGACTCTCCAGTTCCCATATCCTAATCCATGGAACTGGCACAAGGCTCCCTTTAAACTGTAACTGCAAATGTGCCAACACATGGCAGGGACTGAGTAAGTGTAGATTCCTCCTGTCTACACTCACTTTGAAAATATCCACATTAGGATGAAGCTGTTTAGGTACTTCATGAAGCACTCACCACGAGATGCCAAGCAAGGGACAGCATGGTAGCTACCAGATGCATAGCAACTTCTTAAAGCAAAGAAGAACCTCAGTGGCACTTCTGGACATTCTTAGGAAGACTGGTCACGTTGGGACTTGACTTTATAATAGTTGAATGCTTTATGGAAGAGATCATACCATGTACCAGGGAGTTCTCTTGGTACTGTGTCAGGATTTCTGCCTTCTCCCCATAGGGCAGGCACTTATGTCCCTCTCAAAGACAAGGAAGTTGAGGGCCATAAAGGTTATGTGATCTCTAGCTGCCTGACACAGCACGTCAGATTTGGGAGCTTGGCTAGGCTCCACAGCCAGTTCTCCCTCCAGATTCTAACATATAGACCAAGGGGACGCATACCTTTAATGGTAGAAGGCTGAGTGGAGGGGCTGGGCTGGGCAATGAGCTCTGCACCTGAGCCATTTCCTGTCCTCCAGTGTTTCTATCCTGGTCATTTGTGTGTGGTGACATACTTCCTCCATGCCCATGGCTCAAGACGTCTGTACAGAACATGCCAGAATTTTCTGGGGTATTCTTTTCTTCACTGGAGATATTTCCACAAACACCTATGAAAACAAGCCAAGAAGTCAATGGTTGGAAAGCCTGGCATGTGGGTGGCATTATATGTGGGGCACAGAATTTTCCTTCTCTGGCAAAGAGAGCTTTTATAGTTACAGGGGATGCTGTGAGTTTAGCACTTTGTGAAGGATGTTGCATTTAGAATAGAGAAAGGGAAGGTTCTGGATGTGATTCAGAAACCTAAATAGAAGTCACTAGTGTGGTCCAATTATAAAAACAAGGGCAGTGAATAATGACAGCTCTGCTTTATTAAATATGTGTTATGTGATGGCAGGAAAGATGAAGGAATGGTGGGAAAAAGAGAAGGGAGAGAGGGGGAGAAGAGAGAGAAGGGAGAGAGAGAGGGGGAGAAGAGAGAAAGGAGAGAGAGGGGAAGAAGAGAGAAGGGAGAAGGAGGGAGAGAAGAGAGAGAAGGGAGAGAGAGGAAGAAGAGAGAGAAGGGAGAAGGAGGGGGAGAAGAGAGAAGGGAGAGAGGGGGGAGGAGAGAGAGAAGAGGAGAGAGGGGAAGAAGAGAGAAGGGAGAAGGAGGGAGAGAAGAGAGAGAAGGGAGAGAGAGGGGGAGAAGAGAGAAGGGAGAAGGAGGAGAAAAGAGAGAGAGGGGAGGAGAGAGAGAAGGAAGAAGGAAAGGAAGGAGAGAAGGAAGAAGAAGAGGAAGAAGAGAGAAGGGAGAAGGAGGGGGAAGAAGAGAGAGAAGGGAGAGAGAGGGGGAGAAGAGAGAAGGGAGAAGGAGGGAGAGAAGAAAGAGAAGGGAGAGAGAGGTGGAGAAGAGAGAAGGGAGAAGATCTTTCCATCTTCCCCAAAGGCCATGAGGAAGGTGCCTTCTCAGTTAAAATAAAAGAAACCATTAAATAAGAGTTAAAGGGATTAACCATCTTGTTCCCAATCCCACAGCCAGCATGCAGTGCTACTCATAAGTCTAGTCTCCCACAAACCATGCTGGACACAGCTGTAATCAGCACATGACCCAAAGATCAATGTGCAGTATCCTTAAGAGCTACTTTGAGCTCTTCTGAGTAAAGTTTGGTTATGGATTCCTGATTACTACAACTGTCACATAACAGAGAAAAGACCATGAGGCAGAGAATCAATACATAGGCACTAAGATAATGCAACTAACATTTCTGGTCCTTGATTTTCTTATATCTAAAATAGAGATGATGCCAGCAATGATAACACTGCAGTATTGGCGAGGCTTTCGCAGAGAGAGGATTGTATATGTATAAAGAGATGTATGTATATATGCATATGTATTCACACACATATAGAATAGTATGTAAAATCAATGGTTGCATCTACTGTTAATATGATAACATAATATTAGTTGCTCAACAGGTGCATGTTGAAGGAAGGGATAATGAGGCATAAACATGCAGGTAGATTTGCCATTTCGATTTTGGCTTATTAAAACCCAGGGAAATGTACAAGCTTACATACTGAATGAGTTTCATTTGATGAAGTTGGTCTTGAGTTATTCAAATCTAAGCGTATTCAGCAGGGGGTGTTGGGAGAGTAACCAGTCCAATAGGCCATGGTGCCAAACACTGCATCCAGAGAGTCCACTATTTTGGGCAAACTTGCAAGCATCATTCGCTTTCTTCCACACCATTTGTGGGAGCTAAAGATGGGACTTAAGATTGACCTGGAAAGCCAGACTGTCCAACTGGGTACATTTAATGGGAGTACAAGCTAGGAGACTGTGATGATTAATTTTGATTGTCAATTTCATAAGTTCCAGAATTAATTAAGAGACACACATCTGGGCAGGTCTGCAAGGGTGTTTCCAGGAAGGATTAACTGAGGGCCTAAGCCCTCCCCACCACCTGAGTGCAGGGTACCTTCAGTCTGTGGTTCAGCTATATAGAGAGCTGAAGGAAAGGCACCTGGGGGCTCGGCCTAGTCCCCTCTTGCTGGCGAGCATATCTATCCATAGCTACAATTAGAATCAAGCTACTTTGGCCTTTCAGTGTGGACTGAAGAACAGCAGCTCGTAATCCTCCAGACCTTTGGCACCAGATGGGCTTCCTGAAGCATCCAGTCTCATGCATGAGCAGATAAGAGCCTCCCAGCCTCTCCACACAGACAGTCATTTTTGGATTACCCAACCCACTTCATTTAACCCAATCAGTGGAATAAACTCCCTTCAGAACATCTAGTAATTTCATTCCTCTAAAGATCACTGACCTTCTGTGAGTAACTACAGAGACCTTCATGGCTGCTTATGATGGGTTGTTACCTGCTGACTCCCAACCTCTAGTCTAAAACAGCTGCCTCAGCAGATAGAAATGAATGATGGTCAAGTCTATGCCCAGGAGACTAGTCCAGCATCACTATAGAAACCTTTTCCTCCATAAATAGCCTAGCTCAAAAATTCTGACTATGGCAAAGACATGTTCCGAACAAGTGACTGGGTACCACAGAGCAAGAAGGTGTACAACTCCCAGACATTGTCTGAAATTCTAATGTAAGGCTGTGGTCTCAGCACTGCACATTTTGGGTACCAATTCTGACATCTCACCCGTCACAGCAGACCATCTTTGGACTATACTCAGTTATGACTTGATTGTCTGCACTGAATGTCCTCTGAGTGAAGAATGTAGGGTTAAATGCAAAGCTCGCTGACCCGCCTCAAGAAGAGGTATCAGCTGTGTGACATCCAACAGAGATAGTAATGTTGAGGGCAGAATCATGAAAATGCTGGGTCTAGACCAGAGGCAGCTCTACCCACAGGTTAAAAAAAATTTCTAGCATCGCCTCCCTCCCCTGTGGCTTCTGCAATGCCTGAGAAAACCATCTGGTGACAGTGTGTGAGACTGTGAGACATGGTTTTCAGAGGACACAGAAAGTGGGATGTCAGCATTCAGACATGAACCTGCCTCTTGTTATTTGTAAGAGCACCCAACTAAAGAAGCATCAGTGATTCTAGGTAATCAATGTGAGGAGATATTAGCCTCTCTACATTACTCAGTCACGCACTGCCCTCCCCTGACTGCTATTATTCTTTGGCCTAAGCATCTGTTGCTTTGTTGCCGTTCTTATTTAAGGGATGAGGAAAACTAGGCTGGAACAACAAAAGCTTGAAGGGCTGACCTGTAGCACACACATCAAGGAAGAACAGTGCTCATTGTGAAAATTCAGATTCAAGATTAATTTCGGTCTCCTTCCCAGCTGCACCTAAATCCAACTATAGCAATCCTGGAAGCACCACTTTCCATCAGGGAGACAGTAAGAACGCACTCCCGGTCACGCAAGAAGAGTGAGCGGGAACACACACTGACTATCTAGCCACACTTAATGAGGAGTTAGAGCAGGCTGCTGCTTTTCAGAAGGACGTGCATTGATGGGGCCCACTCTGACCCTGTGATTGCAAAGCATACTGAATTATGCCACTATATTGCCTCCTTGAAACGGGACCACAGGGACAGCCACTCAAAAGACCTACGCGGAGCTAGCGTTCTGGGCCCATGGTAATAATCCTATCCTGAAACGAGAGAAGGCTGTTCAGTTTCTCAAAGGAAGATGAAACATACCTTTTGACTGAGAAATGATTAATTCTATGTTATCAGGAGAATTCTGGATCATTCTGACAACCATGTTGAATGTGAAGCCCTCCAGGTTGATGTGATTCAAGGCTAGGATCTTCCCTCCTGGAAAGAGAAAGGAACTCAGTAACTCCAGCAAGGAATCAAAAAAGGCAGTAACATAAAACAGTATCCCTGGAAATTTACCATGAGATGTACCTGGTTTGATCTTTTTGGCTTTTTCTGCCGGTCCCCCAGGAATCAGAGAAGAAATGAAAATGCCAGGGTTAGCTTGGCCTGCGCCTTCTCCCTCATTCATGACAAAACCTGTAATCCAAGATGGAATTTAATGATGAGATGCTGCTTAATGACCTTGCAGCTTGGAGAGGGCAGGTTGTTTACTTACACCACGCTACCAAGTGGCCCAGCTGTCATCTGGATCTAAGGCCAATACACGGAGAAAGTTTTTTTGCTCCCTCTAACAACCGCAGCTAGAGCCAGAAACGCAGCCTACCAGTGCAAGCCGGCGCTTGTGCCGAGAGACGAGCGGAGAGAGGAAAATGGAGAAGGCTGCCTTCGTGTGTGCCTCTAATGTCTGTGTGTCCGTCTGTGCTTCTGTGTGTAGAGATACATATACATGTGCACGCATGTGCATATGGAGGCCCAGAATTTGACATCAGATGTCTTCCTTGATCACGCCCTACTTGCTGAAGCAGGGTCCCTGTCTGAACACAAAGCTCGCTAATTAGGCTAGTCTATACTTCCTGCCCCAGGGATCCCCTATCCTGAGTTCCAGGATTACAGGTGGGCCCATATCCGCCTAGCTCTGGGTACTGGTGATCTCAGCTCCAGTCTTATACAAATGTGGAAAGCACTTTATCAACTGAGCTATCTCCCCAGGCCCAGGAAAGAAGATGTTTTAAATCAAATACTCTGTCTCAGTATATTTTCCTTACATGGTTTTAAAGGTTAAAATGTAATCAATAATAGTTAAAGGTGAGAAAGACTGCCTATTCCTCCACAGCAGTAAGAAACTATTTATGGGGCTGGAGAGATGGCTCAACAGTTAAGAGCACTGGCTGCTCTTGCAGAGGACCCAGGTTCAATTCCCAGTACCCACATGGTGTCTAAAACCTGTCCATAACTCCAGTTCCAAGGAAATCTGACACCTTCATCTGATCTCTGTGGGCATTGCACAACATGAGTGTACTTACATACATGTAGGCATTATATTCATACACATAAATAAAAATAATAAATCAAATATTTTTTTAATTTTTTTAATTTTATTATTTCTGTATGTGTATGAATGTACTGTCTGCATGCAGGTCTGTGCACCCGTGTTGTGCAATGCCACAGAGGTCAGAAGAGGGTCTCAGATTCCCCTGGAACTGGAGTTCTCCTGGAATTGGAGTTTCAGACGGTTCTCGGCCGCCATGTGGGTGCTGGGGATTGAACCCGGGTCCTCCGTAAAAGCGGTCGGTGCTCTTAACTGCTAGGCCATCTCTCCAGCCCCTCAAATATTTTTTAAATCTATTTATACTAGAGAAAAATTGGTACAAGGTATCAGGAAAACACTACATCGTGTTCAGATGCAACCTGGAAACATATCAGGTCCCAAAGTCTCATTGTTCTTTAGGGAACCTGGAAGGAAGAAGGAAAAGGCAGAACTGATTGCTAAAAAATGCGACTTAGGTGACAAGGGGAGAGAAAGGGGAGCAGAAGAGTCAGGAGAGACCGTGGGCCCCTACTTTGGGAGCCTCTTACCAAAGCCACGGTGTGGGTCACGCTCCAGTGTCACACACAGGATTTCTTGGCCCGGTTCTTCACTACGGCTCTTTCTTCTGTTATTCTGTGGCCCTAGAGGTGGAATGAAAGCAAGATATTGTGATTTCTCCTCCCAAATTATTTACGAGAGGAAACACACACACACACACACACACACACACAAGCAAAAGTAGCTCACATCAAATCTCTTAGCACTCTGGGAATGGATCACTGAGCACAGATTCCAGTGAGCCACAACTGGGCCATTGTTGGTCAGGACTGGAGTATAAGAGGAGAGACCATGACGGGGTACGGGGTTACGGGGTGGGGGGGGCATGGTGCCCATTTTCTGCATGATTTGCTATAACCGTTCTTTCCCCTTGATGCTAGGAAATAGGACCTTGTACATGTGGGCAAGCGCTTCCTGAGCGAAACCTCCAGCCCTTGTTTGAGAGGCATGATCTCTGTGTAGGTCTCACTGGCCATTAATTCACTATGAATCCAATACTGATGCAAACTCCTGTGCCTCCTGTCTTTGCATCCCAGGTACTGGGTTGTAGGCATGTACCACCATGCTCAGCCTGCCCTCCCCCCACCCCCACATTGGTCTTAAAGCAAAATAGAAAGGGAATGGGGATACGATAGTTTGGATCTTGAAGGTCTCCAAAAGGCCAGTGAAGTAAAAGCTTGGCTTCCAGCATGTGTTGCTACTGAGAGATGTCAAGACCTTTAAGACGTGAGGCCTAGTGGGTGGAAAATCCCCTACCAGTGACTTACTACCAAAATCCGTCTACATAAGGCTTTCCGTTCTCAGCAGGCCCTGGTCCGTACCTGCACACACGCTCTGAACCAGTGGCCCAGAGAAATCATGAGCCGTTGGCTTCTTGATCAAACTTATGCTCTCCAGCTGCTCTCGGCCAGTGCTATGGCTACGGGAAAAGACGACAAGGTCAGGTCAGACACTGAGGTCAGGTCAGACGCCACCCAGTGACAACACCTTTGGCATCTGTTACTGCGAAGGGTGGCCTACAGAAGGCAGCTTTGTGCCTGGCCATCCAGCAGATCCATAAACCAACCCATCACAGGCTAATATGGGTTAGGAGGATGACATGGGTAGGAAAGGCTTTAAGGTCCCTGTCCCAGAGGACTCACTTCAGTCACCTCGACCTCCCGCAAGCCTCCCCACCGGCCACCCTGGTTTCTATACACAGCTGGTCAAGACCCCTCTATCCTCAGCCATGACATAGGAGTGGACCGTTCTAGCTCAGCCTCGTAATGGCACCAAAACG
This sequence comes from Rhizomys pruinosus, assembly GCA_009823505.1. Taxonomy (NCBI): domain Eukaryota; kingdom Metazoa; phylum Chordata; class Mammalia; order Rodentia; family Spalacidae; genus Rhizomys; species Rhizomys pruinosus. The sequence goes on along the minus strand of VZQC01012005.1, from coordinate 610,568 downwards.
ATGCAGGACCTGAAATGTCTACTCTCTTCATGTTTTATTGTTTTCTCTCGTTTTAGTCCAGCCAGGCCTGCTCCAGCACTCACACTACATGTGCTGGGTCCCTGAGGGCTGTGTAGTCGCTCTACCTCTTTGTCCTGAGAGATGAGTTGGATGCCCCCTGATCACACACACTGAAGTTGGGAGGTTTGGGTGGAGGTATCCAACTGGATGCATGTGTGTAACCCAGTTTGGGTGTCATTTATTCCCTAAGGGCTTAAGGGTTCAAGTTTTGGTCCTCAGTGAGGCAATACTGGGAGATGTCCACCTTTAGGAGAAGGAGCCTAGTGAGAAGCGGCTGGGTCACTGGGGACACCTCCTTTGGAAAGGATGAGAGAGGGAGAGAGAGAGAGAGAGAGAGAGAGAGAGAGAGAGAGAGGTTCTAAAAGGGCAAGACTGTCCAATCCCTGTCTCTGGTCTCTTGAATGCACCCACATAATGACATCTATCATGAGGTAAAGCAGCCGAGGGTGAGGTATCATTAGACCCACTACCATGATGTTTGGGTTTTCGGTCTTCAAAAGTATCAGCTATCTAAACAGTTTTCTTTTTATAAAGTACCCCTGTCATGCTATCATTTATATGGCACTAGAAAACAGACTAATGGATGCAGTATCCCAATAAGTGAAGAATGCTCTAGGTAGTAGGAGAATGGTGAATCAAGTGGGGATCCTTCCTCACCCTCTAGGGTCACCTCACAGAGACAAGCTTCATTCAGGGAGGAACAAAGTAGAGTATTCAGAGCCCTGGAACAAAGTAGAGTATTCAGAGCCCTGGAAGCATCAGCATTAGGCTTCCACGGTGGTCAGCCACCTGACAACCTGTCATCCAGCCTGTTCCTAACTCGAGGGAGGCCACCCTTAGCACATAGCTTAAACGGCTGGATGGCTTGAGATACTGGTATGGGTAGCTGCCCATGGACCCCCTTGCTGCCCCTGTGGACTCTCTCACTGTCCACGTGGACTCTCTCACTCTCCTCGTGGACGCTCTCACCCTCCCCGTGGACCCTCTCGCTCTCCCCGTGGACTCTCTCACTCTCCTCGTGGACACTCTCGCTCTCCCCGTGGACCCTCTCGCCCTCCCCGTGGACCCTCTCACCCTCCCCGTGGACCTTCTCACTCTCCCCGTGGACTCTCTCACTCTCCCCGTGGACTCTCTTGCTCTCCCCGTGGACCCTCTTGCCCTCCCCGTGGACCCTGTCACCCTCCCCGTGGACTCTCTCGCTCTCCCCGTGGACCCTCTCACCCTCCCTGTGGACCCTCTCACCCTCCCCGTGGACCCTCTCGCTCTCCCCGTGGACTCTCTCACTCTCCTCGTGGACACTCTCACTCTCCCCGTGGACTCTCTCGCTCTCCCCGTGGACCCTCTCGCTTTCCCGTGGACCCTCTCGCTTTCCCGTGGACCCTCTCGCCCTCCCCGTGGACCCTCTCGCTCACCCCGTGGAGCCCTCCCTGTGGACCCTCTCGCCCTCCCCGTGGACCCTCTCGCTCTCCCCGTGGACCCTCTCGCTCTCCCCATGGACCCTCTCACTGTCCATGTGGACCCTCTCGCCCTCCCCGTGGACCCTCTCGCCCTCCCCGTGGACCCTCTCGCCCTCCCCGTGGACCCTCTCGCTCTCCCTGTGGACCCTCTCGCTCTCCCCGTGGACCCTCTCGCTCTCCCCCTGGACCCTCTCGCTCTCCCCGTGGACCCTCTCGCTCTCCCCGTGGACCCTCTCGCTCTCCCCGTGGACCCTCTCACTGTCCACGTGGACTCTCGCCCTCCCCGTGGACCCTCTCGCTCTCCCCGTGGACCCTCTCGCTCTCCCCGTGGACCCTCTCGCTCTCCCCGTGGACCCTCTCGCTCTCCCCGTGGACTCTCGCTCTCCCCGTGGACCCTCTCACTCTCCCCGTGGACCCTCTCACTCTCCCCGTGAACTCTCTCACTCTCCCCGTGGACCCTCTCGCTCTCCCCGTGGACCCTTTCACTGTCCACATGGACCCTCTCGCTCTCCCCGTGGACCCTCTCACTCTCCCCGTGGACCCTCTCACTCTCCCCGTGGACCCTCTCAATGTCTCTGAGTTTGGCAGAGGGAGAGCAGCACATGGTGCACCAAGACCATAAGTCAGAGATGGGCCAGGCCCCCTTAGAGCCCCCAGGGCAGCAGCCTTCAAAGCCCACTGAAATATGGAGGGAGAGGCCCTGGCAGAGTGGCACAGGCTGAAAGGAAGGAGATTTCTCAGCACTCTGGGAGGACCTGAGAGGGGGCTGGAGATGAAGTAGGTTTGGTAGCCTTTGAAGAACAGCAAGGGCTTATCTGGTCTGGGTTTGTGTGGCTCGTGGGAGCTGGGCTACCAAGGTAAGTAGCCCTCTGTTGTTCAAAAGCCATTTCCTGACAGCCACAGAAGGATAAATGGCGTATGAGTCTACAGTACTATATGAGGAACCTAAAAAGTCACTTCCACAGAGACTCGGAGATCTGCTTGTGCCAGGGGCTGGGGTTGGGAGCCAGTGTCGGAGACCTGCTCTTTCGTCCCTTCATAGAGGACAGCTGGGGTAGCCATGCAAAGGTGTGAATGTACCCAATGCCATGGACTTAGATGCAAGTGGTTATGATGGCACGTTTTATGATTTGTATATTTTACCACAACTAAAGAGGGATATTTTTCTGAAAATGCAAACCTTTCAAAATCCATTTACTGAAAACTTCCACATTCTGGCCTCAGAGCTGGGGATACGACTGGCATACATATCGCTATTCTTGGGAGTTTCGGAGAGTAGCAGAGCAGATGGATAAAAGCACGTGCATGTTGGAGTGGGCAGGGAAGGGATGTCCTAAGTGGAGATAGTGGAGTGGAGGAGCCAGCGTGGAGTGGAGGAGCCAGCAAAGGCTGGGGCAGTCAGGAAAGGCTTCCGGGATGATGGGAAGGAGGCCACCAGCTCTGCTGTGCGTGACAGTAGTCATGGGTAGTCAATCCTCTCCTCAGTATCGGGGTCACAGACCATCCAGTCCTTCCCACCATGGCTCCAGTCACATGCCCCAAATACCAAGCCGTCATTCCCATGTGGCCCTGCCTGACCACCTCTGCCTACCTGTGAGCACCAGGAGGCAGGGACCATGCCTGTCCTTCAAACGCTATGTCTTCAGCCTCTGGCCAGGCCAGGCATGTGGTAAGTATTGAACTACTTTTTCTAGTAGGACTAACAAGCTTGTCCATAACTGAATCCAAATCCTACCTGCCAATCAAGACCTGATGTCACCTCCTCCAAGCAACCCTCTCTGATCCTCACCACCAAGGGAACCACAGTGCTGTACGTGTGCCTGCCTGAGGCCTGGTCGGGGCTGGCCTCAGTTGTCAACTTGACACACCTCACTTAGGGGATTTGCTCTATTGGACCGACGTCTGTGGGGCATTTTCTTGATTGTCGAGCCAGCCAACAGTGGGGTGCCACTCCTGGGCAGGTGGTCCTGAGTTGTATAAGAAAGCAGCCTCTGCCAGGGGTGGAGGTGCATGCCTTTAATCCCAGCACTAAGGAGGCAGAGGGAGGAGGATCTCTGTGAGCCTAGTCTACATAGAGAGTTCTAGGACAACTGGGGCTGTAGGGAGACCCTGTCTCAAAAGGACAGAAAAAAAAAAGCAGCTGGTCACAGGCCAGAGGAGCGAGGCAGTAAGCAGTGTTCCTCTGTGGTGTAAGCTTCAGTTCCCGCCTCTAGGTTCCCGCCTGGAATTTCTGCTGCAAAGCCCCTACCATGATGGCTCTGGTCACTGGAAGTCCCGTCACTCTCAAGATGGCAACTGTGCTGTCAAGACATTTCTCAAGATGGTTGCTATGGTTTGGAGAAGTGTCCTGCAAACCCCATGTGTGAGTTAAAGGTTAGATCCCCTGCCTGTGCCTCCATTAGGAAGTGGAGCCTTTAAATGGGAAGGCATGATAGGAGACGGTTTCAGTCAGACTTTGCATAGCTATGAAAAAGTATCTGATAAGCAACCTAATAGAAGGAGGATTTACTGTGCTCACAGAGTCAGAGTTTTAGTGTGGGGTCTTTGATGCTGATTTTGGAGTCAGGGTGAGGCAGAATGTGATGGTAGTGGAACACACGTGGCACAGGTTATTCACCTCATCACAGGCAGGAAGTGGAGAGACAGAAGGGCCCAGAGGTAAGATACCCCCTAAGGACCTGCCCCCAGTCCTCCACACTGCTGCCACCTCTTAAAATTTCTAGCATTTCCCAAAATAGCATCACCATCTGGGAGCCAAGATTCCAGCATCTGAGCCTGTTTAAAGGGCACTTCCCATCCCAACCACAGCGGAGGTCCCTAGGCCTTTGTGCACTTAGAAGGAGGGGATATTAGAAGCCAGCTCCTTCCTCTTGCTCGTCTTCCTTCCCTCCCACTGTGAAGTCAGGCTTCCTCTGCTACACACTCCTGCCATGGCATACTGCCTCACTGCAGGCCCAGAATCACTGGAGCCAGTTGATCACCGACTGAAACCTACAAACTGTAAGCCAAAATTAACCTTTTCTCTTATGGAGTTGATTATCTCCAGTGTTTTGTTATAGCCACAGAAAGCTAGTACAGCCTTGAATCAGACATGACTGCTTCTGCCTTTTCTTTTTTTTTTTTCTTTACATTTATTGTGCGTGCATGTGTGTGTGTGTGTGTGTGTGTGTGTGTGTGTCTGTGTGTGTGTGTATTCACATGTGTAAGCAGACATGTACCACAGTATGTGTGTGGATGTCAGAGGACAATTTGCAGAAGTTCTTCCTTCTATCATGGGGTCCTAAAGACAGAACTCAGGTTGTCAGGCAAGGTGGGAAGTACCGTTACCCAATAAGTCATCTCACCAGCCCCACCTCTGCCTTCTAAACAATAAAGTACTATAAAGTACCATTCGTGTGGGTGACAGATAAAAGATGGCCACAGATCCTCTGACACTCACACACTGAGGTGTGGACCATTTCTGCTCCCTTTGGATCTGTGCTGAGCTGGGACTGGTGGCAGAAGAGATGGTATGTGGGTTGCAGGCTGGACTTGAAGAGAACTGGCAAGCTCTTCCTATGCTCTCACAGCCCAGCAGTAAAGACCCCTCGCTAGAACCACTCTATCAAAAGACCACAAGCCTAGATAGGGAGATACAGGATGCAGTGTATCCCAGCTACCTCTACACAGAGCAATCATCAAGGCACCCTCAATACCACGTGAAGCTAAAGGACCACACAACCAAGCTCTGCCTCATTTTTTAACCCACAAAGTTATAACAAAATGGCCACTGGTTCCCTCCACTGTGCCCAGATTAGCTTATCAGACAGGCTCAGAGGCTTAGAATAGTTTTGCTTCCTTGTTATTGATTGAGTTGTGCTGTGCAGTGAGGCGCATTTGCATCAGCAGAATTTGGGCAATAATTTTCTAAGCATTACTTTAAGGTATCTACATATATACATGAATCTCAGTTCAAATGAATCATCCATTCCCTCCTGCTGAAGCAAGTATAACTCATCCCCTCCCCCTCTAAAAAAAAAATAACTCCTGCCATAACCCTCCTCAATCGTGCACAGCCTGGGAATCGACGCTATTTATATAACTTGCATTGTAAGTATAGTGCAAGTTCTGGGCTATTTTTAAATGTTTGACAATGGAACACTGCATTTATGTGTTCCCTATTCACATTTGAGTTGAAATGATAGGTAAACCATCAGCCTGGGAGGCAGAGTGATGCGAGGTTAAGAGTACGGTCTCCAGGGCAAGCCAATGGGTTCGAGTCCTAGCCCTCTAGTTTCCCTTTCTGCAAAATAGAGATAATGATGAAATACTTCAGGGTTGTATGGCTTAAGTCAGATGCTAGAAACAAGTGCCAACAGCTTACCATATGCTTACCAAGGCCCAGCTTACCATAGGTCAAATAAGCATATTGGCATATGGGAATTTTGCCCTCCTCAGTTTCCATTTATCATCTGACTCTTCTCCACCAGAAGACATAAGCGGAAGGGTGAGGAAGTGAGATTTGGCCCTGTGGTGATCAGCTTAAGCCTACAAGTCTACAGTAAATCTGCAAACAAGAGATGAACTTAGGCACCTTAAAGTAATGCTTGGAAAATTATTGCCAAATTCTGAGGATGCAAACGCACCTCACTCTGTAGTACAAACTGGGTCAATAATGAGAAGTTGTTGATAGCAACCCAGAAAACATACTTTAAACACCCGCTTCAGGTACAGGTGGCTCCAGTGGCTGAAAGTCTGGACTCAGAGGAAGAAGAGAGCCCACCTGCTTCTGATTCCCTCCGCTCTGGTCTCTTTGTTCCTTTCCGTGTTGAAGTTCTCCAGGGATGTGTTCAGTGGGGCTCCCACAGCGCTCTGCAACTTGGGTACACACAACTCGTTTTCTGAACTTGACAGTCTCTGAATCCAAGTGAGAGGCTTGGCCTGGGCCTGGTATGCAGAGTTCGAGTTGGCTACCTGCGAAAACTTATCTTGATCTGAATTGGAGGAGAAATGGACAGACACATACAAGATGATGCTGGTTTCTTCTGTTGCTGTTGGGACAATGTACTCCCAACCCTGGCTGTCCTTTCCTGATTCTTTTTCTCACTGAAAGACTTGACATTTTGCCTCCTTCTAACTTGGGGAGTCCTTGTGATTAGGCCTGAAACTGCAAGTCAACCTAATTAGTACTTGCTAATGAAGACACTTCAAGAAACCTAAGGAAAGAGAAAACAGGATGCTGCTCCCTCTTCCTATAGCTGACAGAGTGGGAGGCAGGAAACTCTTCTAACTATTGTGCCCCTCCCCCATCATTCTGCATGTGTGTATATGGTGTCTATGGATATGTGTGTGTAGTATCTCTGTGTGTACGTGGGGGTGGGTGTATGTGGAATGGGAAGTGTGGGATGTGATGTATATGATATGTTTCCATTATCTGTGGATTGTGGGTGTGCATGCATAAACCATGGTGAAGCACCTCTACCTGAAGGGAGTGGGGGACACTTAATTACTCGATCAGACAGTGTCTGGTTGGTTGACAGTGCTGTTCCCTCTGAAAAAGGAGCCATTGAGAATCTGGGCATATAGGAGAGCTGGGGTACCATCCCTCACATGCAGTAGGCAAGAAAGGGTAGAGAAATGTAATTTGGCCGGGCGTGGTGGCACATGCCTTTAATCCTAGCACTTGGGAGGCAGAGGCAGGCGGATCTTTGTGAGTTCAAGGCCAGCCTGGTCTACAGAGTGAGTTCCAGGACAGCTGGGGCTACAGGGAGACCCTGTCTTGAAAAGACCAAAAAAAAAAAAAAAAGAGAGAAATGTAATTTGAACCTGACATGGATTTTGCACAAATTTCAGTCTTACTCCAGAGCTTAGGCCTTTCAGAAACAACACAATATCCATAGCTAGTGTCAACAATACACCCTCTGTGAGAGGAACAGTGCTTCCTGCATGTTCTCATTTACTCTTCACCATAACTGTCTAGGGTAGAGATTGTACCCATTTTAAGGTAAGGAAATATGAGGCTAAGGGATAATTGATATTTTGCTCGTGGTCCTGAAGCCAGGTAGTGGTAGAGCAGGTTTCATACAGTCCACACTGGACAATGGGAGTGATGAAGACCCAGAGATGCAGACAGTGGCACGGGAGAGTCACCTAAAGCAACCCCCAGCCTTCCCATCACCAGGGCCTGAAGGGACAGTGACCTTGTACTTAACAATGGCAGGTATAACTCCTAACACCTGTGGGGAGTTTCTAGGCAGAGATGGAGAATCAGGGCTCAGTCCAGAAGGTTTAAAGTAGGGCTGTGGAGAGACTGAGATTCCAGGAGGCAACTGTCCCTTAGGAAAAGAGATGCACAGAAGGGAGCAGAGGGGTCCAAGCCCCACATGTCTGGGTTCTTAGAGAAGCTATGTCCCCAGTAAGAAGCTGGAGAGCACTGGGGGCCAAGGGGATCTCCCGAATAGGATAAAAGTGACACATGGTGAGGCGTGGGGGCAGATCATGGGGCACAGCACTCAGCCTCACAAACTCAACAGGAACAGGCGACCAATGTCACCAGTCCCCCTCTGTACACAGGAGAGAGGCCATGAAGCAAGGTGAGGGATGGAGATCACAGGGGCAAAGCACTCAGCATCACAGACTCAGCAGAAGCAGAGGACCAAGGTCAGCAGGCCTCAGCTCATCTCCATGGCATAGTGTGGGGGAGATCTTGCTAGATAGAAAAGCCAAGAGTGATGGTCTTTTAGAAATGCAAAGAAGGGTTGTCAAGGAGGTCTCGAAGCCACTGGTATGCCAAGGGGACAGCGTCTGTCCACTGGCTCTGGATGACACCATTAAAGTAGCTGACTAATGTCTGAATGTATCTGGGTGTTGAAGAGCAAGCCCAAGTTAGCAATAGCATCCCAAACACCCCAGAGGAACCGTGAGCCAGGGCCACCAGGAAAAGGTCGCTGGGGTGAAACTCTGGGCAACCCAAGGACAGTTCTGCAAGCACAGGCTCCCAGAAGGGCCGAGCGCATCCCTGCAGGCCTGGACCCTACCAGAAAGAGCTGAGAAAGAGTTGTGGACTTGCTTGGCAGTAATGGCAGATCCTGCCACATTGAGTCCCTGGGAATATGCACTCATAGATGCTCAGTGATTTTTCTTTCTCCCAGGAATCCAAATGTAACTATGAAGTAATGTCCTTGTTGAGATAATTCACAGAAGAATGACTAAGAAACAGGTGGAAAATGTTCAACTTTTCACCCACCAAAGAAACAAAATGAAACAGCAGTGAGAAATTGTTTTTACCTATCAAATGACACAGAAAGCCAATGTTACCTGCTGTGCAACAAACCAAGCAGGTGGATGTTGGGCATCAACACGACACTCAAGAACACAGCAAAGGCTGTCAAAATTCCCTGGCTTCTCCTAGGGAACAATCTGTGGAAGAGGGGGCATGGTAGAATGTAAGGGCTGCAATTGGGGTGAATGGTGAAACTACAGCAATGTAGTCTGGACACTCATTTGATCAACTTGATTGAACATACAACCCCTCACCCCCCACTGGATGGTGGGGCTGTGGGAGTTTGGGCACAACAGCCTGCAAATTGGTTTCATTTGAAGGATGCTTGTACTCATGGATTATCACTTATAGCTAAAAAAATGAAAAAAAAAAAACTGAGAGAAAGATGGAGGACAGTTATGGCAAAATGCATGATCTGGGATGGGGTGAGGGTGGGGGGAAGGGAAAGGGAAATATGCCTGAACTGAATTGGAAAAAAAAAAAAAAAAAAGCATCAATAAAAAAAAAATTCCCTGGCTTCTTACCCAATTATTACACTTCTGAGCTTACGCAATGATACAGGAGCCAGAAAAACATTTCCCCCAATGATATTTATACACAGTATTGTTTGTAATATTGACAGAAGATAGAAAACAAACAAAAACCAAAAAAAAAAAAAAAAAAAAAATTCTCTTTTTTTTTTTTTTTTTTTTTTAGTGTATGAACATACTGTTGGCATGTAGGTTGGTGCACCCGTGTCCTGCAATGCCTCAGAGGTCAGAAGAGGGCATCGGATTCCCCTGGAACTGGAGTTAAAGATGGTTCCCAGCCGCCATGTGGGTGCTGGGGATCGAACCCAGGTCCTCTGCAAGAGCAGTTGGCGCTCATAACTGCTGAACCATCTCTCCAGCCCCAAGGAACTCTATTTCTATCCAAATAATCTATCCATCCATTCCTTCATTTAAAAAGCAGGCATAGGAGCCAGGCCTGGTAGCACAACCTATAAGCCAGCACTTAGAAGGCTGAGGCAGAAGAGCATGAGTTTAAGGCCAGTCTGGGCTATATAGCCAGACCCACTCTAAATTAATTAACTAATGAGTTAATTAAATAAAATACAAATCATGTGTCACTTCCTATTTGACATACCTCTGTTCTGTAATGGGAGAGGAAGGTCATGGGAGACCTGTCCCTATCTTTAAGAAATTCCTCATTTATCACAGATGAAAGACCAATGTAGGCACAACTGAAAACACTTGACATTACAGCTGAAAGGACAGAGGTCTGCAAAAGCAGGCAGTGGTCCTCTCTACCTGCGATGGAGGCAGCTGGGGACAATCAGGAAGGACTTTAACATGGAGGTTCCCTTTAACTTACTCTAGAAGTGGCCTTATATTGGTAGTCTGAACCCAGAGGGGTCAGGAAAAGCATCACCGGTAGAGGCCACTGCATGGGTTTCTTTTCTCATTTCAGTCATCAAATACCTGACAAAAGCAACTTTAGGGGAGGAAAAGTTTATTTGGGCTCACAGATCAAGGGGGAGTTCATCATGGTAGGGAAGATATGGGAATAGGACCATGAGATTGCCGGTCACATTGCTTCCGCGGGCAAGATGCAGAGAGGAATGGATGCTGGTGCTCGGCTCGCTTTCTCCTTTTACACCAGGACCCCCCCCATAGACATGAGGCCACCCATAGTTAATCTAGTCTAGATAATCCCTCACAAGCATGCCCAGTGGCTTGTCTCCTAGGTCTTTCCTGTCAAGTTGACGATCAATATTAATCATTACAGCTACTAAACACAAAGGCCTGGGAACCTGACACATGGGGTTTCAGCAGCATCACAATGGAATGCAGGACAGCTGGGAAGCAAGAGAGGAATTGGGACAAAAAGTCAAGGTTGGAGCCAGAACTGGGAAGAGTCCAACATGCTGTCCTCAAGACATAGGGCTTGTCTCTGTTGACAGCACGGAACTGTGGGCAAGTTTCTACGTGGAAGAACATAACTAGACTGATCTTTTGAAAGGTTTGTTAATAAGGATGTGAGTCTCAGCAGCAAACCCACATGAAGTAGGGTCAGAAGAGAGGGTATACACCATTCTCAATTTCCTGCAGAGTAGGTGAACAAGACATGATCATGGCAGACAAGCAAAGGAAAGAGACCAACTGTGGAACTGAAGCTGGGGCAGAGAGAAGTGGTCAGCTCCCACCCATGCAGCATTAGAAATGGTGTCTGGGGTCTGGGAGATGGCTCAATTGGTAAAGTGCTTGTCCTGTATGCACAAAGACAAGTTTGAAGGCCAGAACCCACACAGAAGTCAGGCACAGAGGCAAGCACTTGTAATTCCAGCACCAAGGAGGTAGAGACAGATCCCTGGAGCTCACTGGCCAGATAAACTAACCTATCAGCAGGTCTCAGGTCAGTGAAAGACGCTGTTTCAAAACACAAGGTGGACAGCTTCTGAGGAACAACGTCTCGGGATGTTCCTTTTCTACATGTATGTACATAGATGTGTGCATGCACACACACACATATACACATGCACTTGCACACACACACATATACACATGCACTTGCACACACACACACACACACACACACACACAAAGCGAGGTGGGGGAAAATGGTGTCTGCAGTTTCTTACACAGAAATTCTTAAAGAGCAGGGGAATCAGTTAAGCGAGTCTTTTTAATGTAAATGCATGTGAGGATTCCGGAAAACTCCTAAGATGGCAGAATCTGCAGTTTGAGAAAACAGTATATTAGGAACAAAATAGGCCTGAAAGGAGTAATTTCACAAGTGAGCTCAAAGAGTCTGTATAAATATTTTATGATTGTTGAAATCAGGCAATAATGCAATATTGATGGTGCTTCACACATGGTATCTTGGCAATGTCAGCTAAGTCAGGTATAATTAATTTGCATTCATCATCTCCAGCTCCCTTGAAATATCCTGGAGCTGGCAGCCATAGTTTCAAAGAAAGATTCAAGTATTTGTTTATTCTCTCTACTGTGCTACTTTTACTTCCTGTGCTTGGTTCTTTGAAAACTCTGGTTTTGTTCCCCACTGGTTCCAAGTCACGGATTAGCCCCTAAAAGCCAGTGTTATAGCTTCCCTGTAAGTTGGCTGGCACAGAACCAAACCCATAGGCAGAAGCCCTGCCACCATGCATACTGTACACAGAGTACTGGGCATCAAGCTGAAAACGTTACATTTGCTGTTCCACTGGAGCTCAGCACAAACCTAAGATGGTCACTGTGCTTAAATGAGGACACAGGCTCAGACAGGGGACACTGAGCTACACAAAGCCACATAGCTAACTGACAAGCGGCATTCAGTTGAGTCTATGGGACCCCACAGGCTTCTTTCTTAGCCATGGTTTCTCCATCTTGTCCTCATGTTCAAATCACTTAGGTTCTCTGCATGTATGGATTCCTGTTCAGTGGGTGTAGGATGGGGCCGGAGATTCTGCAGGCCTAGTGAGTTCCCAGGTGCTCATTATACTGTCAATCACTGTCCTTCATTGTTCCATTTTATGAACAGGAGAAGAAATAACGCTCAGAAGCCAACAGCCACTGCAATAAGGCCAGCATTGGAAGCCAAGTCTCCAGCACCGAATGCCAGACTTGGCAAATGGTGAAAGGCCAAAGCATAGGGGTCGAGTAGATAGGCTAGGGGCCCTGGGTTCAAGCCTGAGCCCCACCATCAAGCAGCTGGCACATGGCTCACTTCTCCATACCCTGGTTTTCTCCTCATTAATAGTGCCTGTGCTGGGTTCTCAGGATGGCTTAACTATTGCAGTTCAAGAAAACAGTATGTTATAGTCATAATTGAGATCACCTGTGAAAGTATATCGAAAAACCAAGTACCAAGAAGAGTCAATGCTCCATTGCATTTCTTGCATGTTCAATAAATATCAGGTAGCTTCCTGTGATCTGTGACACATTTAAGCCATTGTCTCTTTCTTAATTACATCAGTAATACATGTTCATTTGCTGAATAATAAATACAGAGAAGTACAAAGAAGAGAAAACACCATGCTTTCATGTATGACTCCTGAAGGTAATAATATTTTGCTTTTGTTTATTGTGTGATGGCCAGAATAACTCCATTTTGTGGCATCCTGGTGATTCACTATAAACCTATTATTCTTTGCTTAAGACTGAAAAGCAATTCCAGGGAGACCTGACCCTTTACCCCTTCCCAGAAATATGTGCCTGCTGACCATCTCCTTGCTCTAACCTTGACCACAAAATTAAACTGTAGACTGTTATAACATGATTAAGTGCTGGTTTGGGCTTCTGTAACCTGCTTATCCTGCTTGTACTAGGACACCGAGACGTTACCCCACATCAGCTAAAATGCCACAGAAGTGGAACAATTGTGGGGTTTGCCTTTAAAACCCTCCTTCCTGCTTCAATTGCTGCTTCAGTTCTCAGACCTGACCTGGAGAGACTGTACCCAGCTGCAGCTTAAATAAATTTGGCTGGTTAAAATTCAATTGACTCTAAGTGGTCTTTCCTGGTGATCTCGAAACGCTGTAAAAATCACTGTATTCTTTCCTGTTTTATAACATGTGAATGCTAACATTTACATGAGTATAACTAAGATAATCATTTAAATATAAATCATGAAAAATAAATAAAATGAGCAATTTAATTTCTAGGTTGCTCTTGTGACCATTCAACTGTTATGTGACATTGCTGGTAATCACCCTACTGAAGAGTGAAAATGTTCCATCATTGAAGAGCGTGTCATTACAGTCTGAGATGCAGGCTTCTGATCTTGCTTTTCTTCCCTGAACACTGTATCATGGGCAGTTCCACGAGCCTTCGACTTCCATGAACTTCTGTATTTGTTACCTTAGGATAAATATCTACTGGTAAAATTATGGGTCAAAAAAGGACACAGACTTCTTTTGGCTTTTAAAAAGATAGATAGAAGCCAAGCATGGTGGCACACACCTTTAATCCCAGTACCCAGGAAGCAGAGATCGGCATATCTCTGAGATCTAGGCCACCCTGGTCTACATAGCAAGTTCCAGGCCAGCTGGAGCTACAGGAAGACACTGTCTCAAACAAAACTAGATAGAGGATAGATGACAGAAGATTAGATAGATAGATAGGTAGATAGATAGATAGATAGATAGATAGATAGATAGATAGATAGAGATAGATAGAGTTCCAATTGCATTCTGGGAAGATTATGTCAATTTACCCTACTTGTGTTGTTGATTTTAGTTTTTACAATCTGAGAAAAAAATTCATACCTCGTTTTTATTGTGCTTCTGTCATTATTGGCACTGATCTTAGACATTTTGGAGATTCCTGGCTCAACTATATCTTTTCGTACAAATTATTTTATGAAAGAATAAACTTGTCAAAGTGTGTGCTGTGACAGTAGTATATACTCACCAGTTAAAAGATGAGGAGGCTGCTCGGAACTCATCTGTGCATTAAACCGGTGCTGAGCAGAGCAGAGGCCTAGTAGGTATTTACAGGTCTTGGCCGAATCAGTGACAAATGAGTGCTTTTTCCCAGTGATGCTGCTGGTAATGGTGAACTTTTTTTTCTGAAGGGAGCAAGCAGAGACTTTGGAATACTGACCGTCCTTACCCCTCCTTGAAGTACAAGTATGCAGACAGTAACAAATGTGCAGCTCCACAGTTCAACATCACCACGCCAGGCTTCTAGGAGGACAATGTGTGGTCTGACAATGGCCCAATATTATCTTTTCCCCTGTTAGGTTAAAACAAAACCTCTTTTTACATTTTTTTTTCCTCCTTCATAATTCAAATGTTTGTTTATCGGACCCTTGCTATTGTCAAGGAGCATGCTGGGAAAGAGCATGAAATGAGTCAGTGGACATTTGGTTCTCACAAGCAGGGAACTTAATCCTCAGTGTGCATGATGAAATTCCCATTGTTTTTATTGTACAAGCTCCAAGACAAAACCTCAGCTGGTAGGGTTAAGAAAAGACAGAAAGCAACCGTGTGTTCTAATACTTTTTGTTGTAACAAGCCAGCGAGCCATCAGAAAACAGGCAGGCAGCTGCCCTTGTGAGATAAGCAAGCAGAAAAACAGCTTCCAGGAAAAGTGAGCTATGGGCAAACCAGCTAAGACCAGCTGTCACCAAGATAGTAATGGAACTGACCGAGAACTAACCAGGATCCTCATTATGCCTCATTAGAATGCATTAGCATAGCAAAATCTCCACCCGAGGGGGAGCTCAACAAAAACATAAGCGTATTATGAGCCTTGTGTAAAGTGGCGCATGCGCACTGACAGCCTCCTCCCTTGTCTGGGGAAAAAAACCATGAATACCATGAAATCCAGCGTGTGTCCTTGTTTCTAGCTGTTCTGCCTATGGGATGTCTGCATTTCTTTTCTATGATAAACTTTGACCTGTCTTGATTTCTGTACACTAGACAAAAAAAAAAAAAAAAAAAAAAAACCCTCAGCTTTTTGGTTCCTGGGTTGCAGTCATATTCCAGGTCCTGTGCCAATGAGCGTTTATGCATCTTGTCTTCAGGGCTACAGAATGAAGGAGGCCTCTTTACAAACAGCAAGAACCCTCAGGATTCAGTAAGAATTGGGCCCATACCAAGAAATACTTCCTATATTATATAACTTCAAGGCTATAGGTAGACTGTTAGTAATATATGGCTCACTGGTTAGACTGGGTAAGATTACTACATTCGGTTATCTATTTGGAGCTTCAGGGACAGAATCATAACTTTTGATCTAATAAAAGCAAAGCAAGAGAAGTATATTAAATATGAATTTGTATATAACTTCCAAATAAACTCTCAATTCTAGTAAGAGCATTGAGCTTGCGTCTATAAAGATAAACTTGCAATATCAAAACAGAGTTTGTGCTTGAAAGAACCTTCTAGAACTCTTAGCCCTTCTAAAGGCTAATCTCTTTTTTTTTTTAAGGTTAATCTATTTTAGTCCCTAATACCTTGTCTAAGAAACTCCACTCACAGAAGTTCACAAAAGGCAGATAACTACTTTTGATGGCTAATCCCTGACAACATGACATGCCTGGGAAGATGGAACCTGGCCTGTAGGATTATCTGTGGGGCATTTTCTTGATTGCTAATTAATGAAGGAGGGGCCAGACCAGGAAGCCTGGGCTGTGTAAGAAAGCAGGCTAAGCAAGCGGCAGGCGAGGAGCAAGCCAGTAAGCCGCACTCCTCGGTCAGCTCTGCTTCAGTTCCTGCCTCTGGGGTCCTGGCTTGAGCTCCTGCAGTGGCTTCCCTGGATGATGGACTAGAAACTGTAAGGCAAATAAAACTCTTTCCTTCCCCAGGTTGCTTTTGGCTATGGTGTTTCTCACAACAGCAGAAAGCAAACCAAGACAGTACTCATTGCTTTTCCTCTGAGAGATCCCTTTTCACTGCTTACCAACTTTAGACAATTTAATCACTTTCTAAACATTCTTTGCTTTTGTTGGCAGATGTAGCTCTGAGCCTCCTGTGTCAATGTGAATAGGTTCTGAATCCAGCTGAACTATGCTATACCTTGAATCTCCTTTATACTGTTTTCCTGGGCATTCATACATACTGCTTTACCGGACTTAAGGATTTTTTTCTTGGTATTCAATTGATCATTTAGTGCACAGTCTTTCAAAATGGAAATTTGCTTGGAATCCATACTTCCTGCCAGTACATACTGATATACTTTCACACAGTCCTCAAAGTTCTATGCTGAATCCATTAATTTAAAATTTTAGATAACTAAGTTACTTTTTAAAATAACTGATCCTAGCACTTGGGAGGCACAGGTAAGTGGATCTTTGAGAGTTCAAGGCCAGCCTGGCCTACATAGAGAGTCCTGTGCCAGCCAGGGCTACCTAGTAAGACCCTGTCTCAAAATAATAAATAAATAAATAAATAAATAAATAAATAAATAAATAAATAAATAAAATCCAATAGCTATTCTTGAACAAATCTGAAAATGGAGACTCTCTCGCTCTCTTGCTCTCTGTTTCTCTCTCTCTGTCATATACATGAGTTGGTATCTGTTTATAAACTATCAACAAAACTCTCCCATTTGAATGCCAGAGCTTCAAGGGATTTAAGAGAAGATGGAATATACCTACCCTGTTTCTTGACATAAAGCTAAAAACAGTCTTTAATGATACTAGATTGCAGTATATTTCTGTTTATCACTGATAGCATCTCTTAATGGGAAATTCATGTTTGTGGCAAACTTGCTCCAAGGAAAGCTGCTCAAGGAATAAGATGATATCCAAATCCAAGCTCAGGGGTTTGGGCACAAACATGAACATCTTTCTTTAAGCCCCCTGTGGTTGCAGTACAAATATTCTAGGTGCTTCTATAACACCGTGTTTATTTCAAAGCATCAAAACATTTTCAAAGTTTACCATTCAGAACTGTTCATACCCAGCATTTTCAGAGCTGTTGCTACTTGCTCGCCTATTTGCTAGATTACCTGTATGTTTTTCTACGTCTTTGCAAACTGATATATTCTTCTAGGCAGAGGCAGATTTGCCCCGAAGCTCATGAGGCTGAAGCTCCAGAGCCCTCACCTTGGCACACCCTTTGGGGGTGGGTGGGTGAGAGTCTGGCAACACATGCACATGTTCTGGTAATATGTAGAAAGTAAGGTCGTTTCACCATAACTGGTCAAGATCATTGATTCTTTTCTCCCCTGACTTCCCCTTACTTTAATTTGAATATAAAATATCCACCAAAGGTGCATATGTTAAAGGCTTGGTCCCCAGGGTAGCACTGTTTGGAGATGATAGAACCTTTAGTACGTGGAGCCAAAGTGGAGGAAGTTAGGTCATTAGAGCATGACCGTGGATAGGATATTGGAACCCCAGTCTCTCCCTGTCTTGCTGTGCTGTCATGTCGTAACATGTAAGTGGTTTTTCTCTTCCTGGCCTTTGCACCATGAGACACCACCTTACCACTGGCCCAAAGCAGCACAGCTCATCAACCATTGACTGGAACCTGTACAACTGTGAGCCAAAATAAATCTGTTTGTATTTATAAGTTAATAACCTCAGTACTTTATTATAGGAAAGGAGAGTTGACTAACACACTCACCTTCCTGTGCCCTTACACTGGGTGGTGCTATTACTAGATGAACTGAGGCTGGAGAGATGGCCTAGCGGTTAAGAGCACCGACCGCTCTTGCAGAGGACCTGGGTTCGATCCCCAGCACCCACATGGCGGCCGAGAACCATCTGAAACTCCAATTCCGGGAGAACTCCAGTTCCAGGGGAATCCGACACCCTCTTCTGACCTCTGCGGCATTGCACAACACGGGTGCACAAACTTGCATGCAGACAGTACATTCATACACATACAGAAAGAAATAAAATTAATAAAAAAAATACTAGATGAAGTGGAAGTAGATCCTTCTAGAAAGAAATTTGAGTTCAAGCTACTTTAGATTGTTGTGATTTATTTTTATGTCACTTGCAGTATCTTTTTACCATAGTTACTTTGTCATCTGGTGTCTCAGAAAGCACTTCCATTGGGCAGACGACATACTTAGGTCAGAACATAAATGTGGAAGGCCAGCAGCAGGGGAAACTAACTCTGCCTTACGATACCCAGCACCTAGACAGGAGTTGGTAGATGCCCTGAGGGTAACTTTCACAGTCATCAGAAATGTAAAAACATGATTTAGTCCTCAAGAACAACCCATCACACCACATTAAAGTTTTTCTTTTGATAGGAATCACATAAAATAGAATGCATTAGACTGCTCACTTGTGAACAGAATATAGTTCAATGAGAGAACATTCACCTAGTATGCACAGAGCCTGGTGTCATCCCTAGGAACACACACACACACACACACACACACACACACACACACACGAAAATAAATTAGAAGAAAATGTACTACATCTGTAGCAAAGAAACCCACAACGATGCTTCAAAGAGCAAGCATGTGTCTCTACAAAGCTGTATGTTTTAACTATCCTACCTACAATAAAGATGAATTTCAGTGGTCCATACTAAAAGAGAGATGAAACTGCATTTCTATTCTTGCTAAATAAAATGATGTTTCAGAAGTGTTTTCATATGAGAAAATAATCAATATGCCATTTGAGGAGAGAAAAGGTATTATGGGGTTTGCTCAGAAGTTAATTAATCAAAGTGTTTTTCTGGCATTTGTGCTATTTAAAGTATTTTTGTCAAGGTCTGAAAATTTGGATGTTTGGAGGATTGTTTTTCTCACTCTGAATAATATTCCCTTTCATGTGGTAGCTTCTATTTGTTACTGCATATCCTTTTTCCTGAAGAAGACCCAGTAATGTGTTTTCTGCTCCACGCATTTGTCACCAGAGATTTGAACCACTGGTGGTAAATAAAAATAGTTATCAGCACAGTTGGACCCCTTGCTCTAGAAGGAACAATTTTTTATTGAATAGTCAACCATGCTTATATGCCAATGTCACCAAGTATGGAAATCTTTGAAAATGCAGCTTTCTCTATTGCCTTGGCTACATCCCTACAGGCTAGTAGAATGAATGAGCTGTGATCCTTTGAAGTATCTTGGCATCTACTCTTTGTAAACAAAACTGAAGAGAGCTTCCTGAAGGAATTCTCACATTATTCAAAGAGTTCATTACTTGGGGCTGACAGAAGCATGGAAAGCTCTCATCATTTTCTGAGGAAGAAGTTTAACTGGTGATAAACAGCTGCTGGTATTACATCATGGGACAATTTTCCACACATAACAAGTCATTCAAGCCAAGGAAGAAGAAGATTGTCAGGGGATGGAAGTGCTAATTTATGTATTTTCTTTGAGCTTATGAACTTGATGACTTTTCATATTTAATTTAAAAAATGTCCTAGTATTCAGAAAAAAAAAATATATATACCTGTAAAAACTGAACATGTATAATTACACACACACCACACACACACACACACACACACACACACACACACACACTACCTAAGGAGGCTGTTGAGCTTTATGGGCTCAAAATTTTCTGTTTGAAAATTACTATTTAGGGGCTGGAGAGATGGCTCAACAGTTAAGAGCGCCAACTGCTATTTCAGAGGACCTGGGTTCAATTCCCAGCACCCATATGGCAGCTAAGAACCGCCTTTGACTCCAGTTCCAAGGGAATCCGATGCCCTCTTCTGACCTCTGCAGCATTGCATGACACGGGTGCACCAACCTACATGCAGACAGTACACTCATACACATAAAATAATAATAATAATAATAATAAGAAGAAGAAGAAGAAGAAGAAGAAGAAGAAAAGAAATTACTATTTAGAGCACCTGTTTTTTGTTTTTGTTTTGGATTTTTTTGTTTGTTTGTCTGTCTGTTTTGGTATTTTCGAGACAGGGTCTCCCTTTACTTCCAGCTGGCCTGGAGCTTGCTATGTAGATCAGGCCGACCTTGATCTCAGAGATCTGCCTGCCTCTGCCTCCCAAATGCTTGAATTAAAGGCATGCACCACCACTCCCAGTGAGCACCTGCATTTTTACCAATGTTTTAAACAAATCACATTGAAGACTTTGGTTGATTAAACATGCAGCAAGGAATATTTTTTTCCATTAAGTTGGTGCCTATCCTTGAGGGTGAGATGTGTTTCCTGTTGACAGCATAGAGATGTATTCTGTTTTCTTTTTTTTTTTCCTTTTTTTTTTATAAAAGATTTTTAATATGACAGAGGGCTGTCTAATTCACATACTAAACTGTTCTATACAGGGAGGCTTCACAATCCAGGAGCCATAGCTGTGCTGCTGCAAGTAGGACTTCAACAGTGCTTTAGCTGCCTGATAGGGTCCAGACATGCACTTAGCTGCATGGTATGTTCTAGCTTCAAGAAAATCATCTGCTTTAGCTTCCTTGGCAAGCAGATTAAATCAACTTAACATTGCAGCTTTACAAAGCCGACTTGCCATTGACACACCACTTTTAAATGGGGAACATTCAGTGATCTTCCCACTGAGGCCATCCACAGTCTCCAAGGAATTGTCCCCTTGTGCCCAATTCAAACAGCAATTTATAGTCCAGATTTATTTGTAGTGGAAATGCAGTGGGCACTAGGCTAATATGAGGTCTGTTGACCAAGTAAAACATTGGAAGTTTGGAAGTAAGTGCATCATCAACATGTTGGTTTACTGCAATTTCTTTTTCTTTTTTCTTTCTTTCTTTTTTTTTTTTTTTTTCTTTTTGAGACAGGGTCTCCCTGTGGCCCCAGCTGTCCTGGAACTCACTCTGTAGACCAGGCTGGCCTTGAACTCACAAAGATCTGCCTGCCTCTGCCTCCCAAGTGCTAGGATTAAAGGTGTGCGCCACCACGCCCGGCACAGTTTACTGCAATTTCTAAGCCTCTAGTGTCACTGCAATTCCCGTCACCAATGAGCATACTGTTGATATAAACAGGCTGTACAGAGTGACTCAGCAATGCTCCCTGTACACCAAGCACTTCCCACCTTGTCAGCTTGTCACTTGAGGACATACTGTTTACTCTATTAACCCCGTCTGCAGAACAGTAAACAGTCAAATAAATTTTGCCTTCAATGGCCACATGGAGACTCAGCTCTTCATTAGCTTCAAATGCAGAAACAGAATGTGGATTAAGGCGTAACTGTGACATAATCTGAGCTGATCCTTTAGGTGACTGGTTCATGTAGAGGTAAATGTTGATATTTTGTTTCAGAGTAAGTAGGTTAGAAGCTGGTTCTATACAAAATATTGACTTTTCCAATGTCATGGAAGGATTTTTGCTATAGAAGAGTAGAAGCTGTCTATAAAAGTACCTAAGGAGAGACCTTCTTGCTGTAACAACAGCTTGGGTGTCATGTAGCACTCTTCCATTTGGCTTAATGCACTGGCTGTAATTGTATTCACCTGTGCCTATGGTCACAACTTCATGATGTCCATCTCTTTCAATTATAAAAGCAGCCAATGAACTGCTACATTTCATATATTGTGAGTGACTAGAAATTAGTTGACTAAAAGTTTCTTTAACAAGCTGTGAAATCTTTGCATACTGGACTTGTCTCCCTTCATATTATACTTTTGAAACATATGCTGCTTCAGGTGTAACAACAGGTTCTGCAGGAGTAGGAGGAGGTCCTGGTGGTTCTGAAACTCTTGGCTCAGGTTCATCCAATTGAAGAAGCTCATCAAGAGCTAATCTTGCTGCATTGGATCTAGACTCCTTTTTATTTTGTCCTAGTCCAGTCTTGTATTGAATACCATCCACCACAGCACAGAAAGCAAAATATGGTCCCATAACGTTTCCTGTTGTTAATGGTTTCCTTAAGGTCAAGCTGAACCCGCTGCATTTGTGCAAATTGGTGGAAGGCTGACACAGGATTTATCTCTCCATGTTTGTATTTCATAATAAATTCTTTAGTTTTTTTTTTTTTTTTTTTTTTTTTTTTTTTTTTTTTTTTTTTTTGGAGGAAGGAGAGGATTTGAAATAGATGAAAGACCTTTGGAAAGCAATCGCTCTGGGAAATTACCCGTCACTTGTGTAACCTTGGAGGCCATGTTCGACAGGCTGCCATTGTCTGAGGAATAGCCCGTAGGCAAAGTCACCATCTGGGCGGATGGTTGAACTGGTAAAGTCTTTTTCAGCATCCGAGCAAAGCTGGGGACTCTGGAACTCTGAAACCAGTCACTGTTTACAGAAGCTTTCTCACCCTCTAGGCTGTCATTCGTGCCCTCCCTGCCCAGGGTCGTGGGCAAGTGGGCAGCCAGAGGCAGTCCGAGCTGAGGGCCCAGGGCTCGCTGGCTGCCACCTGCCATCACCATCACTGCTGCCAGCATCGACCTGTCACCTCAGGCCTCTCTGTTTACTAATCCATTCTCCAAGTCTATGTCTTTTGATTGGGGAATTTAGCCAATTAATATTTAAGCTTATTATTGAGAGATGTGTGTTGCTTCTTTTCATCCTATTTTCTGTTTGCATTCTTAGTCTAGGTTTATATTTTCTTAGTTATATTTCTATTAGTTTCTTTCTCTCACTGTTTGGGGATAGTTGAGCCTTTCTTCTATCCTTTGCACTGCTTTGAGTATTTTCTGAAAGGTTGGTTTCCTGGACATGTATTCTTTTTTTTTTATTAATTTTATTTATTTCTATATGTGTACGAATGTACTGCCTGCATGTAAGTCTGTGCACCCATGTTGTGCAATGCCACAGAGGTCAGAAGAGGGTGTCAGATTCCCCTGGAACTGGAGTTCTCCTGGAATTGGAGTTTCAGATGGTTCTCGGCCACCATGTGGTTGCTGGGGATCGAACCCTGGTCCTCTGTAAGAGCAGTCAGCGCTCTTAACCGCTAGGCCATCTCTCCAGCCCCTGGACATGTATTCTTTCATCTTATGTCATGGAAGATTGTTCATTCCCCTTCAACTATGATCGACATTTTTGCTGGGTATAGTAATCTGGGTTGGCATCTATAGCCCTTTAATACTGGGAATACATTGGTCTACATTCTTCTGACTTTCATAGTTTGCATTGAAAAGTCTGCTGTAATTCTGATGGGTCTCCCCTTATATTCCAAGCAAATGGAACCAAAAAGCAAGCAGGAGTTGCCATTCTAATATCAGACAAAATAGACCTCAAAGTAAAACTAATCAGAAGAGAGGCCATTATATCCATATCAAAGGAAGAATTAACCATGAAGATTTCAGTCATAAATATATATGCACCAAATTCTGGTGCACCCAACTTTATAAACACAATCTTGCAAGACCTGAAGGCACAGATTAATCCCAACACATTAATAGTGGGAGACTTCAATACTCCACTGAGCCCTTTGAATAATAGATCAACTGGACAAAGGATAAACAGAGAGACATCTGAATTGAACAATACAATACACCAAATGGACCTCACAGACATCTGAATATTCCACCCAAACACCAGAGAATATACTTTCTAGTCAGCACCATATGGAACCTTCTCCAAAATCAACCACACAATGGGACACAGAAAAAAACCTCAACAAGTATGAAAAGATTGAAATAATTTCATGCATTCTATCAGACAACAGTGCAATAAAGCTCAGTATCAACATCAGGATAAGCCCTGCCACCTACAAGAATGCAGGGAGACTAAACAACACACTCCTGAATAATGAATGGGTCAAGGAAGAAATTAAGAAAGAAATAAAAGCATTCACAGAACTAAATGAAAATGACAATACAACAGAATAAAACATTTGGGATACTTTAAAAGCAGTCCTAAGAGGGAAATTTATAGCCCTGGGTGCCCACATTAAAAGAACAGAAAGAACATAAATAAACGAACACTGCAGCTAGAAACACTTGAGGGACGACATCAAATGAACCCTAAACCCAACAGACAGGAAGAAATAACAAAAATCAGAGCAGAAATTGATGAAATAGAAACAAAGGAAATAATACAAAGAATCAATGAATCCAAAAGTTGGTTCTTTGAAAGGGTAAACAAGATAGACAGACCTCTAGCCCAATTAACCAAAAGAAAAAAAGAGAATCTCCAAATCAATAGAATTTGTGATGAAAAGGGAAACATCACAACAGACAATGAAAAAATCCAGACAATCATACAGGAATACTTCAAAAACCTATACTCTACTAAACTTGAAAACCTGAGAGAAATGGATGAATATTTGAAATCCTGGGAAGCAACAAAGCTTAACCAAGAAGAGATTGACAGTTTAAACAGACCCATAATATTTGAGGAAATTGAAGGCGTAATAAGAAACCTCCCAAATAAAAAAAAAAAGTCCAGGTCCAGATGGGTTCACAGCAGAATTCTATAAAACATTTAAAGAAGACTTACAGCCATTACTTTTCAAATTGTTCAGAAGAATACAAAAGGAGAGAAATCTCCCAAGTTCCTTCTATGAAGCCAGCATCACTCTAATACTAAAACCAGGCAAAGATACAACCAAAAAAGAAAACTATAGACCCATCTCATTAATGAACACAGATGCAAAAATTCTCAACAAAATACTTGCAAACTACATGCCATATCAAACCATATCAAAAAGATCATCCTTCTTGACCAAGTTGGATTCATAGCATAAATGCAGGGATGCTTCAACTTACCTAAATCAATAAATATAATAAAACACATAAATGGACTAAAAAACAAAAAACACACGATTTTAAAAGCCAAAAGGAGCCAGGGGTGTAGTAGCCTGTATGCTGAGAATTATGCAGTGCACTTGCTCAGAGCTTGTCCCTTATCAACCTAACCTGCCCTAGGCAGGAGAGACCATACAAGCAGCTGAGTTGCAGACCTGGGCCAATCACAAGGCGACACGATGACTGCACTAAGAGGAGAGCAGAATCTGAACAGTACATAAACCCTAACCTTGCCCCCAATAAACGAGTCCATGGCAGCTCCTCTTCTGCCTGCATTCACCCGATTGCCAAGGTCCGTGTCTTGACTGCATCTCTCACCCTCTTTTCATTCATGGTTGGACCACGAAATTCCCCAGCAGTCCTGGGGGATTGTCTACATCAGCCACCCAATGTGGTTTTTCAATCCCCTGGTGCTGGCAAGGCACCCCTTTACTTCATCGGTGAGTAGAACCCCTTTTGTGTTCTTTGTTCTTTGTGCACAAGGGCGAGTGTCCAGCCCCCACCCACCCCACCACAGACCCCTGTTCTCCCTTACCATTTCCTGCCCTCATGGGTAATATTCCTCCCCACATTCGGGAGCCATGGGCTCCTCTGCAGAGGATGTTCTGCATTAGCATAACTCAGCCTGCCATAAGAACGCTGGGGAGAAGTTGGCCCTGCCCTGTGTCCCCAACTTTCACCTGGACGAGAAAGGTTCCCCCCATCCCAACCCCCCCAAACTCCCTTTAGCTGCCCCTGCTAGGGATACTGGCACCTCACCAATATACCCTTGGAGGGGGGCCCAGGAAGCTCTCTCCCACCAGAAGGACTAGAGACATCTCATTCAGCCAGCCGTGTCTTTTGGGTAAGAAAGAGCTCAATTCTTTTTTTTCCTTTTACTTTCACTTTGGTTTTAAACTCAAGTTTCTGGTCTGGGGTGCTCAGTTAGGAGAAACCCAACACAGTATTGCTCCTTGAGCACGGAGATGGGGGGATGCCTAAACACTCCACTGGTCATGGAGTGAGAACACGGGTTCGCGCCTCAGTGATTTGGAATCTGGGCAAGGGGTCTGGATTTTTGGTTCTGGGACGACAGGGCTTCGGCTCCATGTGTGCAGTGTTTCCTCTCTTCATCTGGCTATGTCTTGTGTTTATGGTAACTGTTCTTCTGTGTGTCTAAGTGGGCATCTAAGTTTTTGTGTGTGTTTGTAATTCGGTCATTATAATTGTCTCATGTTGGTTCTGTCAAACAAAGTGGCCACTTCAAGTTTCAATCCTTTATATGCACAGAATCATTCATTTTGGCATGCCAGACTAGGTATACACGTGCAAACTTTAAAAATTGATATTTAGAAATGCATTTAAAGGCCTAAAATTTGGATACTGTGGACATCTCTAAATTTATTGTCTCTGAGTCTATCAAATGCTTCACAACAGGTGGTAATTTTTATAGGAATTAGCCTCTGAGTTGACTTTTTAAGATCCTATTTTCTAAGATGACATTTTGGTTTATGTCTGCTTTCAAATGGGATTGTGTGAGGTAACTTGCTTGCTTTGGAATTATCTACTTTTTTTGAGATCTCTGCAGACCAGATTCTCTGGGTGGATGTGTATACCTGATTTAACTTATTAACTAGCCTTCTGGACTGGGAATGAATTCTCGGACCAGGTGTGGCAGTGCACACCTTTAATACCCAGTCCTTGGGAGGCTGAGGCAGGCAGTTTCTTGTGAGCTCAAGGTCAGCCCATCTGGTCTGCTTTGGTGAGTTTCCACCCAGCTGCTATGCCTGAAATGCTATCTCAAAGACCAGAGATAATCTTCCTCTTACTAGCTAGTAAAATTTGCATCAGCAATTAGTTAGGAATCCTGGTCTGGCTTGGGAGGAGGTCTTTAGAGCTTGGGGAATTTCTGAGCTCTCTGGAGTGCCCACATGGGAAGCTTTCCATCTCTGCTAGAGACCAATTTTGGGGTCTGGCACCTGGATCAGTTGGGGTGCTGCATGGCTTCCAGGGGTGCATTTTAGCTCTTGCCTCCAAGGGGTGAGGGAGAGCAGTCTCCAAATAGCCAAAGCAAACCTGAGTGAAAAGAGCAATACAGGGGGCATCACTATACCAGACTTCAAACTATATTACAGGGATATAGTCATAAAAACAGCTTGGTGCTGGCACAAAAACAGACCTGTAGACCAATGGAACAAAATTGAAGATCCAAACTTGAGCACACACAATTTCAGGTGCCTTATATTTGACAAAGGGCCTAGGAAGACACAATGGAGGAAAGACAGCATCTTCAGCAAATGGTGTTGGCAAAACTGGATCACCACTTGTAGAAGAATAAAACTAGACTCCTACCTCTCACCCTGTACAAAAAATCAACTCCAAATGGATCAAAGACCTCAACATGAAACACGAATCTCTGAAGATGATAGAAGAAAAAGTTGGCAACAACCTACAAGACATAGGCGTAGAAGAAGACTTCCTAAATCATACAGCTGCTGCATGGGAAGTGAGGTCAATTGACAAGTAGCACCTCATTAAACTCAAAAGTTTCTGTACAATGAAAGAAACAATCAGCAAAGAGAAAACCCACAGAGTGGGAGGAAACCTTCACCAGTGGTACATCTGGCAAAAACATTGACTTCCAGAATATATAAACTACTCAAAAAAAAAATTAAGAAAACAAATCAATCACTCAAAAGATGGAGTAAAGAGCTGAACAGAGACTTCACAAATGAGGAAATAAAGATGGCTGAGAAACAGCTTAAAAAATGTTCAACATCACTAATAATTAAGGAAATGTAAATTAAAACAACTTTAAGATATCATCTTACTCTGATAAGATTGGGTAGCATCAAGAAAACAAATGATTCCAAGTGCTGGAGAGGTTGTAGGGAAAGGGGAACACTCATCCACTGCTGGGGGGAATGTACAACCACTATGAAAAGCAGTATGGAGAACTCTAAGAGACTCAAGATGAGCTTACCACCTGACCCAGCCATACCACTCTTGGGTATATACCCACAAAACTCATCCTACTGCAGAGATACATGTACAGCTATGTTCACTGCAGCTCTCTTCACAATAGCAAAAAGCTGGGACCAAGCCAAATGCCCTTCAACCAATGAGTGGATAGAGAAAATGTGGTATATCTACACAATAGAAATCTATGCAGTGGTAAGCATCATGAACTTTGCAGGTAAAAGGATGGAACTAGAAGATATGCTAAGTGAAGTAACACAGTCCCAGAAAAGCAAACAAAAAATGGTATCCCTCATTTGTGGATGCTAGCACCAAGCACCGAGTTGTAAGGCAAATTGAGCAACATCAAAGTTATATACCCCTTTCCCTGAAAGCAACTGTGCTCTGATAATGAAAATCCCTTAACATGCTTTAGAATTAACCAACCACTTATTTTTAGACTTGGTAATCTTGGTATATGGGTGGAGGATACGTAGGCATATTTCAGAATAATATAAATTTAAGGGGCTGGAGAGATGGCCTAGTGGTTAAATTTAAAAAGGAAAAATGTGAATCCTGAAATATGATATGGAAATGACAGTTTGTATGTGTACAGATGATATAATTTTAGTATAGATATTATATATTTTTAAGCAGTACAGATTAGAGGGAACAACAGCAGAGGAACAGGGACAGGGAACTGACAAAACAGTAAAGTCCCCCCAAGGACAATAATCCTCTTCTTTGAAAAAACTTTGAAAAAAATCAGAAAATGATACAGGGCAGGGATGGCAGGGTGCAGGAACTTGGGTGGGGTGGGGGGCATAGAAGGCAAGATGAATCTAGATTGGACTGAGAAACGATGTATTAAATGCACATAACTTCAATAAAAATGTTTTTAAAAGCATGCAGCAAGGAAAATAAGAAATAATATAGGGCCTGGAGAGATGATACAGCTGTTAAGAGCACTGTCTCCTCTTGCAGAGGACCCTGCTTCAATTTCTAACACCCACATGGCAACGGACAACTGTCTGCCACTCTAGTTCCACAGGATCCATCACCCTTTTCTGGCCTCTGTGGGCATTGCATGACACAAATACACTTACATACATGCAGGCAGAATACTCATACACATAAAATAAAAGTAAATAAATAAAAAAATTGAGACAAGGTCTTTCTGTAGCCCCAGCTGGCCTGGATCTCACATGTGGACCAAGCTGGCCTTGAACTCACAGAGATCTGCCTACCTCTGTCTCCTGAGTGCTGGGATTAAAGGCATGCACCAGCATACCTGTCCTCAAAATTTTTTTAAATAAAAAAAAAAAAATATTATAGTATTGAATTTAATTCAAGAATTTAAATTCCTTAAATATCCTTCAATTGAATTAAAGTTATTTAAGTAATCAAAACTCTGAAAAATTTATGAATATAAAAATTGTTTATATTTTAATTTTGTCAAAAAATATCCTGACAAAACACAAGTCAGTTTAATAAATTCAAATTATGCTAATTATTTACTATTTTTAGATTTAAGCTTTATTTTCCTAAACATAAATGATACATTATTAGGAAATCCTACTACAAATCATACTTTGACAATATGTTGACTTCAAAAACCAAGATAAAAGAACACAAAAGAATAGAATTGAATAACAATTATGTTTACTTAGGAAACTAATATCAGATAAAAAATAATGATCTAGCTGGGCATGGTGGTGCACGCCTTTAATCCTAGCACTTGGGAGGCAGAGGCAGGCGGATCTTTGTGAGTTCAAGGCCAGCCTGGTCTACAGAGCGAGTTCCAGGACAGCTGGGGCTACATGGAGACCCTGTCTCGAAAAGACCAAAAAAAAAAAATGATCTAATTCATAGAAATTTTAAACAATAGAAGATTAAATAGAAAATTTTTAAAGCATATGGGCCACAAAGAAAGAATTTTGTCTTAAAATGAGTTAGTAATGATACCCAAACACTGGCCTGAATCAGCCAGGTAACAGGAAGGGACAGCCACCAACCAGGGTCCATGGAACAGGAAGGGACAGCCACCAACCAGGGTCCATGGAACAGGGAGGGACAGCCACCAACCAGGGTCCATGGAACAGGAAGGGACAGCCACCAACCAGGGTCCATGGAACAGGAAGGGACAGCCACCAACCAGGGTCCATGGAACAGGGAGGGACAGCCACCAACCAGGGTCCATGGAACAGGGAGGGACAGCCACCAACCAGGGTCCATGGAACAGGAAGGGACAGCCACCAACCAGGGTCCATGGAACAGGGAGGGACAGCCACCAACCAGGGTCCATGGAACAGGAAGGGACAGCCACCAACCAGGGTCCATGGAACAGGAAGGGACAGCCACCAACCAGGGTCCATGGAACAGGGAGGGACAGCCACCAACCAGGGTCCATGGAACAGGAAGGGACAGCCACCAACCAGGGTCCATGGAACAGGAAGGGACAGCCACCAACCAGGGTCCATGGAACAGGGAGGGACAGCCACCAACCAGGGTCCATGGAACAGGGAGGGACAGCCACCAACCAGGGTCCATGGAACAGGAAGGGACAGCCACCAACCAGGGTCCATGGAACAGGGAGGGACAGCCACCAACCAGGGTCCATGGAACAGGGAGGGACAGCCACCAACCAGGGTCCATGGAACAGGGAGGGACAGCCACCAACCAGGGTCCATGGAACAGGGAGGGACAGCCACCAACCAGGGTCCATGGAACAGGGAGGGACAGCCACCAACCAAGGTCCAGGGCCATGCCGATTCAGGAGGTGAATGGTGCAAATGGTGTTTAAATATGATTTAAAATGTATGGTGAGTTGGGTTTTCTGGGTTTTTTTTTAAGTCTTTAAATTTTTTAAGGGCTATTAAAGATCTACAATCCTCCTTGTCTATCAGGACACTTATAGGCAACAAGAGACCCATCAGGTGCCTGAGCACTGAATATAGGAGAGACATAAATTCACAGGACAGATGTCCAAACCCTGGCCATTTTCCTCCTCCATCTTGCACTTCCAACACTGCTCTCAGCTTGGATGGACTCCCCAGTTCAAGGAAACAGCCCAGAGGGAAACTGCAGCCCTTTAGACTACAAGCTATATTTATAGACGTTTGTGAAGGAGCTGGCAACTGGTAGCAGGCAGAAATAGCTTCCTGAGGACCTCCCAGAAGCCCCTGGTAGACCCCTCCAAAGACCTCACTGCACTAGAATACGAGTTAACTGGTAAAAGGCCGTGAGTATATTTGTTAAGAGAGATTCATAGCCTGGCCTTTAATCCTAGCACTGGGGAGGCAGAGGCAGGTGGATCTCTCTGAGTTCAAGGCTAGCCTGGTCTACATAGCAGGCTCCAGGTCAGCTGGGACTAAAGGGAGACCCTGTCTCAAAAAGACAGAGAGAGAGAGAGAGAGAGAGAGAGAGAGAGAGAGAGAGAGAGAGAGGAGAGATTCATATAATCACCCCCTCTTAAAGGGCAGCAGACCAAAGGAAAGCAAGTACAGGTCACTTAACCGAGTTTCACTTACCTGAGTTGAAATCTTCCCAGTTTCCCGCCATGGAAACCGTGACACTACAGTTCTGCTGTTGTTTTTCACATCATAGACTATGACACCTTTGGCACAGAACCCCAAGGCCATCTCCCCTTCTGGTCTCTTCTTCTCCGGGAAAACCCGATGAACCAGCACTCCATATTCTGGGAGCTGCTGAGCAACCTGGAATGAGGAAAAAGCCGTCAGAGGACAGACAGATTCACTGATTCAGAACCACGAGCCTCAGCCCCTTCTATGATAAATGTACTAGGAGATGTATATTGATGCCAAATAAGCTTAAGGAACACTCAGCTAAATAGATTTTCTTACCCTGGAATATATCCACACCTTTGATATGGTGACACTTTTCTTAACCCAAAGAATCTTTTATTTGCATAATTTTTAAAAATTGGGGATACAATATGAATATAGTACAGTAGAACAAAAATATGCTGAATAAGATTTTTAGGATCCAGATTGTCCTGGGATAGCTCAGGGTCCAGGATGCCCCAGGTGATCAATGGCAGTCTACCTGCTGCATTGCTATCTGGTCCCTTCTTTTCATGTTCAGCACCTTACAGAGAAAAGTGGCCCATCACCTCAGCACAGCTTTCCACACAGCAGTGCCTCCATAGAATCATCAACCCAGTCTTGCCTCAGAGACCAAGAGCCAATCAGAGCTTGTAGCTATATCAGGTCAATGGAATTCTCAAGAGAATTTGGAGCAGGAAATATGCAGAAATGTCTTACTGTCTGAACAGTAATCACGGCTCGCTTCTGGGCCCTCTCCTCTCATCTGGACCAGGAAGATTCTGGTCCTTATCAGAGTGGTGTGTATGGACTGAAGAAAGAGCTCCTCACTCTAGACATACCTGAAAGCCTCTTAGAAGGGTCTTATTGGTGAAGACTGGTGCCATATCTCTACCCTCAGCAGATGCCATGTCCTCTCTATACAACCTTTCTCATTTCCAGGCCACAGTCACAAAAGGGTGATTAGAACTTTTTTTTTTTTTTTTTTTTTTTTTTCGAGACAGGGTCTCCCTGTAGCCCTGGCTGTCCTGGAACTCACTCTGTAGACCAGGCTGGCCTTGAACTCACAAAGATCCACCTGCCTCAGCCTCCCAAGTGCTAGGATTAAAGGCGTGCGCCACCACGCCCAGCTGATTAGAACTTTTATTAATCTGTCTCAAATATATTGTTAACCTCTCTCCTTCTGTTGATGAGTAATCTCTGCAAACCTCCCAGCTCTCCATAAGGTTTATGGATGTTGAGTTTCCCGATTTGGGCTTGGAAGAGATACTGTCATCATTGTTATCATCATCATCATCTTCACTGTCACCCAATAAAAATACTTAGCACTTACATTGAAATGCTCACAGCCAATCATAAAAGGAAAGGGTAGCTGTCTCTTTTTGAAGGAGAAAATACAGGTACAGAAGTTTTATGAAATTAGATCAGTTGATCATTTTGTCTCTACAGGTCAACTTCTCCAAATTCTTCCATTGAAAGGAAGCTTTTTTTTTTTTAACAAAACCCAACATTTTCTGAAAATGTACTTCATGTTCTCTTCTTATGGTCCAAGGAAGTCACAAAGAAAGCAGGTACTAGGGTTGATAAGACAGCTCAGTCAATAGAGTGCGTGTTGCACAAGCATGAGGACTAAATTCAATCCCAAACATCTATATTAAAAAAAAAACAAGGTAGTGGGTGTTCATAATGTCAGCACTGGGGAGGCAGAGATAGGAGACTCCCTGACAAGCCATCCTAACCTGAACTGCAAACCCCAGGTCCCAGTGAAAGACCCTGTCTTAATAAGATAGGAGACTTCCTGGCAAGCTGGCTTAGCCTGAACTGCAAGCCCTGGGTCTCAGTGAGACCCTGTCTCAATAAGGTGGATGTCGCCTAGGAACACTACTTCAGGTTGACCTCTGACCTCCACACACACACATGCACACATATGCACACGTACCCACATGCACACCACACAAAGAAAACTGCTACCAATACCACAGGAATTTCATCCTGTACTATGTGTCAGATCTATAATTGCTGTCACAAAATAACAAGCATTATACAAGTCATCCAATATAATTTGGAGCTCCATGTCATCACGTGTCCATTGACAAGTCTTGTTTAGCCACATAATCAAGTATCACTGAAACCATGTTCACATGAGGGATATGAGTTTTAATATCATAGATACTACCCATTAACCAACTATTGGCTATTTGAAAATTATCAATAACTGTTCTCTTCAAATTCTGTTGCCTACTCAGACAGGCTCTGCTGTTCACACAGATTTCCGAGCTATGTCCATCATGCTCAGGCTCCCACAGTAATATTAGCTTCTGTTTCCTGTCACCTCTTAGTGTAAATAGCCAAAATATCAAGCCCTATTGTAACGAATGTAAAGCAAGTTATAGGACCTTAACAACAGTTGGTGTCAGTACGTTGGAGCATATGTGGCCAAATTTATGTGGTTCAATTTGAAAATAATAATTTCAACTTCTTTTTACTGCATAAATCAGAACAATTTCCTGCTAATAAACATGATGTTTAGATTTTTGTTTCAGTACGCTATATATAAATATCTAGTGACAATTACCCAACTGAATTTATCTGTCAGACAATTGTTCAATTGATCCAAGAAACCTAGCAAAGCCCCCATGTTGAAGGCAGGAATTGGACTATGGCTACAGGAGTCTGTTTGCTACTAAAAATTCACTCTCAGCAACTAAATACAGGTTATCTGTAAGACTGCAAACATGGGTAAATATACATAATGTCTTCAAGGGCATGTTCAGCCTGTTATTAATAATAAAATAATATTATTGTCTCCTATCTCCCCTGGTACCTTTCGTCCTCCCACTACAAGCCCCCTTTCCCTCAGCAGCAGATAGAAGAGTGAGGTTGGAACCTGGGGTTCCTGATTGGTACCCTTGCTGCACCAAAAACCATGAGAAGCAAAAGCTTCCAGATGCTCAGCAAGAAATTCATAGAAATTCAGGTCTTGACCCTGTTATTCCATTTCTGAGAATGTTTTCCAAAGAAACATGCTGGATAATGAAAATAAATCCTTTTTATATTGCTGTTCAGTACAGACTTGCAAGGATAGGTTAAGAAGCATACCTCTCAGGCAGTAAATGATTTCCTAAAGATAATACTGTCTTCAAATGGGTATCAACCAGCTCTTACAAAGGCCAAAGCATTTGCAAAGTGTGGGGAATGCATTTGTTATAATGCTAGCTGGAAAAATATAAGCTATAAACATTATGATTCTGACAGCCAAAAATAAATTTTTTTTATCACTTCTAGTTGGGTTGAAAAATGGTTCTATCATTGAGGAAATCTAGAAAACAGTGAGCTAACCTTGAACAGGTTGTTCTGGTATTAACATGCTCACACAGCTGAGAATCTTCCAGACAA
Organism: Rhizomys pruinosus; assembly: GCA_009823505.1. Taxonomy (NCBI): domain Eukaryota; kingdom Metazoa; phylum Chordata; class Mammalia; order Rodentia; family Spalacidae; genus Rhizomys; species Rhizomys pruinosus. The sequence goes on along the minus strand of VZQC01012005.1, from coordinate 575,818 downwards.
GATGGTGTTCAGCAGTACCCTCACTGGACTGCTGCCAAGTCTGCTTCCAGTTGTGAGATGAATTGGCAGAGTGCAGCATCCAAGAGCCGGGCCAACAGGCAGGCACCTGGGGATGGTTTCTTCTTTTTTAATGAAAAAGAGGAGACTAGAGAAGCTATAATTAAATATCTAGTGGCTATTTATGGAGTAACAGCTCTGCAATGGGCTCTGAAGATTCAGGGCACTGTTGGTATTGACAACCTAGTTAGAGGGATAAGAAATGTCCAGAGGTAACTGGGATCCAAAGTGTCTCAGCAATATGTAACAACAAGTTTTAAGTTGCTTGCTACCATCCACCTAAGTGATTCTAGACAGGAGATTCTACAACCCCCCCATGTAAGAAACAGAAATATAGCCAAGATGGATATAGAAAAATACTAATCTCAGGATTGGAGCCAATGTAAATGTCAAACAACACTGAGATGGGTTATGTATTGATTCAAAGTAAGTTTTCAAATTTTTTTTGCAATGTAGGGTTATATTAATACATAAAAGTATTAATACACTCACTTTTATATATGTATGTATACATATATGTGTAGATATCTATATATGTCATATATAGATATAGATATAGATGATATAGATATAAGGGTGAATATACCAAAAGACATGTGTGTTCACCCTCTGGGCCAAGTCAGGAAATATTTACTTTCATAGTTGTGCAGAGAAAAAATTTCAATAAACTCACGCCATGACCCAGATGCTCCTGGTGAGCTCTGAGGGTGGCAAAGCCCCCTCCATTCACCTCACTGTACCAAGGACAAGCATCCTACAACATCAGCCACCCCAATTAAAGCCATCAGACGGAAGTATGGAAACTGGAGTATTTAACATGAATGAAGATTGCGTGCAAATGAAACAGAATCTATCCAATGCTTCTGTGAAATACTGAGAGAAGAAAAGTCTTCTGCCTTTCTGCTTCTGAGATGGCAGCTATTTTTACAGTCATTTTTCATAGTTCTACCAGTGGGAGGAGAAACTCAGGCAGAGCCCAACACAGAGAGCTGGGTTTGGTAGAGGTCACAGGCCATCTTGCAGAAGTCCATTTTGCAGAAGTGCATGCAGTGTGGTTCTCCAGCTCTGAGGCCGCTCATCACTCCTCACATCCCTTGTCAGAGGAACGCTCTTGACAAGAACCATGTGTGTGACTGGACTACAGAATGCCGTGACTGTTTCTGCCAGGACTTTGCCAATGAAATATTTGCAGGCTGCCCCTGTGCTAGGTGTCTGGACAGTTTTGCCAAGCAACTGGACAAAAAGAAAAGACCAGACCTCCTCACTTTGCTGGCTCTGTTTTCAAAGACTTACCTTCCACCAAAACAAGAAAACATGCAGAGAAGATTTCTACCCGTTAGGAAGCTTAGGCACAAGGAAATGTGCAAATCCTCATGCTTCCTTTTTAAACTGCTCCCCCAAATCTAAGGCCCACATATACAGCCTGTCCTGGAAGATCCAGGCTCTCCATTCGCACACATACACATACCCCACCCAGGCACCTGTGAGGAAAGGAGGTCCTCCTGCCCGGCCCCACCAGAGCCTCTGCCATTGCTTCCAGTCTCTCTGAGCATTTATCACAATGCACCTGACTCTAGATACAGTTCTCATCCTGAGATGCAGGACCCACCAAGGACAAGGAACACAGGCTTCTTGTCTCCCACTGCCCAGCCCCTGGCCCACAGTGAGGGAAGGCTGTGAAGTGAGCAGAGTACTAGTGATGGTGGCCGTTCTCCACTGTGTGAGATTGAAATGTCTCTGCTTTAGGGAGAGAAGAGAGAATAGAAGACCTGTGCCCCTAGACAGCTGTGCTGGGGACCGCTGTTCGGAAGGCTGCACACTAGGATCTTCCATGGCTCTGCCCAGTTCACAGCCCAGTTCTGCACCTCAGTTGTCCTTTGTGTAGTCTGTGGGCAATGGGGTCTCTTGGGCACAAAAAAGTGTCTCGATGCTGCTCTAAGGTTGAAGTAAGGCCCTATGGCACCCAGGCTACCTCACTAGATCCTATCCCTTTGAGGGGTTGGTTCTAATGCTTACTTCCAGAAGCTTCTCCCTGATGTTCAGGATGATAGAAGCTCCTTCTTCTGTGGCTTGAGCCCTTGCCTGCATCTTCTTGCAGGTCTGATCCCCTCTGTCCTCCAGAGATGGCTCCAGAGGGATCACTGACTACATTCCCTGAGCCCCAATACTTCTCCCAAGGCCCCAAAGGCCTCACCCCCAAGAACTCTAGCTCAGCATCCTTTCCCCATGGTGCAGAACTGAGCCGGTGCATCTCTGAGACTTCGACTTGGACCCGGAGCGCCGTCATCCTCTCAATCAGCCTTGCCGGGATGTAGTCTTCAACTCGGAAATATGCCTTACTCTCCACCTGCTAGAAAGAGAACACAGAGGAAAGAGTTCAGCCAGAAAGCCTTCTGGTGCATTCTGAATAGAAGTGTGTATACAACCCCAATCCCATCAGGGCCCTCAAGACAAGGATAGCCCTCTGGGGTGGCTCTGGGACATCATGATCTATACAAGAAGTGAAACCAGTAAGGCTGGAGAGATGGCTCAGCTGCTAAAGAGCACTGGCTGCTCTTGCTGAAGACCTGGGTTTGGTTCTCAACAACTACAGGGCTGCTCAAAATCATCTGTAATTCCAATTCCAGGGGATCTGATGCCCCCTTCCAGCCCCACTGAGCACCAGGCACATATGTGGTATGCATGGTATACATACATGCAGACACTCATACACATAAAATGAAAAACATACATGCAGACACTCATACACATAAAATGAAAAAATAAATCTTAAAATAAAAGGCGAGCTCAAACCCTGTGACATGAATAGAAGGGAGGGAAGAAACCAGCCCCTCCCCTCCCTTGGTATCTGGTCCTTAGAACAGAGCAGGCTCTCTGGATCCTGAGGCATATAAGCAAAGACAGAAGTTATTCCACAGAGTCAAGGTCATGTCAATTATAAATGACAGAAACAAAATGTGTTCACTCTAAGATGCTTCACATTTCATGAGGCCCCATCTTCCAATTGGCACAGGGAAACTCTGTCCCTAAAATGATGTGTCTTTGTATTTGCTTAGCTTTCTGTTCTCCTAGGCTCCTGGTATGTGGCTTTCTCTTAACAAGCAGGTGTGACTGTGACACTATCTTCATATAGGGCCATGTTTGAGGAGACCAGATCCCTCTTGCCCTTCAGCAGATCTGCTACATAAGGGGCTGAACCTGTAGCCTCCCAGGAGATCCTGGAAGATCGCTGTCCCCTAATATCCAGTCCTGGTTCCCTCAACATAGACTCATGGGCAAACAGAGGTGTGCTGAAGTTCGTGGAGGCATGATCTCCAGGCTCACTGTGAAAAGAGAAGGCAGGACTGGACACAGAGAAAGCCGACCTTACTTTTGTCTTTATTTAATCTGTCCTGATGTTGGGACACCACTGCCAGGCTTCTTGAGTGAACCATTATCATCCAGCTTTGAGAGTAGCTATGCTGAAGAAGGCAGCTGGGAACTGGATGAATCAGGTCTTCCCCATTCGGAGGACACGGGAATCATCTTGACAGGTCCTGAAGGGACTAGAACACTGTCCGACATAACCCTATTCCTGTTATGGCATAAATCTGTCTAGATGTGGTCTAGAGACTCTCAGAATCTTCTAAATGACCCATGCTGAGCCCACAGTTCAGTTCAGAGGCACAAAGGAAAAGAAATTGCTCAGCAGTCTAGTGTATAAATGAATCATTTACAATGCTATTAGATTGGCCAAAATCCAGAACACTGACACCACCAAATGCTGTTGGGGATGTGAGAGACAGGAACTCACCACATTCACTGCAGGTGGGAGTGTAAAATGCTACAGCCACTTGAGAAGACAGTCTATCAGCTTCTTGGAGAGCTTAACAAACTCTTACTGTAGAACCCAGCAATCAACCCCAAAGAGTTGAAGACTTATGTCACAGAAAAACCTTCCATGGAGCTAAGGATGTGGCTCAATGGCAGAGTGCTTGTTTAGTGTGTGGGAGGCCCTGGGTTAGAGTTCCGGCACTGGGGAACCCTGTACATGGTTGTTTATAGCAGCTCTGTTCACAACTGCCAAACCTTGTAAGCAAAAGCTGTCCTTCAGCGAGAGTGTATGAACCATAGCACATCCAGGCAATCGTAACTATTCAGCACTGAAAGAAATGAGCCATTAAGCCATGCAAAGACACGGAGGAGCAAGTACATGTCAGTAAGTGAAATCAACCTGCAGAAAAGGCTGCGTGCTAGATGTTCCAAAACAGGGGCTATCCTGTTATGGACACAGTAGACATCAGTGGCTGCCAGGAGGAACAGAAAGCTGTAACACTACTAAGCAGAAGACTGATGATCTTTACAGCAATGAAACTACTCTATATGACATTATAATGGTGAACACATGTCTTTATATGTTTGTCAAACCCCTAAAGTATGTAATACCCACAGAAAGCTATAACACTACTAAGCAGAAGACTGATTATCTTTACAGCAATAAAACTACTCTATATGACACTATAATGGTAAATACATGTCTTTATATGTTTGTCAAACCCATAAAGTATGTAATACCCCTGTATCAACTACCAACTCCTGGTAACAAGGATCTGTCAACATAGGTTCATCAGTCGTAACAAATGTGACTTCTGATACGAGATCACTTTGTTTGGAAGTGACTAGGAGCAGAAAGAGCTGGGACACAGCAAATCTCTCTACCTTCCTACCTTCCTACCTTCCTACCTTCCTACCTTCCTACCTTCCACTCAGTTTTGCTGTGAACCTAAAAGTGTTGTTCCATGGTTTGGATCTTAAACGTCCTCCAAAGGCCAGTGGGCAAATGACTGTCACTGTTGGGAGATGGTGGAACCTTTACGAAGTGAGATCATTGGATTTTACCCTTGTGGGAGATATTGGGACTCCAGCCCCTTCCTTTCTCTCTGACTTTTTGCTTCCTGGTCACCATGATCCACCATGACTCAACCATGATGAGCTCCACTGCTTGACGTTTGCTAACTCGCCAAGCCTACCTAAGCAATGGAGACATGCAAACGTGGGCTGAAACCTTTCTTCCTTATCAGTATTTTGTCACAGTAACAGAAATTCAGTTAGTATATGTCCTTAAAAAATTAAGTTTATTGGTCTGGAGAGATAGCCTAGCGGTTAAGAGCACCAACTGCTCTTGCAAAGGACCCGGGTTCGATCCCCAGCACCCACATGGTGGCTGAGAACCATCTGTAACTCCAATTCCAGGAGAACTCCACTCCCTCTTCTGACCTCTGCGGCATTGCACGACACGGGTGCACAAACCTGCATGCAGACAGTACATTCATACACATACAAAAATAAAAAAATAATAAATAAAAAAATAATAAATAAAAAAAAATTTTTAATTAAGTTTATAAGCTGGGCATGGTGGCACATGCCTTTAATCCCTGCACTCGGGAGGCAGACTTACTTCTAGTGATTTTATGGATTTACTCAAATATCTGAAATGCTTTAAAAATGTTTCAATAAACTTTACTTTCTAGAGCAGTTTCTTACTTCCAACTTCCAGTTCACAGCCTTCCCCTGAAAACAATCCTCTTCTATATGTTATAATCAACCACTGTGGTGGTTTGAATGAGAATGTCCCCCACAGGCTCCAAGTATTTAGACATTTTGTCCCCAGATGGGGACGCTGTTTTGGAAGATTTTAGGAGGTGTGGCCGTGCTAGAGGAAGTGTATCATTGCAGGGAGGAGGGGCTTTGAGAGTTCTAAGCCTTGGTGTATTTCCAGTTGCTCTCTGCTTCCTGTGGCTGTTTGAAGATGTTAAGTACTTAGCTTTCTGTGTCTGACACCTTCTGCCACCATGCCTCCCTGCCATGAGGGACGCTAATCTCTCTGGAACCACAAACTCAAATAAGGTCTTCCTTCTGCAAGTTGCCTTGGTCATGATGCTTTATCATAGCCACAGAAAGATAAATTAATACAACCACCCTACCCAGACACGTTGCTGTCACCCAGAATCCATAGTTTTGCCTGCTTTTCTGTATGTGGATACTTCAAACAGCGTTAGAGGAGTGTGTTAGATTTTCCTTGCTGGAACATAAATCCTGTGGTCTCATAAAGAGGAGGATCTATTAGGGTCATGGTTTCAGAGGTTCTAGTCCTTGGGCATTGGCCTTATCCCTTGGGACTATGGTGTCAGTAAATTGTGAAAGAAGTGAATGATGAAAACTGGTCACGTCAAGGGAATCAAAAAGAGAGGAGAGGGAAGGAACAGAGTGGAGAGGAGAGGTCTCAGAATTGGCCTCAAAGGCCGCCCTCAGTACCTAACTTCTTCCCACACAGCCCTGCTTCTTTAAGGTTTCACTTTCTTCTAGTAGTACCACAGGCCTCGAAAGCACATGGCCTTCAGGGGCACAGTCGACATTCTAACCACAACAGGGAGACCTCAAAAGGGAGGCCCCCTCTTGGTCATCGGTGGGCAGGAAGAAGGTTCACATGTTTCATGCGGCTATGAAGCTGGCTAGGTGCCATCTGGGAGGACTTAGTGTACCTTGCTAAGGGGCTTACGTTTTGTTTGATAAGTGGTTTTGGTGATGGGAAAAAAAAAAAAAGATTTGAAAGCTGCAGTTGTGGAAGCTTGGGAGCCCTTGCAGAATGTTAAGCAGGGAAGTAACATGATTACATTTGCATTTTAAAAGGGAAACAAAGACAATTTAGTATAAAAATAAATCTCCTTAATCACATATCACAGCAGAGCAACACTCCTCGGGGCACATTCTCCCGAAGCCTGATCACACGCGGGGGTTTTGATACAGTTGTAAACAATGCTGTTCAATCTGTGTCCTCTTCTTCACGGTATCTCCCCCCCCCCCATGCCTCTGAGATGTGGCGGAATGGCTGCAAGTTAGGATTCCACAGGGCTGGACTTCATTTACCCATTTCCTCTCTGTGGGCATTCCCTGACAGTGCCTTGGAAGTGACCATTGTTATCAGTTGCTTCTGAGCTCTCTCTTTTGAAAATTGACATAGAAATAAAAATACTTGTGCTAGAACTTTTTTAGGTCCATGTTGACTTCTTTTCTTAGAAGGCTCTGGGGCCTCGCTTAACCTCATAAAGCCACAATTTTCTCAACCACCACTGAAATAATCATGGCTTTTCAAGACTAATGGAAGGGTTGGCAAGTGCCAAGCATGGAGGAGGTCCTCCAAGATTAGAACTGAATGAATAAATGTACAGATAGATGGCTCCCTATATTACCCATGGCCTTCACACGCAAGAAAGGAAAGTCTGCCTTTGAGGGCAGGATGTGAGGATCAGAGAGCACCTCAGAAATGTTCTAGACACCAAGAGTATGGGAGAGATGGGGGTTTAGCAGGACCTGAGGATGGAGAGCTGGAAGTAGAGGATGATCAAAGGGAGGCAGGAGCTTGGCCAGGCAGTCAGAACTGGACAGGTAAAGAGGTCACTAGAATGGCACACTACGACGTTAACTCGACTGAGCTACGGACTTCCTAGACATTTGGTAAGGCATCCTTGGAGAGAACTGAATAAGATTAACATTTAAATGGTTGAATGAGGAAAGTAAATTGTCCTCTCTAACATGTGTGGGCTTCTCAATCTGCTAGTACTGTGGCAGTTCCGTACCACAGGCTAGGTAGTTTAGAGAAAACAGAAAATTGTTTCATAACACTTCTGGAAGCTGAGAAGGTCAAGCTCAAGGAACCAGCATGGGTGTCTGGTAAGGGCTGCCCTAAGGCTCTGCCCTCCCACGGCAATCACAGACCACTGTCACATAATTGCTGGAGCTAATTAGCATAGGCCCTCCCCCTATGCTCTTCTGCCGATGCATTTACAGAGCTAAAGGCTACAGCAAAAACACTGAAAGATTCATAGGGCCTGCACTGACTTAGCACACTTCTCAGAACCCTCAGATGTAAGCAGGGCACAGAAATGATGGAGCTGGCCTAGGCTGATGATGACAGCAGCCCCAGGGCTGAAGACAGGAAGAGGAAGAGGAGCTTCAGCGTAGGCAGTGACAGGGCCGGAAGCTCAAGCATTCAAGGATAGGGAAGAGGTAAAGGTGAGGGGGCGGGGAGGCCAGTCTAGCTCTGGGAGATTGCCCTCAGGAGGGGTACCAGGAACAGAAAGCCAACCCCCACTCTCCATGGACCATGGCCAGCCCAGGGGTGTAGGAGTGGGAATGAGAATTTCGCTGCAGACCCCTGACATCCAAGCTCCTGGTTTTTCTCCAGGAGTCTAAACTCCATTCATTCTCCACTGAGAGCAGTAGATTCTGGGATAATTAAATTCCTTGGGTTTCAGGCAGTCCTTTGGTTCTAGGGACATGGATAGAAGAAAACAGGCAAAAATTAAAAGTTTCAGGGAGATTAGGTTCTAACAGAGGCATGGGTCAGTCAGCTTCCCATCTACTTTTGCAGGGCATGGTGGCACATGTCTTTAATCCCAGCACCCAGGAATTAGAGGCAGGCAGATCTCTGTGAGTTCAAGGCCAGCCTGGTCTACATATTGAGTTCCAGGACAGTTGGGGCTACAGAGTGACCCTGTCTCAAAGAAAGACCAAATAATAATAATAATAACAATAACAATAATAACTTTAAAAGAGGATAAGGATTTATTTTGATGCATAGTATCTGAAATTCTAATCCATAGTCTCTTAGCCCTGTTGCTTTGAGCCTGTGAGACCCAGTGCAGTGCAGCAGGGAGGGTCCAGGGAAGTGGCCCGTTCAACTCATCACAGCCCGGCAAGCAGAAAAAAAAAGGAAGGGGCCAGGGTTCCAATATCCTTTTCTTTTTTTAATTTCTTTTTTTAATTTTATTTATTTCTGTATGTGTATGAATGTACTGTCTGCGTGCAGGTTTGTGAACCCGTGTCGTGCAATGCCATGGAGGTCAGAAGAGGGTCTCGGATTCCCCTGGAACTGGAGTTCTCCTGGAATTGGAGTTTCAGACAGTTCTCGGCCACTATGTGGGTGCTGGGGATCGAACCCGGGTCCTCTGTAAGAGCAGTCGGTGCTCTTAACCACTAGGCCATCTCTCCAGCCCTCGATATCCTTTTCAAGGGCAAGCCCCCAATAACCAAGCTTTCTTTCATTAGGCACCACCTCCTGAAGGGTCTTTTCTATATTAGTTACTTTTCTGTTGCTGTGATAAAACATTATGACCAAGGCAACTTATAGAAGGAAAGTTTATTGGGGGGATGAGAGTTCTTCATGGCAGGAGCCAGCTCACATCTTCCAGCAGGCACAGGAAACAGAGACAAAGTGGAGTGAGCACAACTGAGCCCACCCTCCATGACGGGCTTCCTCCAGCAAGACCACACCTCCTAACCCACCCAAAACAGCACCACCAACTGGGAACAAAGTGCTTAACTACTGGAACCTATGGGGGACAGTCTCACTCAAACCACCACACATTACCTCCCAGTAGTGCCGTCAGCTGGAGACTAAGCCTTCCAAGCATGAGGCTACTGGGGAGCATTCAAAATCTGAATACAGCAAGGAGAAAGGCAAGAAGAATTATAAACAAATGAGGGCAGGAGAGATGGCTCAGCAATTAAGGGCACTGCATAGGACCTGGGTTTAATTCTCAGCACCTGCATGGCAGATAACAACCATCCATAACTCTAGTTCCAGGGAATCTGATGCCCTCTTCAGACATTTGTGGGCATTGCATGACATGGGTGCACTTACATACATGCAGGCAATATATTCACACATATAAAATAAAAATAATATTTTAAAGCATAAAAACAAATTATAAATCAATGGATTTTGCATGCCAAGTGGCAATAAATGATATAAAGAGATAAAACAGAAATGGATACAGGGCGTTCGGGACCAAGCAACACCTTCAAAAGATATGGGAGAAAGGAAAGTAATACTGGTGTAGTCTGGGAAGTCATGAAGTAAACGAAGGCTGCAGTCTGCAACTTATTTATGAACAATGGAAACAATGGAGAGTTTTTTAAACTAGCATTAAAAAAAACTAAACAGAAGGCGCTAGAGAGATGACTCAGTCAGTACAGTACCATTGTACAAGCATGAGAACTCAAGTTCAATCCTCAATACCCATGTAAAAACACCTAACCTGGAGGTCGCATGGGCTTGAAATCTCAGCTCTAGGGAGGTAGAGCCAGGTGGATCCCTGGGGCACTTCAGCCAGCCAGCCTAGTCTAATTGGTAAATTCCAGGCGGGTCCAAGTGAGAGAGCCTATGTCAAAACACTTGGTGGATTAGTTGTGGTAGTAATGCCAGCACTTGGAGGGCAAATGGAGGCAGCTCTCTGTGCACTCAAGGCCAGCCTGGTCTACGTAGCAAGTTCCAGGCCAGCAGGGACTACAGGGAGATCCTGTTTCAAAACAGAATAGAACAAAACAAAGATAATGACAACAAACCCATTGTGGATGGCTGGCTCCTGAGGAATGACACTCAAAGTTGACCTCTGGCCTCCACATACAAATACACATGTATCCCCCCACACGAACACATATCTGTACATATACATGCACACACACACACACACAAACTAAATAGAAGAAATACCAATACTTACCACACATGGAAGGGGTGTGTCCTAGTTCCTGTTTCTTTCAGGTCTATGTACATACATGTGCATTAGATTATAATGGACATCATTTTCTACATGATGGGTCACAACATAAAATGTTTGAAGCCAAGATTCTCAAAGAACAATTTTAACTGCTGAGTTTGTCTTGGCTCTTTAACTTACCACTGGGACCAGGCAGGCAGGCAAGCTATGACAGAATCGCACCCTCCATTTCTTCACCAACCCACATTTGTGAACTAAGAACACAGCTCTGTGGAGGCTGTGTTCACACTCAGTCCACACTCAGTGCTGGCTGCAGCTTCCTCTAAGACTCAGAGTGTGTTACCTCAGGCTGCCATAACAACCAGCCCAGACTGGGCAGCTTGGAAAACAGAAAGCTATATACTCGTGCTCTGGAAGCTGGAAGTACAAGAGCAAGATCAAGGTTTGGGCACCTTTGTGTGCCTTTGTGGCATCTCTCCTTGACTTGCAGATGACCACCTGTTGACTGTGTCCTCACACAGGCTTTCCTCTGTACACTTGTCCCTGGTTCTCCTTTGTATGTCCCAATGTCCTCTATAGAGACACTAATCAGATTGGCTCAGGAAGCAAGATAATGACCTAATTCAACCTCTGTTAAAGGGCTTGTTTCTAAATAGGCCATCTTCTGAGACACTGAGAGCTATGTTCTAATGAATGAATTATGAGAAAGATACAATCTCCCTGTAATAAATCTCCCAGCCATCAGAACTTTCACCAAATATGGCTACACTGTTCACCACAGATGCAGCATTGCTTACCATGGAGTGCCCACCAGTAATGAGCATGCATCTGGCCAAATGCAACTGCTCCTTCCTTCTGGAAGTGGAGAAGCCTCCCTCCTAGTCTCAATCCCTGCACTTTGTGTAATGAGAGCTCCAGCCCTGGGCTCTAGGGTGGCCATGTGATTCGGGTCCAGACCATCACAATCTGGCCTTTCCTTATACACTAATTAGTTTAATGTGAGCACAGGACTCTGAGAATCAAGGAGACAGAATCCCAGGCATTTCCATGACTTTTCCAGGAGACTCCCTTCCCTTCTGTGATGGGCTGGGATCCAGAGAATGGAACTGGGAAGCCACTGAAGACATGGCTGGGAGAGGAGAGCGTGGTGGAGATGTAAGAGGCTCCAACCCTGCAAGCACCATGTGAGTCCTTGCAATATGTGTGAAGTGTTTGGCTGTCTATCACTGGACCAGACAACTGAGAAAACAAACTTTAAAAAGGAGAGATTTGGGGCTGGAGAGATTGCTCAGAGGATCTTACACCATTTTCTGATTTCTGTGTGCACCAAACATGCATATGGTACACACCCATACATTCAGGTCAAACACTCATACATATAAAATATAATAAATATGTAAAAATAGACTAAAGAAGGAAGGATTCATTTTATCTCATGGTGTTAGAACTTTCAGTCAAAGGTCAGTTGGCTAAACTGCTGTAGGACTGAGGTGAGATATATCATGATAGCAAAAACACGTGGCAGAACAGGCTGCTTACCTTACAGCAGCCAGAAAGCAGAAAGAAGTGTCTGGAAATAAGACATACCCATGAAAAGTGTATCACCAGTGACCTCCTCTTCTTCTTCCACATTCTCCTCCTCCGTGATATACTGTGCCACTTCAGCCAATTGACCATGGACTAAAACCTCCGAAATCAGGAGCCAAAATAAACCTTTCCTATAATGAGTATCTCAAGTATTGTGTCACAGTGACAAAAGAGTGGCTAACACACTGGGAAGGGAGCAGTGGGAACTTTGCCTCCCTTTCTCTTCTCTATCTACTTCTACTGATGTATGCACAGATGGACTCCTGATTTGCACACTGTGTCACACCATGGGGTCACCGATGAGTCTCTATTAGAGTCTATGAACAAGCCTCTTCTCCATTGTCCTGTACATGAGTGGAAGGCATTATAAGCCCCAAAGCAAAACTACACTGTTGAATATAACATCTCACCTTGACGATCTCTCCTTCTTGCTATGATCCCCATTTTGAACCTATTTGTGTCAATATATTAACTAATGTCATTTCACACTGATTTCAGGTATCTGCAAATTATATAACCAGTCTCCATCAACTAGCTGAGCTATGCTAACAGTGGACCATTACAGGTGAGTTCAATCAAGAAAATGTACCCATAATTCTGCTGCTGTGGCAAGGAAGGAGTTGGCCAACAAGATTTGAGCCAATGTCTGAGAGGACATGCATCCCAGAAAAACCGCCAGTGACCTCAGAGTCACATGTACCTTGGCTCAAATTTGGTAGTCACATAAGCTGCAGATTTTCCTTCTAGAAAATGTGATATTAACTTTGCAATGTTACTGTATGAGTTAGATGAATTAACATTATAGAAAATGTCTACATTAATGACAGGTAGAATGATCTCTTAATAAACATTGACTATTGGCTGGGTGTGGTGGCGCACACCTTTAATCCTAGCACTCGGGAGGCAGAGGCAGGCAGATCTTTGTGAGTTCAAGGCCAGCCTGGTCTACAGAATGAGTTCCAGGACAGCTGGGACTACAGGGAGACCCTGTCTCAAAAAAACAAAAAACAAACAAACAAAAAAAAAACCCAACATTGACTATTAATAAAAAATTGGCTTTGAAAAAAATAATAAAAAATAAACATTGACTATTAATATTGGTGGTAGTGTTGACGATGATGAAAATAGAAACTCAGTAAATATGTAAATTACTGCTTTTAGTCATACTATAGTTTGGCTTTGGTCTTAATGTTCCTCAAGGGTCCAGTGTGGTCATCTTGGCCTCTGGGAAATGAAGACATCTTAATTAGTGGGTGGTCATTAGGTCATTGGAGGCATGTCTTCAGAAAGGACTATGGATCTCAGGTTTTCTCCCTCCGACTTCCTGTTTAGCTTTGTAAGCTCCTCCCCACACATGCTCTTACCATGAGGTACTGATACTAAACTAATACACACACACACACACACACACACACACGCACACACACACACACACACACCCTATACTCATCTGAGGCCAAACCAATGGAGTGGCCCAATATTCGACTTTGAACTTCCAAAACTTGGATTTAAATAAACATTTTTTCTTTGTGAGCTAACTTCTCTGGGCATTTCACTGTGATAGCACAAAACCAATTGATAAAAAAGAGACTCACTAGATCAGAACTATGTTACAATGTACAATTTTGATATCTTTATCCTTATATCACCCAGAAACTCAGGAAAGAACATTCAATGAATGCTTTGTTTGATAAGTAGATGGTTGGGTGGGTGAATGAGTGGGTGGATAGATGGTTGGGTAGATGATGGATAGATGGATGGATACAATTTACCTCAATCTCAGTGGTAGATACTAACCACACTTCTCGAAGCCAGACCCCCCACATTGCTAACAGTCCCCTCATCCCACAGTTGTCTTTTCAGAGATTACACCCAAAGGCCCCCATGTGCACCCCTACCTCCTTAGGATAACTGCCAAACTCAGCCTGTAGGGCAAGGACCCCCAGCTGCAGCAGAGTCTCATTGTCACAATATAGTCTTTCTTCTAGAATGTCCTTCCGGAGCTGCAGGTAAAACTGATGCCTAGTCAGGCTGTCCCTGGCAGAGAAACAAAGGAATAAAGGTTGATGGGATGTTCAGAGGCCAGAAGAGTACTAACATGAGAGTGCTTCTCCGTTGGGAAAGATTACTATAACCTAGCAGAACCCAGAGCACAATGTCGGAGAGACCAGTGTGGCTTCCTCCACCCATACTATGCGTCCTTCTCCTGCTCAGGGCTTCTCTGTACCAAGCGCTTCCCACAGCACCCACAGAGATGTTTGCAATGCTACAGTTCAAACGATGGAAATGTCTCCATTAAGTAACAGAATATAGAGATGGGCTCTGACTCCAAATTCAATGCCCTCTCCCGTGGGCTGCTGGGTTGCAAGCAGAGTGGGCTTAGGGAAGATAGAACTTTGCTCTTGAGTGGACAATGTTTGAAACACAAAGCCAAGTTCTTGTTTGGATCAGGGCCTCCCTCCAAAAAGACAGATTTTCCCCTTGGTTCTATCATATTAGAATCCCATCAACAGAAATTGTTGTCATTTATATGCGATTTGTCATTCCCAAAGCACTTGCCTATCTACAGTTCATAATGCTGGTCTGGACAGGCATAGACCCCTTACGATTCTAGAGACAGTCCATAGCACTCACTGGAGCAGCCCATAGTGGTTGACAAAGAACTTTATCCTCAGAAAGAGTGTGAAGGTGTCCACGGAGGCCTTCGGGGGACGCTCCCCCCAGGCTTCTGAGGCACACAATCTGGTTTCATTGTCCAGGAAAAAGAACTCCTTACCTGAGATGAAAATAGAAGTTAGAGGAAGAAGTGATAGTGTGTGTGTCACCGTCAGACTCACACCTGGCACCTACCCAAAGGGGTGGGGTGTATGCTGTGTAGGTGCAGGAGAAAAGAAGAGTTACTCTCAGTATCTGATACACAGGGTCTCTTTCAGGGGTAGGGAACTGGAGAAGGAGACAAGAGAAAACAGATCAAGAAAATATAACTCCAGCCATCCCTTCAAACCCACTGTTCTGCATCTGCAGATTCAACTAAGTAGAGACTGGATTTTCCTTAATTTTATATGCACTGAATACATACGGACTTTATCATTGTCCTCTACACAGTATACTATAATACCTATTTAGCTCATGTTTACATAGGATTCTATATTCAGAGTGCTCTAGAGTTACAGGACATAAAACCTCCATGCTCCTACTACACCATTTTATATATTGGATTTGAACATCTGTGGACTTTGCTATCTGCTGGGGTCCTAGAATCCATCCCCTGTGGAAACCAAGATGACTGTGTTTATGATGAAGAACTGTCAGCATCTGCTTTCCAACTGTTGCCTTATGGAAAAAAACAAGACACGTGAATTGAGTACTAAGTCTCTGCCACATGCCAGGCCCTTCTGCATCTATTGGATCATCTTAAACCAGTCACAAGCACATCACCTACTAAATGTTTGAATATTTCTAGAACTCATCCAGTGAGCCCTAATCTCCAAGGCGAAGGTATTCAAAAATGATCTCTCTCTCCCTCTCTCTCTCCCTCTCTCTCTCCCTCTCTTTCCCTCCCTCCTTTCATCTCTCCTCTTTTTCCTCATCCATTCACTCTCATAAAAAGGTTTTCTCCTGATGGCTCAGTGGTTAAGATGCCGACTGCTCTTGCAGAGGACCTGGGTTAAATTCCCAGCACCCACATGGTGGCTAAGAACCATCTTTGACTCTAGTTCCAGGGAAATCCGACACCCTCTTCTGACCTCCGCAGCATTGCACAACACGAGTGCACAAACCTACATGCAGACAGTACATTCATGCACATTTAAAAAAACATCACCCTTCTGTTTAAAAAAAAGGGGGGGGGGTTCTCCTCTGCAAGCCAGAGGGCAAGTCTCTAACAAGCATCAGCTGACACTTTGATCTTAGACTTCCAGATTCTAAAACTCTGTGAGAGAAAGTCTACTTTAAGCTACCCAGCCCTTTGCTATTGCAGCCCAAACTGATCAAGTCAGAACTAAGTGTAGTCTTATTTGTCCTTTTGCCTCAAAACTCCACAACACAAGCTCAGGTCTTGAACTTTGCTGAGTTGAGACCGTAGCCCCTCCGGGAAGGATAGATCAGACCCAGCCACTGAAGGCACTGTCCCATCCTTCTCTCTCTTCAGAGGTTCTCTCAACCAACCTGAGTACCACAAGCCATTCCCAGGACTCCTGAAGGTCAGCCCTGTCCTGAAGTACAGGGCTACTTGTAGGAGAGGAATGAAAAGACAGACATGAGGAAAATATAGAAACCCTTTCTCTCAGCTCTTCAGGAAAGATTCTTACGTTGGGTCCTAGGACACTAAGCGCCATCAGTACACTGCAAGTGATCAGCCAGGCCTGGCAACTGAGCCACGTCCCCAGAGCTTACCCCCACTATCTCATGGCAGTCCATTCATTTGATGCTTCTTACATGGGCACCTGAAGGCCTCACTGTGCTAAGATGTGTCTAGGTGGACAAAGTGGGGCATCCTGTTCTAAAGCACCTTTCCAGGATAACCAGAACTCAGGTGCCCATGTGCCTGGGTTTCCAGAGGCCTCAGGCCAGTCGCGTCTCCAGGAAAACACCCACCTTTCACATAAGCCAAGCCAAAGTAGGTGGTCTCCCCGAGGTTGGTGAAGGACATGACAGCACTGAAGACAGCTCCTACCGTGGACTCCACGCCGCACTTCACCTCCAGACACTGCCCATTCAGCAGTACCACACAGATGTCCCTGAGAGCCAGGTAGGATTTCCCCTTTCTAGTCTAAAAACCATAATAGTATCAATGTTCACAATGGCTATGAGACCTTGAGTCTTTAACTTGAGCTAGTCCCTGCACTAAACACTTTTCATGCATCACCCATGTAACTGTCAAGCAGCCTAAGAGATGAATATAGTTTTATTTCCGATTTAGCAAATGAAAAACTGAAGGTCTGAGATAGTGAGAAACTTTCCCAGAGTTTGCAGAGTTGGTAAAATAGAACCTCGGACTCAAGTTTGAGCCCTCTGTCAGGATCTGTGGGGTCAGGAATGCTGGGAGGCTGGGCTCACCCACACTTCCCCCTGCTTGCCTTCCAACTCTTCACTGAGTCACACACCTCGGTGGGTGTCCAGCAATCTAATGCTGTCCCCACAAGGGTCCTGAACACTGAGTGCATGTGTGGTGGTTTGAATGAGTGTCCCCCATAGGCTTTAAGTATTCAGACATTTTGTCTCCAGTTGGTGGTACTGTTCTTGGAGGTCTTAGAAGGTGTGGCCGTGCTAGAGGAAGTACATTATTGGGGGCAGGCTTACTGAGTTTAACAAGCCTTTCAGTCTCCAGTTGCTCTCTCTACTTTCTGTGCTCATTGCGAGATGTGACCCTCGGCTTGCTGCTCCAGCTCCAGCCGCCATGCCTCCCACCACAATGGACTCTAATTCCCTGGAACTGTCAATCGTAAGCTCAAATAAACTCTTCCTTTTATAAGTTCCTTTGGTCATGGTGTTTTATCACAGCAACAGAAAAGTGACTAATACAGCATGTTTATGGATTCTAAGGTGAAGAGAAAATTTAGGCAGCTGAAGATCCAACAAAGACAGGGGCTGCAGCAGTGGGGACGGATCCGTGGGTCAGTGCGGCCACAGGCACACTCTGGAGTTCACCTGCTGCATCAGCCTCCTTGGATCATTTCTGGGTTCACATCCACCATAGCCCTGCCCAGCGACCTTGGCTTTTCTGAAGCCTCCAAACATCTTTTCCTTATCTATGTCCTTATCCATGTCCCGTCTCCCAGGCGATTCTATGCTCTGTTAGCAATGAACACCAACCATCTCGGCTGGCCATGCAGGAATGCTCAGAGTCACCATGGTGACTTGCTGCACTCTTGAGTTGGCCTAGGTCAAGCCCAGAAGTCAGAGTCAGTACTTATAAGTCCCATGGTGCTTCTCAAGTGCACTCAGAGCTATGAAACTCCGAGCTAGCAGAGGGCAGGCCAGCTGTGTGTCTACACAGTACCCAGAGCCAAAGTCCCACTTAGTCTGAGGCCCCCTTCTGAAACTCCCCATCATTGTATCTGTGACTGTGTGTTTTCTAAGTGAATCTGACAGGACAGTGGAGCCCATGCATGGAACCACAGCTCCCAGGGGTCCTCCCTCCCCACCTCCCTGGGATAGGAGCTAAGTGCTGATTGTTTTGTTCCCACCTGTCCCAGCTTCCCTCCCATCTTGTACTTGCCACATGGCAAGTTCCCCTGCCCAGAGTGCCAGCAGTATACACTCCCCTAGGTACACCCCTCTACCTCTCTATGAGGGACTACACAGGAAAGACCCCTGCAAGCATGCGTGCCCAAGATACAACAGACTTGGCAGTGCCACCTCACCTGGCCCAACTGCACCGATTTTCTTTCCACAGGCAATTGAGAATAAACACCGTTCACCCACCCCTATTCCAGGTATCCAGTGCTTCCCCATATGGAGGTTGTGGTCCCCTCAAGAGATTCCACCTCTCTGGACTGGTGCAGCAGACCCACAGGAAGGGAGCTTGACTCTTCTACCTAACTAGCACATGAGCAGGTATCCAGCAACTGAAGGGATGCAAAATCAAATCACAAGACACAAATCCAGGTGCCTAGGAGGGTGTCTGTTCATACTGTGCCCAAAGGCAATGTGATAGCAAATAACAAATAAAAAAGCACCATGCTTGGGCTGGGGCTGTAGCTCGGTGGCAGAATATTTAGCTAGCTGTGCAAGACCTTGGGTTCATCCCAAGAACTACAAAAAACCTAATTATTTTTGAAATACCACTTGGTGTCTGGGGTGGTTTGAATGAGTGTCCCCCATAGGCTGTAAGTATTCAGACATTTGTCTCCAGTTGGTGGCACTGTTTTTGGAGGTCTTAGAAGGTGTGGCCATGCTGCAGGAAGTGCGTTGTTGGGGGGCAGGCTTAGTGAGTTTTAACAAGCCTCGTGGTCTACAGTTGCTCTCTCTGCTTCCTGTGCTCTTTGTGAGATGTGACTCTCGGCTTGCTGCTCCAGATCCAGCCGCCACGCCTCCCGCCACAATGGACTCTAATTTCCTGGAACCGCCAATCATAAGCTCAAATAAACTCTTCCTTTTATAAGTTCCTTGGTCATGGTGTTTTATCACAGCAACAGAAAAGTGACTAATACAGTGTCTTTATGCTGTAATGTGCCTGTAAGTTAGGTGTCTGCCCTGCAAAAGGTTATCTATGAGCGTTTCCTATCGGATAGTCTTTGTGGGCAGAGGTGAGCATTGAGCGTGGCTTTCCAAGCTCTACTCTCCAGTGCAGGTTCGGGAAAGGCTGATCCTATAGAGAGGCTTTGCTCAGAGGGAGAAGGTGCATGAAACAAGAATCCCATTGGAAGGAGATTGAAGGAACTGTACCAACCAAAAATCTCAGAACAAGAAATGAGGGGCTAAAACAATAGGCAGCAGATAGTCCAGTCTTTGCCAGAAAAACTGGGTCGGTGTGACACATCGCATGCCAGGTGCAAGTCCTTCTTCCCACTCCCTAGGGAACTGGGTCATCCTTCTCATGCCTTTCTCGAATTTGCAAATATGTTAGGGGCCCAGGAGCACCTGCAAGGATTATAGTAGGTCCCCAGGCTTGGTGTTGGGGTTGAGATGCTCTCAAGGCCAAGAACCTTGATGCCCCGCAGAGTCTTGATGCCCTCAGTACACACACGTGTTCTTGCAGAGAAGGGTGGCTGCTCCATCACAGCAAGTCTGCCCTGTCCGCCTGGTGGAGGAGGACTCTGCAGTCACGAGAGCCACATGACCCCAAGGGTGTCAGCAAGGCTTCCCTGGTTGATGGGGTGGGAAGATTGTCCCTCCTCCCTTCGGCACTCAGTGGACATGTGCTAAACAAGCCAGTGAGAGGCAACTGTTCAGCACGGCCAGGTGGGGGTGGCCAGACAGGCCCCTTAATTCCAAGAGGAGGAACATTGACTGAGAATCTCCTGGTCCCAGGCTGGGCTTGGGACGTGAAGGCATGCGCTGGGCTGAGCCAAGCTGGGCAGCCCACTCCCATGTGCTGTCCCTGCTCCATCTACTAGCTTTTCTTCCCTAAACCTCTCTCTTTTGTTTTCTGTCTCCTCAGAGCCACTTTCTTGTGTGAATGAGCAATTCTCTCCCTCCGCCCCACCAGGCATCTTCTACCCTCTTCTATCCTTATGGTTCACCTTGGTCTTTTATACCACAAATCACTACCTGGCCTGCTTTTGTGTTATGCATGTGTCTCTTAATCCTCTTCTTGCTAGACTTTAAGTTCCATCTGAGGACTTTGTTTGGCACAGCATAGAGTAGGGCCTGGGAGAGTGCCCAGCCTGTGAAGATACATCAGAGCATCTGGGCTGAATAAGGAGAGAGGTGTAGGGGATATATGGGAGAAGGGTCTGAAGCTGGGAGACCACTGAGGTGTTTCATGGAAGGACCCCAGTCAGAATAGAGGCAGCTTCAAGTTTGCCTGGACAGACAATTCTTTTCCATCCCACCCAGCCCAGCCAGTAGTTACCACAATGGATCCAGGCAGATGTAGGCTCACAGGGTCCTCTCCAGCCATCAGGATGAACTCTGGCCTGGAGAACTGAGAGAAACATTCAGAGTCACTGAAGGTGGGGGAGAAAAGAGGTTCCAAGCTTAGAAGCTTGGCCTCTCCTATCACCTGCTTTCTCTAGTGCTCTGCCTTTCAGAGCCCCAAAGAAACAGGTTTTGGAAAAATGGAGCTGACCAGGGCAGAGGCCCCAGCTAGCCATCAAAGAGCAGAAGCCTTGCAGTAAAGTGTAGGAGACTGGCAAGGTCCTGATTCTTGCTGGGTGCATGGATGTCTTCACATTCACACAGTAGTATGTAATCTTTGTGTAGCAAAAACTGAAAACAAGCTTAACGTGGAGGCACACACCTGTCTCAACATTCAGGAGGCCGAGGCAGGAGGATAAAAATTTGACATCATCCTGGGCCACATAGTACAACCCTGTCTCAAAAGAAAATTGAAAGAGAAAAGTAAGAGCTGGGGAAATGGCTCAGGCAGTATGGTGCCCATAGTGCCCACCAAGCAAGCCTGGGGATCTGAGTTCGATCCCCGTGTAACGAGTCCAGTAACGCAGCACTGGGGAGCTGGGAGCAGAAGGATCCCTGGGGCTTGCTGGCCGGCCAGTCTACCTGAACTGATGAGCTCCAATTTCAGTGGGAGACCCTTCTAAAAAAATAGCAGGAGAGAGATTGAAGATGATAGCTGGCATTGACCACACCAAAGCGCACACACACATGATACATGCATGTACATCCATACACTAACACATCAAACAAGAGAAAAAGAAAACCAAGTATAAAATATATTATAAAGGACAAGTATGGGGCTGGAGAGATGGCCTAGCAGTTAAGAGCACCGACTGCTCTTGCAGAGGACCCGGGTTCGATCCCAAGCACCCACATGGCGGCCGAAAACCGTCTGAAACTCCAATTCCAGGAGAACTCTAGTTCCAGGGGAATCCGAGAGGCTCTTCTGACCTCCGCGGCATTGCACGACACGGGTGCACAAACCTGCATGCAGACAGTACATTCATACACATACAGAAATAAATAAAATTAAAAAAAAAAAAAGACAAGTATGTTATATGCAACAAAAAGAATTTTAAAAATAAAACCGCCTCTAGAAATAGACTGTGGAAAACACTTTCTGGATGTGGACATGAACTCAGCGAAGAGCACGAGCAGGGCTTGTGTTGTATTCTGCCTCAACTCAACTCCACATCTGTATCACACTGGGAGCCGGGAAGGGTATCAGTTCTCATGATTATGTGTACTCAGCCATCCATAGGGAGGAAATGGAGGCTCTGGGAGGCTAAGAATCTCCCTGGTCACACAGGTCGCGAGGGATGGGCTTGAGCTGAGTTTCTAAGGTGCCACCAAGGGTACCCAGCAGGGTTCTTGTCTTAAGAGTCAAAGCTCCAGTAGTGGAGAGGAGAGACCCATATCCAGAGTGAGTCCCCAGGAAAAATGCCGTTAGTTACTGATCAAGAAAACTGCCAGAAAAGTGCCATGCCCCTTCTAACTGTACCCCCATGGCCGTAGACTTCTTGAAGTCTATCCAGGAGTCTCCAAACCCTGACCCCCAAGCTCAGGAAGGCCTTGGGGACAACAAGAAATCAGTGGGGTGCTTGGGAACCAGGGCCACCCAGAAGGAAGGGTGTTCTCAGGCTGATGGCGCCCATCCCTATTTTGTTGAAGGACTTTAAACGAACTTCACCGAGCTACACGACCCACATTCTGAAGACAGTTGGACTTGATGCTCCCAAAGCACCTAATATGAGACAGAGACCCAGAGGGAAGGGGGACAGCCCCTCAGTGACAGCATGCCTGGTGGGGCTCTGCTTAGCTCTAGGGATCCTCAGGAGGGCACTGGGGCCTTCAGGGTCAACACACGGCTAAGTCAGTTTTGTGCTAATAGCAGCATCATGTCCCAAAAATGTGCTTTATTCTAAACACTGGAAGTGGCTAGGGCTGCTCCAGGAGACTACGCTGACTACAGGGCCACCCTAAGCCAAGTTCTGATCCCAGCCACCAGCACAGACTCAGCAACTGACCTCTCAGCACAGCTCGACCTGTGTATATGAAGTCCAGGGTCCCAGGAGGTACGAGGCTGCAGGGGACCACCCTATATGTGAGTGTCCTACTAAGCTAGCTTTCAAGGCTGGCCAGGTTGACTGGCTACTCTCTGGTCTCAACTCCGCCATATTCACCCAACCTTCTTATTCCCTTGGCGAACCAGAAGGGAGACTCACTCCTTCCTAGCTCAGTCCCTCTGCTATGCTAGGCCTGTGTCGCTGCATTTCATCTGCCCCAAAGGCCCCTGAAAAGTACACTTTGCCTTACCGAATCCCTTACCACATGCCGTGCTGCGTTATTGTCCTACACTCAAGTGGCTGTAAGGTTCATGAAAGGCATCAACCTGCTTCCTACACACCACCTACCACAGAGCTGGCCCGAGGAGGCCACTGAATACCTCGACTTAGTGATCAGATTCAGGTTTCTGTTAGTCCCAGTCTAGGAACCCCAGCCTAGGGACCTTGTACCCTAAAGCCTCTGCCAATATTCACCTTCTGTGTCATCGGTCCCAACTGGCAGTGTCCTCTAGCCATCTTTTGCTCACCTGTCCCCTTCTTTGCAGGAAACACCTTGGAGAAGATGTTGCTGGCCGTGAGCTTCCTGCTTCTGCTGAGAGCACAGCCCCTGAGCCACTTTGCAGGCCTTCCTCACTGCCACAGGGAGCCACACCTACAAGAGCACTGGCCAGGGATGGGGAAGGGTTGACACACTTGGTGAGTGCATCCTACCACACACCCCGCCACTGTCTGTGGGCACTCTGAGGCCACCTCATGCCATTGCCATCCCATGGGAATTTACACAGCCTCTTCTGATGCTCTAACGATGGAGCTGAGACCTTCAGAAGTTAAGGCTGCACAGCAATGGGGTAGGGAAGGGTGTAGGGTAGAAGCACAGTGTGCTTCTCCGCATCCCAGAATTCCGCCTCTGTGCTCACCATGACTCTAGGGGTCCCAGAGTAGTCTCTGACTTTGTTCATAACATTTTAGACATTCGAGCTGTTTCAACAATTAACATACTGTCATACACCACATACCAATAAGCATCAGGGGTTCTGTTATACGATGGAGCTGAAAAGCTCTCATTCAACTAGTAAAGTTGAAGCCATCCCAGTGCATACAGCATCTCATGTGGTCACAGGGATACTGGGGTAACAAACCTGCTCCCCAAGAGTGAAGGTTGGGGCTGGAGAGATGGCTTAGCAGTTAAGAGCACCGACTGTTCTTGCAAAAGACCCAGGTTCAAATCCCAGCACCCACATGGCCGCTAAGAAGCACCTTTAAGCTAGGCATGGTGGGACACACCTTTAATCCTAGCACTCGGGAGGCAGAGGCAGGCAGATCTCTATGAGTTCAAGGCCAGCCTGGTCTACAGAGTGAGTTCCAGGCCAGCTGGGGCTATAGGGAGACCCTGTCTTTAAAAAGACACACACACACACACACACGCACACACGCACACGCACACACACACACACACACACACACACACACACACACACAAAGAGAGTGAAGGCCTCCCTACTGTGCTGCTGGTTACAGAAGCAGAAGGTCACCAGAGAGGAAAGGCCGGGAGGGCTGGCTGAAGCCAGATGAAACCACTGACCACAGTCACGAGCTATGAGTAACTGCGGCCTGAGCTACTGTGCTGTGTGGTCGTTTTCTAATAGCATGGTTGCTCAGGGATCATGGCTGAAACAGGGAGGCTCGTATTATCCCATCTCTGAGCCTGAATGGGGTTCACAGCGGATGAGGGGTTTCTGAAAAGAGGGGCCACTAGGCCCCTCACACCTCAGCTTCTTCTTACTGATGTTATTTTTTAAGGAACTGAGAGGCTTATCAACAATAATCAGCAATATAGCAGGAGGTGAGTGTTCCTGGACTAAGTTTCATGGTACTGGGTAGCAGGAGGCTGCTCACCTGTTAACAAAGAAGCTGCAGCGACTGTGTGCTGAGGAACTCCAGCGGGGCTCCAGGGAGCTCTGCGTCTCTGTGCTTCTCTCTGAAACTAACCAAACATCATGGTGGGTCAGGGCGGCAAACACTGTGGCTTTTAGAATAAACTGCCCAGAGTGTGGACAGTATCGTAAGTGATGAGCTGTGTGCCCTTGGTGAAATTACTGAACCTTTCTGGGTCTGCATTCTTATGCTGAAAATAGATAACAGTCACAGAGTAGGGAACCGAGAAGAGAGTTAGAGGGAATGTAAAGCCTAATGGTAAAGAGCAAAATCGCTCCTTGATTCCAGAACAACAAACAATACTCTTAAATAAAAATAAGTAAATAAGGGGCTGGAGAGATGGCTTTGCAGTTTAAACACTGGCCAGTCTTTCACAGGATCCTGGTTCGATTCCCAGCACCCACATGGTGCCTAACAACCATCTATAACTGCAGTTCCCAGGGATCCAAGGCCCTCTTCTGACCTCCATGGGCATTGCACAACACAGGTGAACTAACCTACATGAAGACAGTACAAAAAAAAAAAAAAAAAAAAAAAAAAGAATAAAAATAATAATTTTTTTTTTTAAAAAAGAATTTAAATAAAACATAAAAAAACAACCCCAAAACAAATAAAAAGCTGGGCATGGTGGTGGATTTAATCAATTGTCCAGTAGCAGATCTTGGGGAGGCAGAGGCAGGCGGATCTTTGTGAGTTCAAGGCCAGCCTGGTCTACAGAGTGAGTTCCAGGCCAGCTGGGGCTACAGGGAGACCCTGTCTCAAAAAGACCAAAAAAAAAAAAAAATCTAGCATGGTGGTACAAGGCTGTAATCTCAGTACTCAAAGGCTCAGGAGTTAAAGTACAGGAGGATTAAGAGTTCAAAACTGGGAGCTGCAAAGATGGCTCTGTGGTTAAAAGCACTTACTCACCCAGAGGACCCAGGTTTGGTTACCAGCACCCACATGGTTGCCAAGAACCACCCCAAACTCCACTTCCAGGAGGTCCGATGCCCTCTTCTGGCCTTCACAGGCATTGCATCCATGTGGTGAACTTCCATACATGCAGGAAAAACACTCATACACATAAATAAAAATAAAGTATTTAAAGAAAATAGTTCAAGGCTGGGGCATGCTACATGGTAAGATCCTGTCCCTGAGCACATCCATGAGGGACAACTCAGGGCCCACACCCACCTCTTCGAGGCTGCAGACCATCAGGGGTGCGGGCTGTGGGGCTTTCGCTGCCAATTCGATGTAGCCTCTTCCTGAGCAAGCAGCTCCTGCTCTGCTGGTCACAGGTACTTTCCTCCACAACTCTTTGCTCCACCTGAGGGAGGATCAAGGGCATCACAGATCAGCAACTAAGGTCAGGCAAGAGCTTTCCCACAGACACACACCAGCTACCTGTCAGGTAAGCCAAGTGTGGGCTGTCTGTGCTGCAAAGAGAGGGCCTGAGGGTTGCCATCTCCAGCAGCCAAGACATGCTGTGACCCCACCACCATCCACCCGGCCTCCGAGGCGATTCAGTCTCCTCCACTGTGGTGCATAGGTGCTTTTCTGGAATGCTGTGCTTTTGAGACCCAGAGCTGCATCCCCTCTGCCTCTAAACCTCTGTACATCCACCCACAAATTATCACTCCTTGTCGCCCAGTCACATCTCTGTTCACCTACCACCTTGGCTTCCTTGACCCTCCACCTTGCCAGCATCTCTAAATGCCCTCTGCACCATTGCCTCTCTTCTAGTTCATTGCCCAGTGAATGCTGAAAAGGGATCAAATTTTACTTTGTGTGTCCTTGATAGAAAGGTCACAGGTCAACAGAGTCTATCCAAGGACAATGGCACACCACCGGATGGTAGACACTAATATCTTTCCAATCGGTGTGTTCTTCCCACATTGTGTCTTCTGCCATGGTTGTAGGAAGGAACTACATGTTCATATCCAAGAGAGAAAGAGTCCACTAAGGATGTGGATGGGGATGCTTTCTGACTGACAATTGGCAATGCTCCCACTCACTGCATCTCATGGCCCCTGCATTAATCTCGGAACTGCTGCCTTTAGCTTCAGCCTCTCCATATCACTTCAGTAAGAACCTCCTCATATTTTGAGCCATGCAGGCTTCACTTGCCCACCCTGGCCCAATCCTGCCCTGATTTGATGAGGGTTACAACTTCTGGGTTTCATTCCTGCAGCAGGCTCCCCAGAAGATCAGGGGGAGGCTGTCCCCACGTGAAGCCACCTCCTTGTACCACCTGTCCCAGGGGGACTCCTCCCTCCCTCCATCCTCAGTCTTTCCCAGTGAACGACTTGTCCATAAGAATCCCAAATCAGCGTAGGTATGCAGGGAGCCTGACTTCCACCAAATGCCTGCTGTGTATCGGGTGCCTGTGGGGCACTGGGGTGTCCATGGTGGCAAGCTGAAACTAGTCAGGGGCAGCACGTGGATCCTCCATGGCCAGAAACCAGATGAGCGAGGCCAAGTGAAGCCCAGAAAGTGAATTTTGGTAGAACAAGACCTGGTTGTATGCATGACTGCTCTGTGTAAGAGGCACTTGCAGAGATCTGGGGGCAAAGCATGTTAAGAATTGGGGTCTGCCCACAAGATCTTACCCCACAGTTTGATGAGACCACAATGATAGCAATGTTCCAGGTCTGCCCTGTCCACAGCAGTGCAGTCTCCAGCGACATGCGGCATTTGGAATGCAAGCAGGTGTGACTGAGGAACTGCTTTGATTTTCTTCAGTGCTGAGGATGGAACCTGGGGCCTCGCATACATCAGACAGATGCTCTACCACTGAGTCCTCAATTTTTTATTCAATTGCATTTTAATTGTTATTTAGCAAATTTAAATTTCATTAGTTACACATGGCTAGTGGCTATTGAGTGAAAAGGCTGGGTTCTCTACTGACCTCAGAGATGGTACCCAGCACCACGCCCACCAGCCGACTGATGTGGAGACTGGCGGGGGCTGGAAACACAGCCACTTCTTCCTGATGGACCCGGCAAGCTTCCAGAACTGCCTGCAGTGTGAGCCGCCTGTGAGGATGGTCTTCGCACATGGCCAGCAGGAGGGAGTGCATGGGTTCTGGAAGCTGCAGATGCTGCAGAGCAGACACCAGTGATAAGTACACTCAAGCAGAACAGCTGCCTCAAGGCAGTGCACAGCCCACATACCCCAGGATCTCAGGGAGACACCCTCACCATCACTACAACACTTCTGCTCTTTCTAGAGGAGACCGACACCTGATGTGTCACCAAGGCTTGAGGCCATGCGCTGGTTTCCGCATCCACTGAGCTCAGGGCTGCTCTCTAAGCTGAACCTTTCAGCTCAAATGCATGTTGGGATGCTGATGGAAGATCTCTGCTACATACCATGGATTCCTAGCTGAGCCAAGAGTTTAGCCGCACCAGCAGTCACACACACACACACACACACACACACACATGCACACACACACACACACATACACACACACACAAACACATTCACCTGGTGGCCTGGTGCTTCCTCTAGTTATTTAAAGGGTTTCATGAGGACTTCCCCTTGGAGCATTGCTACCAAGGACATCAGATTATGGCCTTTCACTTTAGAGTCACCAGAAGCAGGCGGGGCTCACCATTGGTAGAGCTCTACATCACACATACACAAGTCAAGGGGGAAAAGGGCTCTTACAGGCACATTCTTCATGCATTTAAATGGGTTTTAGGGGCTGGAGAGATGGCCTAGCGGTTAAGAGCGCCGACCGCTCTTACAGAGGACCCGGGTTCGATCCCCAGCACCCACATGGCGGCCGAGAGCCGTCTGAAACTCCAATTCCAGGAGAACTCCAGTTCCAGGGGAATCCGAGACCCTCTTCTGACCTCCACGGCATTGCACGACACGGGTGCACAAACCTGCATGCAGACAGTACATTGATACACATACTGAAATAAATAAAATAAAAAATAAAAAAAAAATTTTAAATGGGTTTTAATGGGTACCATTTAGAGAAGGCCTCAAATTCAGATCCAAAATCTGATTTTGAGGGCTTAGTGGTAGAGCAGTTGTCTAGTAATGTGCTACCCAAGCACACTGAAAATGGTAAGTGTTAAGCATTAAGATGACTTCTCTTGCTTGCAGCCCATCTGCAGTATACTGGCACTGCCTCAGGTCACAAGGAGCCTCAGCCAAGGTGCCTGTCTTCATGGCAAATGGATTACTGTGTCAGGCACTTACACAGCCCACAGGAGGCCATGGTGTCCTAGGACTGCTTCCCACCCTGCCTTCAGGATCTCAGTCTCAAGAGAAATGGTGTCATATAAAAAGCAAAGTCAGCTGAGAATGACAAGGGCTTGGTCTAGGGAAGCACAGGACCCTAGGAGAATGCAGGCACTGCCTGACCCAGGCAGATCTCAAATAGCAGCAGGGGCTCGGGGGTGGGGAGGAGTGAGCTGTAGGGGAGGGGGCGGCTTACGCACAGCTACAAAGATACAAGTCAGCTGTACAGGTGAGCTGGCTTGTGTCAGAAAGGAAGAGGTTACAGTCAGGCCCCTGACAAAATGACAGTGTGGGACCCCAAAGTATCAGGAACAAGATAGGGTTAACAGAGCATTAAATCAAGCTTAGGACTGTTGGTCACACACCCATGTAGCGTAGCCGGCCCTGGGGATGTCAGAACATCAGCAAACAGGAACAGAAGCCCAATTTCTTGGCTCATATGGTCTAGTGAGATGCAAGAATACGGTCTTGGGGGCAGCAGGGGTCTCACAACAGGCAGGAATGGTTGTACCTAGGTCTTTGCTTAAGAGAGGGAGAGAGGCAGGGAGAGGAGGAAGGGATGGACAGAAGGAGGGTGAAGGGGGCTAGGTCTAGCATGTCCTCTTAAAAGCCTTGGTTTCTGGGGGCTGGAGAGATTGCCTAGTGGTTAAGAGCAGCAACTGCTCTTGCAGAGGACCCAGGCTCAATTCCCAGCACCCACATGATGGCTAAGAACCGTCTTTAACTCCCAGTTCCAGGGGAATCCGACACCCTCTTCTGACCTCTGAGTCATTGCACAACACGGGTGCACAAACCTACATGCAGACAGTACATTCATACACATAAAATAAATAAAAATTAAAAAAAAACAAGCCTTGGTTTCTAAGGAATTTTTATAGTGTCAGGTGAAAATTTACACACACACACACACACACACACACACACAAACTCACATAAGATGCCTCGCTCCCTGCTCTTTGAGGCTCCCCATAGTAATAGCTGTTCTGAACCTGTTTCAGAGGAGATGTCGCAGAAGTATTTCCCTTCAATTACTGGGCACAGAACACTTTCTCACAGAGTATCAGTAAGGGCCAATTCTAAAAACCTTTGAGAAAACACAAATAATTCTTTGTGGTGTGTCCAATCCTCTAGCCTGCTACATCCTCTGAGCAGAACTGGCCAGGGACTCTTATCTTTCTTGCCAGCCTCAACTTGGGTCTGTCTGGAGTTCTGAGTTGAGTAGATGCAGAGGATGTTTCTGGATTCACAGGAAGGAGTTGTGTAATCAACCCGTAATGCCTGCCTACGACAAAACAGAAGCATGCCGTCCTGCCCCAGGGAAAGCCACTCAGCTCATTGGAAGGTACGACATGGTAAGATGTAGGGTGTTGTTCACAGACCTGGTTTGGTGGAACATGAAACCCTGCTGACCAGTAGAGAGTCATCCCTAAGGAATAGACGTGCATCTGTCCAAGAAAAAAGCACAGGGTTAGACAGCGGGCATGGACTCTACGGTCCTGTCAGCAAACCACGGGGCAGTTTCCACAAGGAAAGCAGTCACCTGGCCAGCCCAGAGCCATCTTAACCTTGGCTGCCTCCTACACTACACACTTGAAACTTGCTTTCTGGCAGCAACTATGACTCCCAATTTGGCAAAAGATAAAAGGGAGAGTACTTCTGGTGAAAAAGAATTTACTTTATTGGCCAAAGGAACACACCTTCCTTCCTTGGTTCAATCTGGACTACTACATGATAAGCGAGGTTACAGCAGCCATCTTTCAACCACAGGGATTGGAATGGGAATATATACCCTGGATCCTTGGTGACTTTACTGAGCTGCTGACCAACCCCTAAGCTTCCTGTTAAGTCACTAATGACTTTAATTGCTATATTTTAGGCTGTTTCTTGTGGCCAGTGCCATCTGTGCATGGCTTGCTCCATGTCAGTCTGATCACAAAGCCCTGTAGCTTGTCAGACAGTGACACAATGTGACGGGAAGAGCATGGCCTGACTTCTCTGAGCCTCAGCTTCCTCAGCTTTAACATGAGGGAGAATCAGAAGAATCAAGTAAAAAGGCCCTTGGAGATAGCAATTATTATCACCCCAAGCTTTCTTCTAAGTCTCATACTTATGTAAATGTATTCGGTTTTAATTGTCCCCATATTCAGAGGAGGAAACTAGAGGATTTATCCAATAAGACCCAAGCCTGAGACGGAACCTAATACCCAAGTCACTGCCCTGAGCTACATGGTTGTGGTCCGGAAGGAATGACTGCCACTTGTTATTGTTGGGGGACTTCTATTGTGGGAGACAAAGCCCACTGTCCTGAAGATCTTTTTTTCACCTTGGGAAAAGACTTTGGGGGCGCTGGAAGAGATCTCCTGAAGCAGCATGCCATAGAGTGTTAAACACATGGTTACTACAGCGGCCAATCCAAGTGGTTTGGGGTATCGTGTCATGGGGATGAGCTGTAAGTCAGTGGTGGTCTTTGCCGGTTAGCTTTTATCTTTGTCTGACATTGCATTCCTAAACCAGCCCCACTCCTGAGCAGAGTAGACTCCATTGAGAAAGTTCTCAACAGTGATCCTGAGCACAGCCCAAGGCTACGCTCACAGTCCCACAACTGTCCTTGGATCTCAAGACTCTGTCCTTATGTGTCCTGGAGGCAAAGCTGAGGCCACATGGACAGCAGTCTCCATCTCACATCCTAAATCCAGCCCACTGGGAGACACTGGTGGCCAAGGGTGAGGAGGAAGCTTCCGAAGGCAAGGCCTGGAACAGTCAGCGAAGGAGAATACCATGGACAGCCAGCTTCTAGGATGGCATGGAGTGAGGCAGCCCAGAGGATCCCCATCTAGAGACTGGCCCACATCTTCCACCTCTACTGGGCTAAGTAAGACTTGTGCTAGGTGCTTAGTGTACTGGTTAGAGAAGGATGGGGAGGTCACCTTCCTGGGACCACTCTCCTGACTTCCCAGACACTCCTCAGAGCTTCATGCCACACTGGATGAAGAAAGAAGCAGTATAGTGAATGGAAAGGATCAGCGATCATCAGTGCTGTCGGATGGCAGACCAAATGTCCTGGTGGCCCCAACTGCTGCCTCTTAGCAGGGCAAAGGACGCTGCCTGGAGCCCCAGGAGATCTCCACAGACCAGCTTCATGTGAACAGAAGATTAAGGAACCAGCCCAAACAACTTCAGGCTACTTTGGAACCGAGTCCCACCACACACTGGCTCTGTCTGACGTGGGCTTGCTGACCATACTCTGCAATCAGCCTCTCAGCTGCACCTTTGCACCTTCGAGCCTTCGCAGTTCTGGCTCAGCCTCTTCCCTCCAGCCTGGGAACTTTTAGAGCCTGACATTTCCGTGTAGAGGAAGATGTAGGAGGGAGGGGCAGACTTTTCCTAGCTCTGGATTCTCTGAGCAGGGGAATGGCCAGACTTCCCTAAGGCACTCTGCAAGCCAAACTGTCCAGGGAAGGGTGAGTGCTGGGGTACACACAGTACCAGGGAAGGATAGGAAAGGACCTCAAGATCTGCCTCAGCTCCTGTCCTCTATAAAGCAGAGCCTGAGGCAAAGATTAAGTGCTGAGTCTACAGACAGAAGCTGTAAGGCCCAGGGCAACAGTGAAGAGGAAGGTGGAAAGGGAAGGGCAGATGTGGCAGGAAGGAGTCACCGTGCTGCCACAGAGCCCAGCAGGACAGGCAGCGGACAAGGCTCACTCCATCACAGAAGGTATCTCCATAAGATGCGCAACGACTGACTGCATGCACATCCTAAAGCCATCCACGAGGAGAAAGATGAGTCTGGCTTTACCCCTTAGTCCCTCACTCACCATGGGCTAAGGAATATTTTAGTCAACTAACTGCCCGGCATTCGCACGCTGTATTGGCATGCCCCTGTAGAAAGCCAGAGCTTAGAGTCAGTGTGTCATCTTAGCTGAGGCTAGCTCATGAAGGAAACTTAGTGAGGGTGAGCACCAATAAGAGCCTTAATAGAGGGAGTCCGAGAGGCACCCAACTGCATCTCACCAGGGCCCAGGGGCTCGCCCAGGGATCTGGCTCCTTGGGGAGGTGTGCAGGCCCAGACTGCAGGTGTCACCACAATGGGACTCCATATTTTCATTGCTGTGATCTGATTTCGGAGAAGTGTGGACCCTGACAAACCAAACCTAGAAACTACTGAGGCCTCATTCTCTTCCCAGAGCCTCAAGGCAAAGCAGCCCCCAATCCAGGGTGGGCCAGGGCGGAACAATATCTTCAGTCTTCAGATCTGCAGGCTCCCCACAAAAGACCAGGGAAGGGCTGTGCCCAGCCAGCCCCATGTGCTGAACTTGAAGCAGTCTTGCCTTTGCATTGTTTTTAAAACTTAAAATACTGCCTACTGGAACATACTGCTCTTTGGAAGGAACTGAGAAAGGCTGAAGTCCCCAAAGCCACTGCATCAAACAGCCACTGCAGACATGGGCTTGCTTTTTATATTTATTTATTTTATGTGTATGAGTGTTTTGCCTACATGTACATAGTTCAATGCCCATGGAGACCACAAGAGGCTAGACTTGGGTGTCAAATCTCCTGGACAGTTAAGGACAGTTGTTAGCCACCATGTGAGTGCTAGGAAGTGAACCAGGGACCAGTGCTCTTAACCACTGAGCCATTTCTCCAAGCCCAGTCACAGTGCGCGCTCTCTCTCTCTCTCTCTCTCTCTCTCTCTCTCTCTCTCTCTTTTTCTTCTTCTTCTTTTTCTTCTTTTTCCTTCTCTTCCTCCTCCTCCTTCTCCTCCACAATTATATGTTGAATTCCTTTGCAAATCATTGAACAATCTGTGCAGTCTCACATGAGTACTGTCTTATGTCGAGTGTCCACTGACATCCATTTTGTTCTAGTTCATGACTGACATCAACAGTATCACACAGAGCACCTGTGCAGCTAAAGCCACCTGGACTCTGAGGGTGAAGCCACATGGAAGACTGGCTTGCTGGGAGATTTTGGAATCTCTTGCTTCATGCTGCCAATGGTCCCTTTCTGCAGACAATTTGCTCATAGCTTTTCCCAAATCTGTGTGTGTGTGTGTGTGTGTGTGTGTGTGTGTGTGTGTGTTGCATGTCTTGTATGCACACTAGGGATACATATGGCCATGTGTACACATATGGAGGCCAAAAGTTGACCATGGTATGTTCCTCTATCACTTTACTTTTTGACACAGGTCTCTTACTGAACTTGGAGTTTACCAATTGGCTGGACTGGCTCCTCCTGCCTCCGTCTCTTATCACTGAGATTAGAGGCATGCATCACCACATCTGGAATCCTCCTACTTCCATCTCTTATCACTGGGGAATAAAGGCATGCATCACCACATCTGGAATCTTCCTGCCTCCATCTCTTATCACTGAGATTAGAGGCATGCATCACCACATCTGGAATCCTCCTGCCTCCGTCTCTTATCACTGAGATTAGCGGCATGCATCACCACATCTGGAATCCTCCTGCCTCCGTCTCTTATCACTGAAATTAGCAGCATGCATCACCACATCTGGAATCCTCCTGCCTCCGTCTCTTATCACTGAGATTAGAGGCATGCATCACCACATCTGGAATCCTCTACCTCCATCTCTTATCACTGAGATAAGCGGCATGCATCACCACATCTGGAATCCTCCTACCTCCATCTCTTATCACTGGGATTAGAGGCATGCATCACCACATCTGGCTCTTTACATGGCTCTGGAGATCTGAACCCGGCTCTGCGCACCAAGCACTTTACATCTTGAGCCATCTCCCCAGCCCCTAACAACTGTCTGAATGCTGACAAATTCAGGTCCACATAGTTACATCAGTCTCAATTTACTGACGGGGAAACTTGGGCTCAGAGAAGTTAGCAAGCCCTTGTTCAAGAGCTATAAGTTGCTGGGTTGGGGGAGACTAGAAACAATATGCTTGTATCCCACTCTCCTTCAGAATTGGGACTGGCAGGGAGCTTAGGGTGCCTTGCTCAGGACAGACTTTCCCCAAGGGACAGGAAGCAGGTACTTCAGAGACAGGACACATCTCACCTGTGACGCATCAGGCTGCTCATCCTCATTCTGTCCCTGTATCAGTTCAGGAGCCTTGAATGGCGCAGCCTCTATGTGAGAAACGTGGTCTTGGAAAGAAACACTTCCAGCTGCAGAAAGCAGGACTGACCAGGGGCAGACCACATAGTCTGAGGAATCTAAAAAGGAGGCAGTGACAGAGCATAGGAACACCACCACTGTGCCTGGCGGTGCCAGGTCTAGCAGTGAAGGCAACCAGAGCCTATGGAAGTTACAGAACAGAAAAAAATCCCACACCCTGCACATAGGAATGTAGATTACAAAAGGTGATTGTAGCTGTGGACAAGAATTTAGCACCTGCATCCAAATCCATCAATGACCTGAGAATCTTATAGTGAAAAGTCAAGAGATGCAAGCCTGAGTTCAGTGCAGCTAGACCAGGGCCAAAGGCCATGGGAAAGCTGTGCAGCTGTTCGTTGGAGGGCAGAAGACAAGAGTCAGGGCCGGCGGGGTGGGAAGAGAAGCTAAGGCACACATGCACAGCCTGCCCATGGTGGAGGGAGGCTGTGCATGTGTGCCTTAGCACACTGTTGAGCCTGTGTGGAGAACCAGCACCTGTTGGAGCCTGTGTGATCTCATATTCCCAAGTTCCTATTGCATGAACTACAGCTGCCAATCTGAGGAGCTTCTGAGTCAACACCTAAGTGTTTACATCAGCTGCCAATGAATGCCTCATTGCTCCCAGGTTATCCTTCCATCCTGGCTCCTTTAAGCATCTCTGCTGTCAGAGAGCAGGATGAGCAGTCACTGTGAAGTCCTCATGGGAAGCAAAGGCTCTCCTGCTATGGCTGAAGTCAGTGGTACAACCATGAAACCAGCAGGCAGGGGAACCCTGGCCCAGACTCAGCTCCAGGACACAAGATCCCTCGGAGACCTCAGGCCTGGCCAAGCCATGTCATGGTTCTCCCATGGACCTGTCCACATAGATGCTGCAAGTTCCAGCCTTCCTGACCACACCATCTTCCTGTTTGCCTGAGCTTGCCCTCATCCAAAGGGGTTACCTCTGACATCCAGGGCCTCTGCAACTCATCATATGGCAATTGTCTCTGCCCCACCTGGACTATGACGCAAGACTATCTACAGTCAGGGGTAATCCAGGGTCTTTGGGCGGGGACCTTCCCCAACTCTAGGAGGCTATGTAGAGTTCTCTTATCTTTATTAGCCCTGCATCGTAGTTTAATGATTATTTATATTAACCTCCCTTGTTCAGACCACAGTGTGGAATCTGACAGGACAGACTAGTGTAGCATCTGACGGAGTGTGGAGTGCCCCAGGTATTGGGAGCATCTGTTCTCTCTCTAAGCATCACAGAAGGCCAAGGCAGAAGCAAGGCCTTTCAACCTGGCCACACAGCACAGGCCCAGGAGATAGGCTACTTCCTAGTGCAGCTGCTTTGTGGGCAGCACAGGCCCAGGAGATAGGCTACTTCCTAATGCAGCTGCTTTGTGGGCAGCACAGGCCCAGGAGACAGGCTACTTCCTAGTGCAGCTGCTTTGTGGGCAGCACAGGCCCAGGAGATAGGCTACTTCCTAGTGCAGCTGCTTTGTGGGCAGCACAGGCCCAGGAGACAGGCTACTTCCTAATGCAGCTGCTTTGTGGGCAGCACTTTCTCTTTTGTTCTAGCAACTTAAGACTAATCTGATCAAGCAGCAGCCAAAAGGGCATTCATATAGGAAGCTTCACCTTCAACTCTTTATGACTCAGTTGCCCCCAAAGACTCTCTTACCCTTTCGAAGGTCTTCCAGGAGCTGCTCAGCAGACAATGACAAGAGGGACCAGATTTCCTCCTCAGACAGAGCTTCACTCCTGACCTGCAGGGCACTGGCAAGAGTGACGGAAGCTGCACTCATACCTGTGAAGACACACACGTGGCAGAGTCCCTGCGACCCTGAGAGGACATTAGGGACAGCCTCATCTCTCCAGACACCACGTCTTCACTGCCTGCACTTGCTGGGCTGGGCACATGGGAGAAGTGGAAGTGTTCAGTGGGTTCTGCCGGCAGGCTGGTGGTTTCTCAGTGAATGAACAAATAAATGGATCAATTGTCAGGTCTGAGCTTCCCAGAATTCTAAGGGACACACAGATGCCCACTTCCTCCAGAGGCTGTCAATCTTCTGACCTCTGACCCTGTACCTGAGGCCCTGCCCCATCGCTTTAAATGGATGGGCCCCAGTCGCCATCTTGCCCCTGCTCCTGCCCCTGCCTTTGCCTCCGCTGCTTCTGTTACCTGTCCCACCACGTGCCTGCAGGTGGCCCGCTCCGGCAGTCCCACATGGAAGTAAATCATGTTCCCTTCATGTGCCTTTTTATCTGGGGGTTCGCGCCTTTATAACCTAATATCGATCAGTTCCCACATGAAAGGTAAAAGAATGACTGGATGATGAGTGTCCCAAGGCAGGAGCCCCTCCCCTGGGAGAGCACTCTGTACAAGTCAGTGACTGCCGCTGCCTGCTCCCCTCCTCCGTCGGGAAACTGGATTGACACCCATTTCAGTCTGAGACACATGATTATGGCTTTAGTCTCTAGCTTCCACCACAGAGCAGCCCATAAGGGGAGCAGGAAGGAAGCACAGAGGCTGGAGGAGGTACCACCAGGAAGGCTGCTCTTTCCTTCTAGAAGTTTCCTTAAACTAAAGCTGACATTTCAGTGTCTGTCCCCCACAAAGCTACTCACGCTAATCCCTTAAACCCCACTGTAGGCATTAGGAAGAGCCAGGCAGCAGGCTTTTCCTAATCTGTTTACATCCTTTTCTACCGGCACAGTGGGGAGGGCAGGTGTGCCCGGAAGGGGCGGATAGGGAGCCCACAGCAAGCCAATCCCCCGCAGTGCTAAGCCAAGCTGTCCACTCAGCCAGCTGCTCTGCACCCTAGGGAAGGGAAGCAGGCTCTTGGAGACTGAGCCTGGCTCTTCTGTCTCTACCTGGAGACTTCTTTAAGACATCTGACTAGAGAGCTATGATTTGTCACAAGGAAACTCCAAGGGAGCAGCGGGCTCCATTTAGAGACAGGAAAATAGTCTAGGTGATGAAGTGACCCTCTGAGGTGGTGGGTGCACTGGTTATACTCATTTGATCTTTGTATGTTGTTTATAGTCAGAATCACACTGTGCCCTGTATTTGTATAATTAATATGTATCCATTCAAACTCAACCTGGCTCTCTCTTCTTTCTTTTTCTGTTTTGGTCCATTCTTTTCCTTATCTTTTTCTCAAACTTTTATTTGAGAATTACAGATTAAGCATTCCCATTTAACCATATTTTTCTAGTTCTGTGATCACAATGACTGGCTCTTATTAAAGACAATGGATGGAGATAAGACTTTGATTCTCCAAAAGAAAACTTCTAAATATATGATATGAAATGGGGTGGGTTTAGGGAGGGTATTCCAAGACTACAAGAAACAAATACATTGAAAGCCCTCTAGACTGATGTAGCCAGCTAAGACCACCATGTCCACACAGAGGCTCTATAAAGGAAGGATTTTTTTTTTTTACAACAAATAGCCATGGGTCCATAATGGGAACCCTGAACACTGGCCTAAATATCATACCTTTACAAAAGCTAGTGAAGGGACAGAAAGAGGTCAGTGGAATTTTCCACTTTGCAAAATAACTATAGCAACCCCTCCCTAGGTCAGCAGATAATAGGAAACTACAGTTAGTTATAATTCCACAGTCAGTTATAATTCCAGGAAGAACTACCCTGAGGGCCCTGGCCCCTAGCCACCTGCAGACCCAAGCATGCTGAGTATCACCTCATCTGCAACCAGCCAAACTCTGTAAGGGTCACCTCGGGGAGCCAATAAAAAGATGTCCTGTTGCTGTTGCTGTTACTGTAACCTGCCCTGCTCTAAGTGTATAAAAACTGTATGCAGAGATTGCTCGGGGTTCGCCTCTCCCTGTTGTACAAGCAAACCCCGGTGCAGCAGAAGAATAAACCTCTTGCTTTTGCATCAAGTCTTGTCTCTGCGTCTCTCACTCGGGGGTCTCCCAAGAGTAAGGCTCGATTAGGATCTTACAATAGTTCAAGGTGAGACATGAATTTAATGTAGAACATAAACTGTATACTTTTAGGGATGCAAAGAAGAAAATTCAGGGATGAACACTATGCAAGGGGCTCACAAACTTGCTGCCAACATACTATCTATAAAGAGATGTCTAACTGATAAATGGTACCTCATGAAATTAATTTTTTTGGCTCTGAGAAAAATCCTGTTAAGATGAAAAAGCAAGTTTTACTAGGAAAGCTTAAAAGAAGCTAGCTGGTGAGTGAGATGTTCATAGACTATTTGAGAAGCTCTGAAACAGTTCTGAGAATCTAGAAAGTCACATTTATGCATAGGACAATGTCCAGCCTCGGGGGTATGCACATGCTCCGGAATACTTATAAAGGCTTAAACACTTCCCTCTGTTAGATGCTGAACAAATAAGAAGTGAAGGCTAAGGCAGAATCATCAGCTGCTTAGCAGAGTAACGAAGTCTTGTCCTCACATCATACATGGGCCCTTCAGCAAAGATGGGGAGACTTACTGGATCCAGACTTAAGGACATTCCTAAGCAACCTTTCATGACTGCTAAATTATCTGAGCAGACACTTCAATGGCCACACATATGAACTGCAAAGCTTGGAAAATTAGTTCAGGAAAAGAAGCTAGAGATGCAAGCCA
Source organism: Rhizomys pruinosus (assembly GCA_009823505.1). Classification (NCBI taxonomy): domain Eukaryota; kingdom Metazoa; phylum Chordata; class Mammalia; order Rodentia; family Spalacidae; genus Rhizomys; species Rhizomys pruinosus. Next base: position 536,100 of record VZQC01012005.1, on the reverse strand, counting down.
TCACAACAAACAGCAACAAAACCTCAAACCCTAGGGAAGAATGGGGGTTTGTTGGGGGCTGAAGCGATGGCTCAGCCAGTTAAGAGCACTGGCTGTTCTTCCAGAGGACCTGGGTTCAAATCCCAGTACCCAAATGGCAGCTACCGACTGTCTGTTACTCTAGTTCAGGGGGATCCAATGCCCTCTTATGTCCTCCATGAACATTTTGAAACATGAATGCAGTTACATGCATGCAGGAAAGACACTCATATACATAAAATAAAAATAATTTTTAATCCTTGTTTTCAACCAAAAATATGAAACATGAAAAAAACAACAACAAGAAAATAACCAGAACAAAAAGCAGCCAAATCAAGGAGCTGTGCACATGCCTTTAATCCCAGCACTCAGGAGGCAGAGGCAGGCAGATCTCTGTGAGTTCAACACCATCCTGGTCTGCATAGAGAGTTCTAGGACAGCTGAGGCTGCAGGGAGAAAAAGAAAGGAGACCCACATATTGGTCCTACTAGACACAGACTTTATATCAGCTATTTAAAATGTTTGCATTTCTGAAGTACACTGTGTTTAAAGAACTAAAGTAAAGTATCAGATTGGTTTCTCATTAAACAGAGAACATCAGTAAAGAGACAGAAAAAAGTACAGTGACTCAAATTAAAAGATTCACCAGAGGGCCAATCATGGTGGCATAATACCAGTAGGATGAGCTGAGAGGCAGAGGCAAGAGGATCTCAAGCTCAAGGCCAGCCCAAGCTACACCTTTGGGGCTAGAGAGATGGCTCCATGGTTAAGAGCACTGGCTGCTTTTACATAGGACCTGGGTTCAGTTCCCAGCACACACATGACAACTAACAACTGTCTGTAACTCCAGTTCCATGGGATCCACAGTCCTCTTCTGGCCTCCAAGGGCACTGCACTCATGGGTACACTTACATACACACAAAAACACTCATACACATAAAATTAGATGATAGATAGATAGATAGATAGATGATAGATAGATAGATAGATGATAGATAGATGATAGATAGATAGATAGCTAGATAGATAGATAGCTAGATAGATAGATAGATAGATAGATAGATAGATGATTGATAGATAGATAGATGATAGATGATAGATAGATGATAGATAGATAGATAGATAGATAGATAGATAGATAGATAGATAGACAGATAGATAAAAATTTTTAAAGATTCGTCAGAAAATCTCCACAGTTGACATCTGTAGAAAGTAATGAACTTGAAAATAGGATTATTTTCAAAGTTCCTCAAAAAATGAGGATTAGCAGCCTAAGAAATGGGAGGAAAAAGTAATGAAGAAAAATGACCAAATGCTCAGCAACCCAGAGGACATCATCGACTCTACTAACTTGCTAGGAATCAGAACCTCTGAAAGAAGAGAGGTTAGGAGATGTTATAAACCACAGGAAGACCCTGTCATACTTAACAGAAGAAAATGTAATTCATGGATTAACATACCATCCAAACATCTGTGTCTATACCAAAGTAACCTACCATAACAATTAGTACTGTTTAAATACCTATATGTCTAATTGCGTGTACTTCATTAGTAGGATCGAAAGGCTATATATTATACTGTTTAAATACCTATATATCTAAGTGCATGTGCTTCATTTGTAGGATCAAAAGGTTATGCCTGGACAAGCTGGCAGCCCATGAAAGAAAACAGCCAGAATTGACTAGAGACCAAGACAACAGCTCCAGAGAAAGTAGACTGTTTTGCTTCTCATGCACCTGTGCCCCTTTTCTAAGCCTAGGGAACAATCTGCGGAAGAGGGGGCATGGTAGAATGTAAGGGCTGTGATTGGGGTGAATGGTGAAACTACAACAATATAGACTGGACACTCATTTGATCAACTTGATTGAACATATAAGCCCCCCCCTGCTGGATGGTGGGACCCATGAGCTATGTGGGTTTGGGCACAACTACTCGCAAATTGGTTTTACATGAAGGATGCTTGTACTCACAAATTATCACTTATTGTTAAAAAAAAGTGGAAACAAAACAAAACAAAACAAAACAAAAAAAAAAGAGAAAGATGCAGAAAAGTTACCACAGAATGCATGATCTGGGATGGGTAGGGGTGAGGTGGGGGGAAGGGAAGGGGATATATTGTGAGGAGCTGTAAGCCTGCTCATAAAGGGTTAACTCTGAAATAGCTTCAGAGCTGTTCCCTAAAAGTGCAGACGCGCACAGAAGCTTCCTGCCTGCATACCTGATGTCCTGGAGGAAGCTTATCGCAAGCAAACAGTTTCTGCCAGTGCAAGCAGCCCGCCCAATAAACTTTTAACTTTTACAAGAGCTACTTTCTACCCCCTCCCCTCTTCCTGATTCTTCCTGCCTTTTGCTAAATATATACTGCTGTCTTTGTCCAATAAAGGAGACCTCGACAAAGAGCTTGCCTGGTCTCGTTCCTTTCTCTCGCTTATCTTACAGGTTTTGGGGTCTCCCTCGGGTACCTATCATTACATGACCTGAAGGCAGGGTCAATATATGCCTGAACTGAATTGGAAAATGATGTATGAAATACACAAAGCATCAATAAAAATAAAAGAAAGAAGAGAGGAAGAATGTAATTGAAGAACCAATAAGCAGAATCACCCTGAATCTAATGAAAAACATTAATATACATCCAAGAAGCTCAACAAAGACAAAGACAGATAAGCTCAAAGAGGTCCATAGCTTACTTACCACATCTTAATTAAGTTGTGAGCAACAAACTAAAGAATATTGAAAGCCGCAGTAAAAGAAGGAACAAACAACAAATCCTCCATAAGCTATAAACAGCTGCTTGTCATTAAAACCAAAGGTAACTGAGTGACATATTCAAAGTGCCAAGAGGGAAAAAGCTTTCAAGAATTCTGTACCCAACAAGGCAATCCTTCAAAACTGAAAGAGAAGCCAAGACATATCTGCATAGACAAAGACAGATCATTTGTTGCTGACAGGTCTGCCCTCTAAGAAGTACCAAAGGGCTCTTCAGACTGAAGTAAACACACACTGGAGAGTGCTTCAAAGTCACGAGAGAAATCAGAGCACTAGTAAAGGAAATAACATGGGTAAAAGACATCAATTTCACCCTTGACTTACAAGAAAAGACAGCATCTGGCAGGTAGGGAATCACATGCCTGCTCACATGGGCCAAACAAGCAGCTCTGGTTGTCACGGCTAAGGTACCCTTGAGACCTGCAGCCGTGATCCTGTTATTATGGGAAGTATCACAGCCTGCACACTGGAGGTAGCCTGGCACAAGGTGTCAGTGACATCGAACAATCTATCATCCTTTCTCCATCACAAACTAAAGCAAACCAACCACCCCATGGGTTCCAAAGATGCCATGATGGCTTTGCACAAAGAGATGTGCATACCCACTCTTCTGTACAAATTCCTTGTCTGACTGGCTCTGAGCTGTGGTCGACTGTTATGACCTGCCCTAGGGAGAAGTGGGGAGCCAGGGGAGAGCACAAGTGCCTGGAACCATCTGGAGCCCTGTATTTTCCTGCAGCCCTTAGCCACAACCCTCTGTACCAGCTACCCATGGGAGACATCCCAACAGATAGTAGCCAATTTGAGTGCATCTAGCACACCAGTCCTCAAGAACCAACCTGGAGTCACACTGGTAATCTCTCTGTACTATTGCAAATGTCATTTCCAGCCAATTGACACTTCCTTTCATGAACACAAGCTTCCCTGGTGCTCGATGTAAAGCAGGGTTCAGTGTTTTGTGTGATTCAATCACTTTCGCTTCACCACAAGTTTTTTTTTGTTTTTGGGTTTTTTTTTTATGTGTATGAATGTACTGTCTGCACATAGGTTTGTGCACCCGTGTCATGCAATGCCATGGAGGTCAGAAGATGGTCTCAGATTCTCCTGGAACTGGAGTTCTCCTGGAATTGGAGTTACAGACGGTTCTCAGCCACCAAGTGGGTGCTGGGGATCGAACCCGGGTCCTCTGCAAGAGCGGTCAGAGCTCTTAACTGCTAGGCCATCTCTCCAGCCCCTCACCACAAGTTTTGAAATCAGGCTATGATCATGCCCATTTTACAGGTGTGCAAACAGAAGGACAGAAGTTGAATGACTTGGCCAGTGTCATTTGGATTTGAGTTGATGTCCCTGATTTCCAATGCACTCCGTGCTGGCTGTGGGAAGGGCATGAAGCATCTTACAAGCTTCAATCAGGAGCTAGGAGACAGTCCTCAGCCTTTTATCCCACAGTGATGCCTCTAGGCTACTCTCCCAGTTTCTCTAAATGGTCTGGTGGGAAAAAAAAAATGGCCTGCTGAGCAAGGTGCTGCTGTGCTGTGAGCTAAGAAAGGGTATCGTTAACTACTAAAAGAACACAATCTCATTATTAAAAGAGCACAGATAAAGCTGGCCCGGGAGCCAGTGAAGATGCACTGGGAAAGTGTAAAGCCACTGGGCACTGCTTTGGCTCCCACATGCAGCCCCTACCTTCATCTTTCAACTACCTCCCTGCATCTTATCTCTATGGACCCCATTATTTGAAAACTTCCAGAGTTATCTGATAACCCAAAAGTCCCTCTTCCCATTCATGGTCCCTGTGTTCAGCCATCCCAAACCCCATGCATTTTCAGGCTGTAGTGTATCCTGACCACCAAGTTTCATTTTGGTTGACTGCCAGCCTTCAGTAGCTTTGGATCTGGCTAATGTCCTCCACTATGCTGGCCTTTAGAGCTTCTGCCCAAGTGTCCTCACAATGACCATGCGGACAAAATCAGAGTTTCATCTATGAGGTCGTGCTGGCACTCCTGTCTCAGCCATCCTCTAGCTAACAAATACTTATTAAGGGCATAGTATATTTCAAGCTTGAGTCTAGAATAGAATAGAATAGAAAAGAATAGAATAGAATAGAATAGAATAGAATAGAATAGAATAGAATAGAATAGAATAGAATAGAATAGAATAGAGTGGAGTGGAGTGGAGTGGAGTGGAGTGGAGTGGGGTAGGGTAGGGTAGGGTAGGGTAGGGTAGAGTAGAGTAGAGTAGAATAGAATAGCACCCTACTTTTATGAGGCTTGGGGACAGACATGGGGAGACAAACAATGAACACGTAAGCAAATAAAATAATCCCGTTCCATAGAATGACAGGCTTCGGAGAGAAAATGAGGCAAGCTAATGTACAACAGCATGAAGAAGGGAGCATTTTACCCAAGACATCAAGGAAGGTGCCTTGGGAGGCAACAAATGAGCGGAGACTTGGAAGATTAGATGTTCAACATAGGAAAACAAATCTCAGGCAGAGAAGAATGTGTGCAAAAAACCCCTGGGGAAGCTGGGCATGGTGGTGCATGCCTTTAATCCCACTTATCCCAGCACTGGGGAGGGAGAGGCACACAGATCTCTGTGAGGTCAAGGCTAGCCTGGTCTATATGACAAGTTCTAGGCTAACTGAGGCTGCAAGAGACACTATCTCAAAAAAAAAAAAAATTGGGACTTGACAGAGTCCAAAAAAAAAAAAAAACTCTTTGTTGAAGGTGAGGAGGTGACTGAGAGGGCGGAGGTGGGCAGCAGAGTCACAGAGATGGACAAGAACTGTCTACATTCTGGCCTGGTAGCCACAGCCACAGGAAGTTTGGCTAGTTGCTATCTTGTAGAACAAATACAACATACTTGGAGCAAAGGCAGCCAAAAGCCACTCAGCCACTGACTGAGGGAAACACAGTGCCTAAGTATCCACTTCTAACATCTAACCTGGGCTGTGCCTCACCAGTCACATAAGCATATGGTTTATATCTTGGGATAGGCACATATCTACTGTAATAAATGAACCACAAACTCAATGGGTTAAAACAACAGATGTTTATTATCATAGTTTCAGAGACCAGAAGTCTGAAATCAGTTTTACAGGTCTGAAAATCAGGATGAAAACAAGGTCTCTCTCTCTCTCTCTCTCTCTCTCTCTCTCTCTCTCTCTCTCTCTCTCTTTCCCTCCCTCTCGGAGAAAACTGGTTCCTTGCCTTTCCCAGTTTCTGATAGCTGTCGGCAATACTGGGCCTACGGTCACATCACTCCAACATCAGCCTCCAGAATCACGTTGCCTTTCTTTCTACCCATTATGGGTCTTCCTCTGCCTCACTCTTATGAGAAGTAAATGGTGTTCAAGATAATCAATATTCTATCTCAGATCCTTTCATTCCATTGCATCTACAGACTTTTCTGCCACATAGGGTAACATTCACATACTCTACACATGAGGGTGTGAGTATCTATTTTTAGTTTGAAGTGGGCCTTTTTCATTCTATGCTGTGACCCATTGGGTGAAAAACACATGAGCTTTGGAAGTTGAATCCACAGCCTCTGAATCTTTGGCTGTGTGACCTTGGGTACTGGGAATGTGCTTAATCTCTGGACTTCAGTTTTGATATTTGAGCAATAGGGCTGCTAAGAGCTGCTTCATCCTAGAACCCTTGTGATTCTATGCAAGCACTCCAAATGGAAAAAGAGTCAGATTCATCTTTTCTCCCTTCTATTTCTATCTCTGCTGCATCTACCCAAACTGGGTTTTTAGGCTTCAAGAGTAGTGAGGCATGATTTTGAAGATAATGGTGTTGTTTCCATCTGTCTCCAAGGATTGAGGTGCTATAAACATCCCATTTTCAACTTTAGTGAAATGCCTCAGATAGCTTGATGACCCCAAAATAGACACCCCAAGAAAGAACCAGAGAGAGTGTGGGCTCCCACAGAGTCACAGCTGGTTTCCAGAATAATCCTGTCCACACTTCTCTTTGCTCTATTTATTCTCTACTCCTCCCTTTGGAGGAGTTTATTAAAAGCCATTTCTTCACAGTCACATCAAGATCCGAGCACAGCTTGCCACAAGGCAAGATGCAAAGAATCATCTGCCTCATCATGCCCACGTTCAAAGGACTAAAGTTGCCCAGGCTCTGCCCTTCCAATGTTCTCCACAGTGAGCACCTTGGACACTGACCTCCAGTGGTATGTTAGTTGTGCCTTGCTGTGACCAGATACCTGGCAGAAATGACTTACAGGAAGATATACTTTGGGCTGAAAGCATGGGCAGCTAGAACCTTCAAAATCTCAGCCCTGGTGACCTAGTTCTGCCAGCCAGGCCCCTCAGAGTTCCACAGCCTCCCAAACAGCTCCACTAGCCAGGGAATGAGAGCTCCAATCATGAGCTTATGGGGAACAGTCCAGATTCAAACCATAAGGAAAAGGTAGGGCCTGAAATTATGTCTTCATGTAGACCTTTCCATGCCCCTCAACCCTAAACCCCACTGCCAATCCACATCATGGAGGCAGCACCATCCTGACAAGACTTTGACAAGGACACCCACAAACTCACACTCCCAGATGCAGGAGAGCTGGCTTGGTGATTAAGAACATGGGCTGTTCTTACAGAGTACCCAGGTTCAGTTCCCTGCATCTACTGGTGGCTTACAACCATCTGTAACTCTAGTTCCAATGAATCTGACACCCCTTTCTGACTCTGTGGGCACTGCACACACATGGTGCACTTATATACATGTAGGCCAAACAATCATACATACAAAAATATATCAAAAAATATGTAAAAAATAAAGCTGGGGTACAGGGTACACAACCCCCCCCCAACTGGAACTCTGGAGTGAGGTTCCTATAAGTCCTACAACCAACCCAGAAGAACTGGCTGGCAGCAGAGGACATACAGTGCTCAGAAGGTGTCATTTGGTCTATTACCCACCAGTTTTTGCAGAACAGAAAGGAAAGAGTGAACTATACCTTCCAATATATAACCAAAATTGAAAGCCTGAAACCTAAGCAAGTCAACACTCCATAAATAAGGAGACTACAATGAAGGCACCTGAAGGAATCAAGGAAAGCAATCCTCCAACACAGTGAAGAGGCACTAGAGATTCACACCAGAATACAGGCAAAAGGTAAATGACATGCCAAGAGCACAACGAAAAAACAATATGGGAAAAGCCTAGAGTAACCCCACACCAAACTCTACAGAGCCTGTGGAGGAACCCTACAATGGGATCTCTGAAGAAATAGCCCAGGATACAGATTGTAAATTAACAATCACAGATATAGTCAAAGAAATCATAGAACCAAGGAGAGAGAATGAAAAACTCAGAAAGGACCCAGAGGGAGATAATGAGAAACTCCGGAAGGAAGAGGAAACACTGAAAAGAACTCGGTCTGAAATGAAAATGGAAACCAATGAGCAAAACAAGGAGCTACAAGAAAAGATTGAGAAGCTCCAAAAGGACGTGGAAATAATAAAGAAAACACAGGATGAAATGAAAAAGGAAATCAAACACTCATCCAATCAAAAGAAAAGAATGGGAAAAAGCCTCAGAAGCAGAATGGAGGAAGCAGAAAAAAGAATATCGGACCTAGAAGATAACACAGAACAACTAAAAAGCTCAAGTAAAGATGTCAAAAAGTTTAAAAATACACAAGAGTGGAACAACCAGGAAATGTGGGACACGATGAAAAGATCAAACCTCAACATCATAGGGATAGAGGAAGGAGAAGAATACCAAGAGAATGGTATTGAACAGATCATCAACAGAATAATAGATGAAAATTTCCCCAAACTAAAAAAAGACAAACCCATACAAATACAAAAAGCACATAGGACACCAAATAGACTGGACCAGAGAAGAAACTCCCCTCACCATATCATAGTTAAAATGTTAGATGCCCAAAACAAAGACAAAATTCTGAAAGCCACAAAAGAAAAACAACAAATTACATGTAAGAAGAAACCTATCAGAATTACAGCTGACTTTTCAGCACAAACTATGAAAGCAAGAAGAACGTGGACCAAAGCATTCCCAGTGCTAAATGACTATCAATGCCAACCCAGGTTACTATAGCCAGCAAAAATGTCAATTCTAGTTGAAGGAAAGAGAAAAATCTTCCATAATGTAAACAAGATGAAAGAATACATGTCCAGAAAACCAACCCTTCAGAGAATATTTGAAGCAATTCAAAGGACAGAGAAGAAGAGCAACTACCCCAAGACACCTTGAAAGAGAAATTAACAAAAGCAGAACTGCAGAAGTAGAAACCTAGACTAAAAAGGCAAATGGATAATAAGGTGAAAGGAAGCAACACACATCTCTCAATTATAACATTAAATATTAATGGACTAAACTCACCAATCAAAAGGCATAGACTGGGAGGATGGATTAGGAAACAATCCATTGATATGCTGTCTACAAGAAGCCCATCTCACCCTTAAGGATAGGCACCAACTTAAAGTGAAAGGATGGAAAAAAAAACATTCCAAGCAAACAGTACCAAAAAGAAAGCAGGAGTTGCTACTTTAATATCAGACAAAACAGACTTCAAAGTAGAAGCAATTAGAAGAGACAAAAAGGGCCATTATATCCTTATCAAAGGGAAAATTGACAATGAAGACTTCACAATCATGAATATATATCCACTCCAGTGCACCAATCTTTATAAATACAACTCTACAGGCCCTTAAGGCACAGATTAACCCCAGCACACTCATAGTAGGGGACTTCAATACCCCACTCGGTCCTTTGGACAGATCAGCCTGGCAAAGAATAAACAGAGAGACATCTGAACTGAACAATACAATACAGCAAACAGCAAATGGACCTCACAGACATCTTCTGAATATTCCACCCAAACACCAGAGAATATACTTTCTACTCAGCACCCCACAAAGCATTCTCCAAAATTGACCACATACTTGGACACAGAAAAAACCTTGAGAAATGCAAAAAAATTGAAATAATTTCATGCATTCTATCAGACCATAGCAATAAAGCTCAATATCAATGCCAAGACAAGCCCTGCTACCTACAGGAACACATGGAGACTAAACAACACACTCCTGAATAATGAATGGGTCAAGGAGGAAAGAAAGAAAGAGATAAAGGCATTCCTGGAATTAAACGCCAATGACAGTACAACACAACAAAACCTATGGGACACTTTAAAAGCAGTCGTAAGAGGGAAGTTTATAGCCCTGGGTGCCCACATTAAAAAGATAGAAAGAACACAAATAAATGAGCTAACACTGCAGCTGAAAGACAACAGCCAATGAACCCTAAACACAACAGACAGGAAGAAATAACAAAAATCAGAGCAGAAATCAATAAAATAGAAACAAAGAAAACAATACAAAAAAATCAACGAATCCAAAAGTTGGTTCTTTGAGAGAAAAAACAAGATAGACAGACCTCTAGTGCAGTTAACCAAAAGAAAGAAAGAGCAACTCCAAATCAATAGAATCTGTGATGAAAGGGGAAATATCACAACAGACAATGAAAAGATCCAGACAATCATACGGGAGTACTTCAAAAACTTATACTCTACCAAATTTGAAAACCTAAGAGAAATGGGTGAATATCTGAAATCCAGGGAATCACCAAAGCTAAACAAAGAAGAGATTGACAGCTTAAACAGACCCATAATATATGAAGAAATTGAAAACGTAGTAAGAGACCTCCCAACTAAAAAAAGCCCAGGCCCAGATGGTTTCACAGCAGAATTCTATAAAATATTTAAAGAGGACTTACAACCATTATTACTCAAACTGTTCAGAAAGATAGAAGCAAAGGGAAATCTCCCAAATTCCTTCTGTGAAGCCAGCATCACTCTAATACCAAAACCAGGCAAGGATGCAACCAAAAAAGAGAACTACAAACCCATATCATTAATGAACTCAGATGCAAAAATTCTCAACAAAATACTTGCAAACCGTATACAGACCCACATCAAAAAGATCATCCACCATGACCATGGTTCAACATACAAAAATCAGTAAATATCATAAAACACATAATTGGACTGAAGGACAAAAACCACACAATCATCTCAATTGATGCAGAAAAAGCCTTCAACAAAATACAGCATCCCTTCATGATTAAAGTACTAGAGGGAATTGGACTGGAAATTTCATTCCTCAACATAATCAAAGCCATATACAAGAAACCCACAGCCAGCATCATCCTAAATGGAGAAAAGTTAGAAGGATTCCCCATAAAGGTAGGAACCCAGCAAGGCTGCCCCTTGTCACCACTCCTCTTCAATATAGTGGTTGAAACACTGGCTAAGGCAATAAGGCAAGAAAAGGAAATCAAAGGAATACTAATTGGAAAAGAGGAAGTAAAACTATCCCTTTTTTCAGACAATATGATAGTTTACCTAAGGGATGCTTAAAAACTACCAGAAAACTCCTAGAAATGATTAAGAGTTTCAGTAAAGTGGCAGGTTACAAAATTAACCTAGAAAAATCAGTAGCCTTTCTTTTTACACCAACAACAAGCAACTGAAGAAGGAATACAAGGAGACCTTCCCACTCACAATAGCCTCAAAAACAATAAAATACCTAGGAATAAACCTAACCAAAGACACCAAAGATCTTTACAACAAAAATTATAAACTCCTGAAGAAAGAGATTGAAGAAGACTTCACTAGATGGAAAGACCTCCCATGCTCATGGATTGTAAAAATTAATATAGTAAAAATGTCCATTCTACCCAAAGTTATATATCAGTTCAATGAAATTCCAATTAAAATCCCCAAAACATTCTTCATAGGCTTGGAAAAAAAATTCTTAAATTCATATGGAACAACAAAAAAACCCCAAATAGCCAAAGCAACCCTGAGTGAAAACAGCAAGACAGGGGGAATTTCTATACCAGACATCAAACTATACTACAGGGCTATAGTCATAAAAACAGCCTGGTACTGGCAGAAATACAGACCTGTAGACCAATGGAACAAAACCGAAGATCCAAACTTGAGCACATACAATTTCAACCACCTTATATTTGACAAGGGGGCCAAAAAGACTCATTGGAGGAAAGACAGCATCTTCAGCAAATGGTGTTGGCAAAACTGGATCACCACTTGTAAAAGAACAAAATTAAACTCCTATCTCTCACCCTGTACAAAAATCAACTCCAAATGGATCAAAGACCTCAATTTGAAACCCAAAACCCTGAAGATATTAGATGAAAAAGTTGGCAGCAACTTACAAGACATAGGTGTAGGAAGGGACTTTCTAAATCATACAGCAGCTGCACAGGAAATAAGGTCAACAAATTGACAAGTGGGACCTTATTAAACTCAAAAGTTTTTGTACAGTGAAAGAAACATTCAGGGAAGTGAAGAGAAAACCCACAGAGTGGGAGGAAACCTTCACTGCTGATTCATCTGAGAGAGCATTAACTTCCACAATGTATAAACTACTCAAAAAATAAAGGAGTAAGAAAACAAATGACTCACTCAAAAGATGGAGTAAAGAGATCAACAGAGACTTCACAAGTGAGGAAATAGAGATGGCTGAGAAACATCTTAAAAAGTGTTCAACATTGCTAATAATTAAGGAAATGCAAATTAAAACCACTTTAAGATATCATCTCTCTCCGATAAGGTTGGCTAGGATCAAGAAAACAAATGATACCAAATGCTGGATAAGGTGTGGGGAAAGGGGAACATTCATCCACTGCTGGTGGGAATGCAAACCTGTACAACCACTATGGAAATCAGTATGGAGAACGCTTAAAAGACTCAAAATGAGCCTACCACCTGACCCAGCCATACCACTTCTGGGTATATATCCATCAGATTCTTCCTACAGCAGAGATACATGTACAGCCATGTTTATTGCAGCTCTCTTCACAATAGCGAAGAGCTGGAACCAACCCAAATGCCCCTCAACTGATGAGTGGATACAGAAAATGTGGTACATCTACACAATGGAGTACTATGCAGTGGTAAAGAAAGATGACATCATGAAATTTGCAGGTAAATGGATGGAACTAGAAGATTTTATGCTAAGTGAAGTAACACAGTCCCAGAAAAACAAAAGATGAATGGTTTCCCTCATCTGTGGATGCTAGTACCAAGTACCTAGGTGTAAGACAAAATGAGCAATGTTAACATTATATTCCTCATGATCTAAAGACAACTGTGCTCTTGTATTGGGAATCCCTACACAGGTTCTAGAGCTGACCTAACACATATTTTCAGACCTTGGATTTTTAGTATATGATGGAGGTATGTGTGCATCTTTTAGAGTAATATGGGATTAAAATGGAAAGATGTGAATCAAGAAATACGCTATGGAAATAACATACAGTTTTTTTCCAAAGGATACAATGTTAATATAGGTGCAATGTAACAGGCTGCTGCAACTTAGCCTTTCTGGGTGCTCAACGACTATACCTGAAGTCCAATTTGGCCAAGGGACCTCGAGGACAACTTTGTTCCTTGCCCTCAGAGGTCAACCAAGTCTTAGGGGATTATGCATGGGGGTATCTCTTGAAAAGTTCTGCAGAGGTGGGTCAGCAGTCTTCCTGTTAAAAGAGGTCTTGGAGAGCCACTAAGGGGGCTTTAGCCAGTGTCCAGTCTATAAAGAGGAAAGTCTACTCATTCTTCAGAAAAGGAAGCCTAGTCTAGCAAGACCTGATTTTGTCCTCATGTGGATGGAACTGGTGGGGGAGGAGCTGAAAGGAGCAAGGGGCTCCCACCCTCCCCCCCAAAAAAACCCTGAGAGACCCCTGAGGATCAGATCCTCAACTGACCTCAACAAAACAAAACCTTGGTTAATCTGGCCTAACTGTGTGGCCTTAAGAATACAGAAGGAAAGTACAACCAGAAATAAATAATAAGACCAGAGAAACTAATGCAGACACAAAACTTGAGAAAAAAGAAAAAAAGAGAGCACCTTTGTTTGGCCTGTCTTCAATTCTTATGGGCAGGTGCATATGCTCTGTGGATGCCACTGCTTTTGGCACTCCTCAAGGACATGAGATACAGCTTTTTTACTTTTTAGCTTTCCAATGTGGACTGAGGACTGCTGAGACAACCAGCTTGTGAACTAAGCAGCTAATAGGAATTCAGCCTCATCAGAATATGGACTGCCATTGTTGGATTATCTCGGCAGTATCATTGAGGCCAATGCAGGGGGAATCAAGACAGGACGCGTGCTTACTGGAGTTCATTTGGGGGCACAATATTTAAAGCAGAAGTACGTCAGTAAGGGTTTCCTTCTGCATAAAGTTTTTATGTAGTGTAATGTCTTAATCATAGTCTATCATCAAATATTTTAGGAGTATCTTTAATGTTTAGATAGTATATTAGCAGCATGCAATAATTACATCGTAAGTTCTCAAGCAGAGGCAGTCTATTGCAAGGACCTTCTTTGCTGCCAATTATCACAAGATGTTTTAAGTTAGAAAACTGAATAGCAACACTGAATACTGGAGAAATGCACTTTGTTCAGTAATACTTGAGTTGTTGCAATATTTGATTATTCATTTGGTTGTTACAGAAAATTCTTAACTGTAATTGATGGTTGTTGCCGTAATAGTATATTGCCTTTAAACTCAAAAGTTTCTGTACAGTAAATGACCTCTTCTTTTTCTTCTTTTTTTAATTTTATTTTTTTTTTATGTATATGAATGTACTGTCTGCATGTAGGTTTGTGCACCCGTGTCGTGCAATGCCACGGAGGTCAGAAGAGGGTCTCGGATTCCCCTGGAACTGGAGTTCTCCTGGAATTGGAGTTACAGACAGTTTTCAGCTGCCATGTGGGTGCTGGGGATCGAACCCGGGTCCCCTGCAAGAGCAGTCAGTGCTCTTAACCCCTAGGCTATCTCTCCAGCCCCGACCTCTTCTTTTTCAATTGATCTACTTTAATTTCCTTTTTTTGTGTTATTGCTCTAGCAAGTTTTTCAAGCACTATATTAAAAAAGAGTGGAGATTTAAAAAATAGTATATTGCCTGTATTTCTACCTTTAGTAATGGGCTTTATGTGCTAGATTTCAATATCCTTTATGTGCTAGATTGCAATATCCTTGATCCTGAGCAAGTGCACAAGTCTTTTTAAAAAGAAACATGGTTTACTTGCACAAAACTGATCAATTTTGAGAGATCGTTAATGCCCTTGAAGTGGTTTTTGTGGGTGTGAAAAAAATGGTGAGAATTTGAATTGGTCCCTTATTATAGTATTGAAATTAAGCCTACTTAATTTATCAAGTCATGTTCATGCCCTGATTTTATATACTTGTATCTATCAATAAACATTGTGATACTTGAGAAAAAAAAAAAAGGCAGCTAATTGTACCCATCATTTCCTTAGTAGCCTAAGGCAGATATGGCATTGGTATCTTGGTATATGTCAGGTTAGTGTTTCTCCTATTTCCAGTTCTGTATAACATTTCCCCCATTTGCTACAGTCTTATCTAATTTAAGATAGATTCCCCCATGTAAACACATTTATTTTCAAAGGCATACGTTTGTTATTATAGCAAATGATAAATTAGTATCATCAGACATAACTAGAAGGTAATTATAACCAATTTTTTTAAATTATTGAGTTCATGCCAGATAATATTGCCCCCAGAGATTCTGAGCCTGCTGTGGCCTGATCTTTTCTTCTGAAAGGAACAATTAGATTGAGAAATGGGAAATGTCTGTAAGTTCTAAACAGACTTGCTTCCTGACATCATCTAAAAAATTTGAAGTAAAATGTCAAAAACATAACTCAAAGTTATTAATGCAGTTTGTGTTTGCTGTGGTCCTGCCCGTCCTTTGAGAAGCACCATTTCAGCCTTTCTGAAAGCTTGTGGGGCCGCTTATGACATCGTCTGCCCTCAGCACAAAGCAGCTGATCCCACGTCAGTTATACTTTATGGCTATGAGCTGTTGGGGAAGCAGCTCATGACGGCTTACCAAGCTTTCTTAAACTTTTGCAATTCCCATGAAAACACCTTAAAATAGGCAAGGCTAAAACTGTCCTCTCTCCAGATAAAGAAACTGAAATTTAACTGATTTAAGATTACAAAAGTCACATGGTTCTAGCAGCTGGGGACAGATCTGGGAGAGCCCAAGACTAAAGTTCATGTGTTTAAAGTAGCATCCAACTTTTTTTTTTTTGGTATTTTTGAGACAGGGTCTCCCTTTAGTCCCAGCTGGCCTGGAATTCACTCTGTAGACCAGGCTGGCCTTCAACTCACAGAGATCTGCCTGCTTCTGCCTCCCAAACCCTGGGATTAAAGGGGGGCACCATCACACCTGGTGTATCCAACATTTTTAAGTTATAAATATAAGGAGAGATTTTTTTTCTTGAGCCTTTAAGTTAAGCTTTAAAATATGCTCTGCCAATCTAGCAACTTATATATGAAAAGATTCATTTCATATGATATTTTATTAAAATTCAGCTAACTCACAAGATGTCTATCAAGATATTTTCCAAAGAACAGTAAGGCTCAAATTCTATATAACAGAGAATTCTATTTTTTAAAAATATTTCATTATTTTTATTTTATGAGTGTATTGCCTGCATGTATGTAAATGCACCTGTGTCATGCAATGCCCATGGAGGTCAGAAGAGAGTGGCGGATCCCCTGGAACTGGAGTCATGGACAGTTGTTAGTGCCATGTGAGTGCTGGGAACCAAACCTAGGTCCTCTGCAAGAGCAACTGGTATCCCTAACTGCTGAGCCATCTCTCCAGCCCCATACAACAGAGAATTTCTAGAGTAACCTAAAACACTGGGAGAGAGAACAACAGTGACAGAGAAGGAAATTAAAGCCTCAGACATTAGCCAGAGCTCTGCAGAGAAACAGACTTGGTATGAGATGTCCACGCACACATGCGTGTCTGTGTGTGTGAAATTGACTTATTATGAGGAATTAGTTCATGAAATTATGAAAGCCAAGGAGGCCCAGGAAAACTGGTAGTGTAGCTCAGCCCAACTTTAAAGACAGGAGAACCAACAGGGTAATTTCCAGTGTGAAGACAGACAATGTGGTCTTCCAATTCTAACAGAAAAGCAGAAAAGGGATTAATTTCTCCTTCCTCTGCTTTTCTTTCTATTCAGCTCCCCAACTGATTGAATGAAGCCCATCCATATTGCAAGGGCCATCTGTTTTCCCCAGGCCTCTGACTCAAACGGGTCACTTGGAGACACCCTAGTGGACATTTCCCCAAATGATATTTAATCTGGGCATTCAGTGGCCCAGTCTAGCTGACACAGAAATTAACTATTGCATGCACAGCTACAGCAAACAGTAAATGACATTAACGTCTAACTAGCCAAATATAAATGTCCACACTGAAGGGTTGTTAATCTCAGTTTACATTACCAAATACATCACGCATGGTTGCCAATGAAACTTTGTAAGTCATGTATAAAAGCAAGGGAAAAAAAATGCAATCAGAAGAGACAAAGCAAGTAAAAGAATGAGTGATGTGGAAAACATCTTGAAATTATCACACTACATATTTAAGATAATTATGACTAATATGCTAAGCGCTCTAATTCAAAAAGTAGATAATGTGCACAAGTAATATAAACAGAGAGGGAAACTCTAAAAAACAAAATGTAAGGAGCTGTTAGTAATCAATAACATGGGGTCATGCACAGTGCTGAGGAGGCTGAGGCAGGAAGAGCAAGAAGTCATTCTGAGCTACATAGTGAGTTCCAGAGCAGCCTGGAGTATATGGGAAGATGTTGTCTCAAAAATCAACAAATGAGGGGGCTGGAGAGATGGCCTAGCGGTTAAGAGCGCCGACCGCTCTTACAGAGGACCCGGGTTCGATCCCCAGCACCCACATGGCGGCCGAGAACCGTCTGAAACTCCAATTCCAGAACTCCAGTTCCAGGGGAATCCGAGACCCTCTTCTGACCTCCGCGGCATTGCACGACACGGGTGCACAAACCTGCATGCAGACAGTACATTCATACACATAAAGAAATTTAAAAAATTAAAAATTAAAAAAAAAATCAACAAATGACCAAAAATCCAGGATCATTGTGAGAGAAATGAAGAATGCCTTCAGTGGACTGAGCATGTTCTGAAGAAAGTCAGTGATCTTGAAGATATAACAGCAGAAACTTTTATTTATTTTGGTCTTTTTTGAGACAGGGTCTCCCTTTAGTCCCAGCTGGCCTGGAGCTCATCATGTAGATCAGGCTGGCCTTGAACTCACAGAGATCTGCCTGCCTCTGCCTCCCAAGTGGTGGAATTAAAGGCATGCACCACCATGCCCTGCCTAAGACAGTTCTTAGCCACCATGTGGGTGCTGGGAATCGAACCTGGGTCCTCTGCAAGAGCAGTCAGTGCTCTTAACTGCTGAGCCATCTCTCCAGCCCCACAACTTACTCTTAAATTAATGCAGCCACTACAGAAAAAAATATGGATATTTCCCCAAAGCCTGAAAATAGAATCACGGGGCTGAAGAGATGGCTCAGCAGTTAAGAGCACCGACTGCTCTTGCAGAGGACCCGGGTTCGATTCCCAGCACCTACATGGTGGCCAACAACCATCTTTAAGCCGGGCATCTTTAATCCTAGCACTCTGGAGGCAGAGGCAGGCGGATCTCTTGTGAGTTCAAGGCCAACCTGGTCTACATAGTGAGTTCCAGGACAGCTGGAGCTACAGGGAGACCCTGTCTCAAAAAAGACCAAAATAAATAAAAAAAAATAAAAAATTGAAAATAGAATCACTATATGATCCACATATGCCACAGTTGGGTATATGCCCCAAGGAATCTAAGTCAGTATACCACAGAGACACTACCATGTTTATTGAAAAACCATTCACAATAGCCAAAATATAAAATCAGCCTCGAGACCTATCAACAAATAAATGGATAAAGAAATGTGGTATGATTCAGGGAGTATTATAGAAGAGGAAGCAGAAGATTATAAAGACAAGGAGAACTGGACCATAACAGAATCGTCTGAACATGACAGGACCAGTGCATCATGAACTCTCACTAGCTGTGGTTGTCTTCACAAGATCTGCACAAGATCAAGCCAGTCAACATTCTGGCTTGGAAGGAGGAGGAACCCATGAGCCTCCACCTTTGGAAGAGGAAGAGTCAGTTTTCTTTAAGGGTAACCAGGAGGTCACAACATTCTAATGGATGGCCCCACACCCATGACTGTGTAGGTGTCACAAGTTAGATTTAAAGGGTTATTGAAAGAAGAGATATAAAGTTGGGAGAGGGTGAGAATGTGGGGTGGATCTGGTAGGAGTTCAGGGAGGACAGGGAGCATAAATGGAATAAGAATATATTGTATGAAATTCTCAACAAATTAATAAGATGTTATTTTTTATAAAAGAAAATATGGCATATAAACACAATGGAGTTTTATGTAGCTGTAAAGAAAAATGAAATTGTATTACTTGAAGGAAAGTGGATGAAACTAGAGATATAAAGTTAAGCAAAATCAGTCAGATGAGAGGGGCAACAAGGTAACAATAGGAGGAGAAGAAAGACTGAGACCACGTGTTTTCTCTTACAGGTAGTTTTAGAAATAGCAGAGTGAGATTATCTGGGAGGAGGAAGGGGGCCATCAGGAGGCGAGAAGAAGGCGAGCAGAGGGCAATGGGAGGGATATAAGTGCAGCACAAGATAAATGTATGAAAAGTCATCATGAAAGTCATCACTTTATATACTAAAACACACACACGGCAAAGACTGGCAAAACTGCAGGGAGAAATAAGCAACCCATTATTGTGGCTGAGGCTTAATCACTCCCCTGTCCATGATTTACAGATTCGGTGGCAGAAAATCAATAAAGATATAGTTAAACTGAGCACCTCATCAGTCAACTGGAGCTAATTGACATCTATAGACTACTTTATCCAGAAAAATATATATTCTTCTCAGCCTCAAATGGAACTTTCACTGATATATACCACAATTATGCACCATAAAGCACATGTTCACAAATTTTAAATTACAGAAATCTTACAAATATGTTCACAGTGGAATTAAACTGTAAATTAGTAACAGAGGGGCTAGGGATATTACTGAGAGGTAAAAAGCACTTGCTACACAAGCCAGAATACTGAGCTCACATGCCCAATACCACATCAATACCAAGTAGACAAGGGCCTGCCTGTAATCCCTGCTAGCACGGTCAAATTACCATGTTCTAGGTTCAAGTGAGAGATCCTGTTTCCAGATATAAAGTGGAGAGTGATCAAGGAAGATACCCAATGCCAGTCTCCACACATACATGTACACATGTACAAACACACATAGACACATGCATACCACACACACACACACACACACACACACACACACATGCACACACCCCTATGCAAAAAATCAATAGCAGAAATAACTGGAAAATATTCAAATATTTGAATACTAAACAACATATGGGTCAAAAAAGAAATCCCAAGAGAAAATATATTTTGCTGCAATAAAAATGTGTGAGATAAAATAAGAGCAGTATTTATGCAGAAACTTATAACATTGAATATGCATTCTAAGAAAGAATAAAGAGCAAAACCAATAATGTAGCTTATAACATTGAATATGCATTCTAAGAAAGAACAAAGAGCAAAACCAGTAATGTAGTTTTCACCTTAAGAAACTACAGAAAGAATAGCAATATCAACATGAAGAAAAATAATAAAAATAGTTTAAGTCATTAAAATCAAAATCAGTGTGTTGGCCAGCTTCAGTAGTGAACTTGACACATCTAAGAAGAGAGAATCTCATTTGGGGAATTTCTTCTAACTGACTGGCCTATGGTCATGTCCATGAGGCATTTTCTTGAGTGTGAGTGATATGGGAGGGTCCAGCCCACTTTGGGGTGACCACTTGACCCCTGGGCAAGTGGTCCTGGGTTGTATAAGAAAGCAGGCTAAGCACAGGCCAGAGGAGCAAGCCAGTAAGCAGCATCCTCCACAACCTGCTTCAGCTCCTGCCTCCAGGTTCTTAACCTTGGTTCTTACCCTGACTTCTTTCAGTGATAAACTATGACCTAGGACATGTAAAATAAACACTTTCCTCCACAAGTTGGTTTTAGTCAGTGTTTTTATCACAGCAAAAGAAAGTACCTAGGACAACAGAAAACAACAGGGAACCAAAAGCTTGTGTGTCAAACTCTACATAAAATTGATAAATCCATAGGTAAAATAACCAAGAAAAAAAGACAAGAAACAACTGAATCAGAAATAAGGAAGAGCCACTACTTCTGATCTTGTGATAAAGGGATAATATGAACAATTATGTCCATAGTTTAGTAACTTAGATAAAGAAGACTGATTCTTTGATGGATAGCATCTATCAAAACTTGCACACAGAGGGGCCAGAGAGATGGCTCAATCAGACATGTGCTTGCTGCACAAGCATAAGGACCCAGCTTTGTCCTAGAACCCACATAAAAAAGCTAGGCCATAGTGGTTAAGAGCGCTGACCACTCTTACAGAGGACCCGGGTTCGATCCCCAGCACCCACATGGTGGCCGAGAACCGTCTGAAACTCCAATTCCAGGAGAACTCCAGTTCCAGGGGAATCCGACACCCTCTTCTGACCTNCCACATGGCGGCCAAGAACCATCTGAAACTCCAATTCCAGGAGAACTCCAGTTCCAGGGGAATCCGACACCCTCTTCTGACCTCCACGGCATTGCACGACACGGGTGCACAAACTTGCATGCAGACAGTACATTCATACACATACAGAAATAAATAAAATTTAAAAAAAAGGCTAGGCCATGAAGCCAGGTATGGTGAGACAAACTTGGAATCTCAGTGCTTGGGGGCCAGAGACAGCTGAGTCCCTGGGGCTCACTGGCCAGCTAGTCTAGCCTAGTTAGCAAGCTCCAGGCCATGGAGAAACCCTGCCTCAAAAACCAAGATAGACAGTTCCTAAGGAATGACACCTGAGGTTGACCTCTGGTGTACACACACACACACACACACACACACACACACACACAGAGGCATGCACACACACAGACCACTCACACAGAGAAATGGGTGTCTATGTAGACTTATGTATATATGTTAGATAACTTGACTCAGTAATCAATGCCTTCTGTCAGTAAAACACAGAATACTAGACTTAGATGGTTTTACTGGTAAAGCCTACTACACAGTGAAGGAAAAGATGACATAAGTCCTCTATACTCTGTCCCAGGAAACAGAAGCAAGGGCAATAATTCCTAACCTGTTCTCTGAGGCTACAGTTGCTCTAAGACCCAAACCAGATAGAGATATGACAACAAAGTAAAACCCTGACTCAAAAGAGACCAAAAGAACCAAATAAAAGTAAAAAAACAATAATAATAAAAAATTAAAAAATGACCTAGTCTCAGGTCCTCTACTATGGCAAAGCAAGTAAACAGAATAAGACTATCCTCTGGGCTCTCAGCCAGACCTTCAAGCATCATTGCTGTCTTTCCATCCCTCAATTCCCCCAATTACCTCTAAAATCTCTTGCAAATCCATCTGCATCTCCCCAGCACCTGCCACTTCTGTAGTCTAAGCCATCAGCCTCCCTCCCTGAATGCCTACTGCAAACCTCCCAAACGATTTCCTCCAGTGTAGTCTTGCCACCAATCCTTCCTCCACCCTCCAAATCCAGCCTTGTCACTCCTCCATGTTCACAGCCTCCAGTGGCTTCCTGCTCTCTGCAGGATCAGCTCAGGTCCACATACCTGAAGAAGCCTAGGGGACCCTTGGCCTACCCTTCATGTCACCACAGCTTTTTCCTTGCCAGACCCTTCTTGCCTGTCCTTCCCACAGACTGTGTGGAAATCCTCTGCCTAGAGCTCCTTGCTCACAGGCTGGAACACTGGGTAAATCACTGAGGGTACTGAGAGTAGATGTGCTTCATTCAGAAATGAAGAAATAAATAAACCCAGTACTTGGCACGATGCTGAGGCAGGAAAATCTCAAGTCCCAAGCAAACCTGGGTTATACAGGAAGATTGTGCTTCAAGACACCAGAGGAGGAGGAAGACCAGGGGGTGGAGAAAGAAGAGAGGGGGAGGAAGGGAGAAAAGAGGGGAAAAGGGGAGGGAGGAGAGACAGGAGAGACAGGAGAGGCAGGAAGGCAGGAAGGATGGAAGATAATTCTTGGCACTTTTTAGCAACCACAGGCAATGTTTGACACCATATTATCTGTGAAAAAGTAAGCAAGTCCCAACAGCACTTTACCGAGTGCCACCTCCCCAGCACCCCCAGCCCAGGAGTTTTGATAACTGATTGTTAAGTATAGCCATGACAAAAAAAAAAAAAAAACCCAGAAACTGTAAGTTGTCATTCCAATCTACCTTTCTAGCTTCCCACAACCCAAGGTCACATCAATGAACACAAAGTTAAAAGAGATATGATCTTTGAGCAATAACCAAAGCATTCATTTCTAGGAAAGAGTGATGGCTATCATTTATTGGGCAAGCGCATGGTAAGTGTCTTACATATGTCATCACACCAATCTTCCACAGCGCTGTAATGTGACCATCATTGTCCCCACTTTCCAGATATGGAAACTGAGTCTCAGGAAATTTAAAACATTGTTTGAACCTGCACAGAGGCTCCGCAGCAAAGCAGTGATTCAAACAAAGGGGAGCCTGACTCTTAGTTCCATGTCCCTCTTTTCTGCTTAGAAAACAAAACCTGTTATCAAGCTAGCCTAGCACAGGTCTAGACCAAATAATGCCCCCAATAATACTGTGAAGAGTCACTAACTCAGGCCAGGCCCAGCTGTACTAATTCCCCCATCTACCTCCCTTGCGGATTTACCCTTTCCTTGACCCAGATTTACAGGAGAAAAGAAAGCCATGCCCAGCAGTACCTGTGTTCTTTGCCAACAGCTGCATCCAAATGTCTCCGAGACCTGATCAAATCTTTCACTTCCCAGAACTTCCCAGCAATGTACAGGGATCCCTTGCAAGTCTCTCTCCGGGAAAGAGCAGGCCCAGCGCTTCTGCTGCTGCTGCTGCTGCCTTTGTTTACTGCTTGTCACTAAGCACTGGTTACTCAGTGAGTAAGTCAACAAGGCCGCTCCACTTTCCTGCCACTCTCTGACCTGGGGCCCTTTACTCTGGCCTGTTAACAGGAACAGCTACCTAGCAGCCTGTGTCCTCAGAGCCCTGGAGAGAGCTGGTAAGCACACAACCGCTCAACCGGATTAGGTACCACTGAAGCCATGGGAGGGCAGCTCTGGCAGGCTTTGACCTTGATGTCACTTTATCTCCTAGTCCAATAAAAGACAGATCCCTGCAAGGAGCAGGGGGAGCAGCTCAAGAGCCACAGCTTACCTGGGAACAGTCAGCCTTGAGACCTGCCACCCAAGGTGACCCAGAAACATGGAAGACCCCAACCAGGCCCCAAGGACCGGGAGCCACCTGTATCAAAAAAAAAGGAATGCAGCTGGAGAAAGAGGAATCCAGAGCCTCTTGAACTTGGTTTTAGGAAGGACAGCATAGAAACAGGAGCAGTGAGAAATAGATCCCAGCATGTAGCAGTTGCCGAGAAATTGTTCTTAAAAACAAAAGGCTGGAGAGATGGCCTAGCGGTTAAGAGCGCCGACCGCTCTTGCAGAGGACCCGGGTTCGATCCCCAGCACCCACATGGCGGCCGAGAGCCGTCTGAAACTCCAATTCCAGGAGAACTCCAGTTCCAGGGGAGTCCGACGCCCTCTTCTGACCTCCGCGGCATTGCACGTCACGGGTGCACAAACTTGCATGCAGACAATACATTCATACACATACGGAAATGAAAAAAAAAAAAAAAGGTGCTGCATAGCCCAATATGATTTAATTTCTTACAAATAGACACATAAAAACAAATATATAGCACCAGGTGTGGTGGCCCACGCCTGTAATCCCAGCACTTGGGAGGCAGAGGCAGGAGGATCACTGTGAGTTCAAGGCCGGCCTGATCTACATAGTGAGTTCCAGGACAGCTGTAGCTACAGGGAGATTCTTTCTCAAAAAGACCAAAAGAAAAAAAAAAAAAAAAAGAAAAAAAAAAAAAACCTATTATCCTAATATATAATATATTCATACTTCTTCCTAAAGGTGACCATAATAAGCACAGTTTAAATATATTTTATTTAAAAAAATTAAAAATGATTGCTGCTTTGGGGTGAAAGAAATTATCACCCATTTCAATAATTTTTTTCTATCTTTGTGTTATGTTGCTTAAAAACAAACAATATAATATTGTACAAAATTTATCTTTTACCTGCTTAAAACTACCTTTACTGGCATCTCCTACTAACTAGAAAAGCATTTTATGATATTTGGAACCATTTGGGTTTTTCATTATTTTCTGTTTCTTTTTTGAGATAGGGTCTCCTTTTAGCCACAGCTGGCCTGAAACTCTCTATGTAGACCAGGATGGTCTTGATCTCACATAGATCTACCTGCCTCTGCCTCCCAAAGTGCTGGGACTGAAGGCCTGTGCCACTATACCTGGTTATAAGGGGGACTATATATTTTGCTTCTCTCAAACTTCTTTCTACATTGGGGCTAGAGAGATGGCTCAGTGGGTGAGGGCACGGGCTGTTCTTGCAGAAGACCCAGGTTCGAATCCCAGCACCCCCTAAGGTGGCTAACAACTGTCTATAACTCCAGTTCCAGGGGATCAGATGCCCTCTTCTGACCTTCGTGGGCACTGCATGATATGGGTACACTTACACAATACGGGCATAACATTCATATACACATGAAGTAAAAATAAATTAATTTTTAAATTTTTCTCTACATTGGATTTCAGCACTGCCTTAGACTTGTTGAACCTTTATCTCTGGGGCAGAGCAGGGGCTTGAACATTTTCAGCAAGTACTCAAATAATTTTCACTTCATAATTTGTTTATGCCTGCCATGAAGACTGTCATCATTGGCTTTGGCACACGTGAGAATAAGGAGCCTCTATTGGAGAATGTCCTTTATCACACTGACCTGTGGACAGGTCTGTGAGGCATTTTCTCATTGTTGAGTGATGTGGGAAAGCTCAGCCCACTGAGGCTAGTGCTCTGGTGTGGCTGTTTAAATGCAAATGCCCCCCCTAGTATTTGAACACTTTCTCCCTAGTTGGTGGTAGTGTTTGGGGAGGATCTAGGAGGTGTGGCCCTGCTGGACAAAGTATGTCACTGGGGGTGGGCTTTGAAAGTTCTTTTTTTGTTTTATTTTTTTTTTATGTATATGAGTGTACTGTCTGCATGCAGGTTGGTGCACCCATGTCATGCAATGCTGCAGAGGTCAGAAGAGGGCGTCAGATTCCCCTTGAACTGGAGTTAAGAGAGTTCTTAGCTGCCATGTGGGTGCTGGGAATCGAACCAGGGTCCTCTGCAAGAGCAGTCGGCACTCTTAACCTGAGCCATCTCTCCAGCCCCTGAAAGTTCTTAAGCCTTGCCAGATGTCCTATGGCTCTCTGCTTCCGGTGCTTGCTTAAAGACCTAAGTGTTCCTTTTTCTGCTCTGAACACCTCTTTCCACCACTCCCCACCACAATGGACCCTCATCCCTCTGGAACCATAAGCTCAAGTAAACTCTTCCTTTTATAAATTGCTTTGGTCAGTGTTTTTATCACAGAAACAGAAAAAGTAGCTAATACACCCAGTCAAGTGGTCCTGGGTTGCAAAGTGGTCCCTGGGCTGAGCACAGGCTCCTGGAGCAAGCCAGTAAGCAGGATTCTTCCATGGTCTCTGCTTCAGCTCTAACTTCTAGACTCCTGCCTTGAGCTGTTGCCTGACTTCCCTCAGTGATGAACTATGTCTTGTATGTATAAGATGAAATAAACACTTTCCTTCTCCAAGTTGTGTTTTGATCATGTTTTATTATAGCAATAGGAAGCTAACTAAAACAAGGACAGAGTCCCAGAGAGAGAAAATTAAATTTTCTAGTAACGTGGATTGTTTGTGCCACAAAGAACGAAGAGCAATACCTAAGTTGCCTGCCACCCAGATAATACTGATCTACCTAATGACACCACCGCCTCCATCTTTTCTCTTAGAAATACTAGTTCTTAGAAGTAATTTCCATCTAAAGATACTCCAAGCCTTTTCTAAAATATTATACAGTAGTTAAAAGTATCAAGCTGGCGTAACTTAGCCTTTCTTGATGCTTAACAATCATACTTAAGGCCCATACCAATTTGGCCGAGGGTCTTAAGGGATAACTTTGTTCCTTGCCCTCAGAGGTCAACTAAGTCCCAGGGGACTATTCATGGAAGCATCTCTTGAAATGTCCTGCAAATGTGAGTCACCAGTCTTCCTGTGCAGGGAGGTCTTGGAGATCCACTAATGGGACTTCAGCCAGTGTCCAGTCTATAAAGAGGAAAGTCTGCTCATGCTTCAAAAAGGGGAACCTGGTCTACCAGGACCTGACTTTGTCCTCAAGTGATGGAACTGGTAAATGAAAAGCCAAAAGGAGCCATGGGCTCCCTCCTGCCTCCCCCCCAACAAAACCTGAGGACTAGATACCCTCAAGTGATCTTGAGAAAACAAAAACCTTGGTTAATCTGGGCTAACAGTGTGGACTTAAGCATCCAAAAGGAAAGTATAACCAGAAATAAATAATTAGTAAGGCCTGAGAAATTGTACTTCAGGTATAAAACTTGAGATCTTAGTAAAAATACAAAAAGTAAAAAAAAAAAAAAAGAGCACAGTTGTTTTGTCTGTCTTACTGGCAAGTGCAGCTACCCTGTGGCTGCCACTGCTTTCCCATCCTTCAAAGACATGAGACACAGTTTTTCAACCTTCCAATATGGACTGAAGAGTCATGTCTCTCCAAGAATCCTCCAAACCTTCAGTGTCAGATGGGGACTGCTGAGACATCCAACTTGTGGACTGAGCTACTGCTGGGGTTTCAGCCTCTTCAGAGTATTGATTGCCATTGTTGGACTACCCAGGCTGTATCACGGAGACTGGTACAGGAAGATCAAGACAGGCTGCGGTGCTTACTGGACCTCATTGGCTGACCATGGGAAGGGAAAACCCCAATGTGGAGCACAGGGCAGGACTGATGGTTGTTTGGGCTTGCCAAGAAGGAGCCTTCTAACATGACATCTTTCAGCCTAATAAAAAGAAAGAAAAAAAAAAGAAATCTAAGCTGAAGATGCTAAAAGACATATGTGGCAAGCATATATGCATGTTTTGGAGTGATGAAGATTGAAAGGAACAACAACAACAACAACAACAACAACAAAAAGACTGGATCAAAGTACTGACTGAAACGGTGAACTTCTGCTCAAAACCGTAAACTTCTGCATCAAAAATTTTAAAAGAGACAGAAAAAGATGAAAAACATGTTTGGCAGAATGCATGAGTTCTGGTGGGGTGGGGGGCAAGGAAGGGGGCACAGGTCTAGATTTGATTGGAAATTTTGTATGAAATGCACAAAGCTTCAATAAAAATTGGCTTAAAAAAAAGAGAGTTCTGTAGGTCAACCAAATCAAGGGAAATATATCCGACTTCAATATTGAGATCTTTGAATTTATACATTTTAAATATTTTCAACTACTTCACTTTAAAGACCCATTAATTCATAATTGTACAGTGACCTTAAAAGAAGGGCATCAAATAAGAGAGACTCAATACCAAAACCAATCACCAGTTAGTTATCAGTCAGGGTTCTCTGGGAAAAAGGAGTATGTGCATCTATACGTGTGCATATGTATGAATGTATACATATTCCATAATTATATTCCATAGATATGCATGAATGCATACATATTCCATAATTATATTCCATAGATATGAAATTTGCTCCATATGGTTAGAGGCTGAGAAGTCCCATAATCTACCATCTGCAAACTGAAGACCCTGCACTAGCAGATGATGTAGTTCTAGTTTGAGTTCAAAAGCCTGAGAGTCAGAAAAGCTAATGGTTTAAATAAGCCCTAGTCCAAGTGCAAAAGACCAAGCAAGGTCTCAGCTCAGCAGCTGGCCTGACAGAAAAGTGACTTTTCCTTAAGTCTGCTTTTTCCTTCTAGTTGGTCATAACCCCAGTGGATAGGATGGTAATCACCACATTAGGAAGGGCAATATGATTCACTCAGTCCACCAATTTAAATGTTAATTTTATTAGGAAACATCAGCACATTTAGAATAATATTAAGCAAAAATATCTGGGCATTCCATGCACTAGTTTAGTTGATACATTAAATTGGTCCAATTGGTACCCACACTCATATCTTTAAACTTTATCAGTCTTTAAATAAGGACAATCACAAGAGCATAATTTCACTTAACACATTACAACTTTCCTGGGTATGACCAAAAATGCACTATTTCCCCAGAACAAGAAATAAGCCTTGATTGCTCTTCACTTTATCCATC
Organism: Rhizomys pruinosus; assembly: GCA_009823505.1. Lineage (NCBI taxonomy): Eukaryota > Metazoa > Chordata > Mammalia > Rodentia > Spalacidae > Rhizomys > Rhizomys pruinosus. Next base: position 507,014 of record VZQC01012005.1, on the reverse strand, counting down.
AAGTTATATTCCATAATTTATATTTGATATAAAGTTAATGGTGCATAGTGTGATGTAAATTCAGCTCATAAGTTATATGATAAGGAAATAAAACAAGAAAGAAAAGAAAGATGCAGTCACCCTCAGTGTATTCAGGGACTGGTTTCAGGAAAATACTCTCATAAACACACACACACACAGAGACAGAGACAGATTGAGAGAGAGAGAGAGAGAGAGAGAGAGAGAGAGAGAGAGAGAGAGAGAAACATCCATGGATGGCTGTCTCTCATATAAGCTGCTATAATATTTATATACAGCCAATGTTCATTCCCCTTTAACACTTTAAATCATCTATATATTAGTTATAATATGTAATCTAATACAACAGGGACAGTTGTATTGTTTAGGGAATAAGAATATGCAAAATGTCGTTACATGTTAAGTACAGACACCAATTTCTTCCAAACATTTTTTTTAATTTAATTTTTATTTATTTATGTGTATGAATGTACTGTCTGCTTGTAGGTTTGTGCACCCTTGCCGTGCAATGCCGCGGAGGTCAGAAGAGGGGGTCGGATTCCCCTGGATCTGGAGTTCTCCTGGAATTGGAGTTACAGACGGTTCTCAGCCGCCATGTGGGTGCTGGAGATCGAACCCGGGTCCTCTGCAAGAGCAGTCAGTGCTCTTAACCGCTAGGCCATCTCTCCAGCCCCTCTTCCAAACATTTTTATTTGCTGTCGATTGAATCCATGAGTACAGAACTTGCAGGTGCACAGAGATGACTGTATGTTACACACACATGTGGATGCACACACATGTGCACATACACACAAGTATATTGGTAACAAAATAAGGAAAAAAAATACTCACAGAGATAACAGTCTTCATTTCCGTTACTGGTTATCTGACTAAAAGCTGATATTTATAACTTTCTTTATAACTTTCCTTTGCTTTCAAGCAACCAGTTCAGCTGTTTCTGGATCTTTACCTGGTGGAATGGTCCAAATTTTCATTGCTAAATGGTCTGGGCTAGTATCAGTCCTGCCTGAAGTGGGTTCTTACAGCACAAAGAGACACCCTAAGGGACCTCCACTATTCCAGCTGGACACACTCTTCCAATGGTGGAACAGCCTCTCAGATTCCCCTTAGAAGTCAGAATCAATCACTCTAGCCAATAGCCCTTCCTTACCTGTTGATTTAGAGGCAAGAGAAGCCCCAAATGTCCTAGTGACAATTTAAATTCAGATCTCTGGATTGGTGTCGTGTCTCTGGGTAAACAAACACACTCTAGGCAACTAGAGGCTGAAGTCATGGGAGCAGACAGTGAAAACGTTGCTGATGGATCTGTAGTGGCAATGAGTACTGTTTTTAGTTCTATCATTGATCTTGACCCCATCGATCTGGGCTATGAAAGAAACAGTACTATATATTGGAGAACCTTGTCCCAGCCCAGCTAGCTGGTGCTGTAACTAGATCTTCAAAAGGCTATTGCCCCATTTCCACCAAACCAACTACTTCAGATGGCAGAGGACATGGCAAGTCTGGGTGAATACCATGAGCACAGCTGATCCCTGCCCTGCTTATGCTATGAAATGAAATCCTTGGTCAGAAGCAATGCTGTGTACACCAGGATGGTGAATAAGGCATGCTTCAGATCTTTGGATCCTAGTTCTGGTGCCAGAAGTAAATGTATATCCAGATTGCCTACTCAGAATAACTAATCAAATACCTGGACATCCAACAGTTCAGCCAGGTTGCCATAAAATTAACTATGACCGCCTTTTCTTTTGTGTATAGAATCACACTCCATATAGGAATCCGGGAGCACCATCACCATTCTCTATATTAGACACAAGCTTAGAGAGCCCACATTATTGGCCAATAGCTAAAAGAGATTAAATAGAGTTAGGATTTGGAGCCCAAATAGACTCCAAAATCTGTGTTTCTGCTTTTAGGAGAACCAGTGCATGTGAAAACGTGGAGAGGTGGAAGGGAGGGAAGAGGATGGATGAAAGACACAGAAATGCAGAGGCCATTGGGGGAGAATCAAATCCAATGTCAGATGGCCTCAGCGTTTCTGGGGAAGTCGAAATCTAAGTCATCTGCTAACAAATGCAATGAAACTTATACAAAAGAATGGGAAAGTTTGGCCCACAGAAAGGGCTCAGCAGTTAGCAGTTCATACTCTTCTTGCAGAGGACCAAAGTTCCCAGCATCTACATCAGACAGTTCACGACCACCTATACCTCCAGCTACAGTGGCTCCAACACCCTTTTCTGGCCCACACAAGCTCCCGCAGGTGCTTGGTATATACAAGCTAATGCAGGCAAACACACACCACGCATAAATAAAATAATTTTTTTTGAGACAGGGTCTCCCTGTAGCACCAGCTGGCCTGGAACTCACAGAGATCCACCTGCCTCTTCCTCCCTAGTGCTGGGATTAAAGGTGTGTGCCACCATGCCCGGCAGACCTATAAATATTTTTTTAAATAATGAAAAATTGCAGTGAGCACAGGAAGACCTCTGATGATGTTGTCAAGACCCTTCCCTGGGGGAGAGCTGTGAACGAGGTCTACCCTTCCTCTCAAGGTCCCAATGATAATCCCAGGTAAAATTCAACCAAAGCGTACTCTAGGAAGCCAATGAGTGTAGTGAGCTTGCTTAAAGCAGTAGATAAGCAGTTACTTACAGGAATGAGTGTGAGCGTTCTTCCTAGGGCCACACTGGAACATCTTCACCCAGCACCGCTGATGGCTTTCCCATACCCACATAACTAGAGAGCCCGTCATAGAACTTCCCCAGGCTGCATGCTCTAGCCCTTCCCCCAGATCACATGCAATAGGGCTAAAATGCCCACCACAGGTTCATAGGTATGGCTGTATCCTCAGGTGAGAGTTCCAGGGACTCTTCCAGCCCCTCCTACAAAGGGCATCAATAACCAACAAGCCCAGCTGTGATGATCTTTGGCAAGCAGGCACAGCCAAGCTCAGGAAGAGGGCACCTCTCTGACTTGGAGGACAGTTCTCTATAACAGATAGTGAACAATCTAAAATAAATCATAGAGTTGATGAGCAGCAGGTGGCCCAAGGGATGGTAATGCAGAGAAGGTCAGAGAATTAGGAAGGCTAGGGGTAGACCAGGAAGTGGACGAGGACAAGGCAGGGACAAATGCCAAAGTTGGCTCAGTGCTTGGTTCTACATAAAGTCTTGGTAGGTGGAGGCCAAAGGCTTTTAAGGGATTAAGTCTGAAAAGACTAGATGCTTAGCTTTCAAATCTGTAGCACAGCATGCCTGGGAAGTTGTAACCAACCGATTGTGCAGAAAGGCCACTTATATAATACAGAAAAGAAGATCCCACTAAATATCACCATAAGAGCTACACTAGGCCCAGGGACAGCCAGGCAGGAAAGAGAGGCTCTAACCTGACCAGTAGATGCCACAAAAGAGAGTGAAGACAGGGAAGAGAGGAAGGAGATAGAGCCAGCTGAGACTGGTGACTAGCCAGCCAGCTAGGGGCAGGTCTGGTGCCCGCTGCTTCGTTTAGCAATCACGAGATTTCAGTTCCAGCTTCACAGAGCTCACCTGCTGTGTTAGTTTCTTGTTGCTGGGATAAAATACCTGACACAAATGACTTTACAAAGGAAAGAGTTATTTTACCTCATATTTTCAGAGGTTTCAGTCCACAGTCCTTAGCACCATTGATTCTGAGACTCTGATGAAGATGAATGTGGTGGTGACAGGAATATGGGGTGTCAGAGGACTCTCACCTCATGACAAATGAGAAGTAGGAGGAAGAAGGGACCAGGAACGAGCCCTAACCTTCAAGCCACCATCCTCCTCACCCCCAATGACCTACTCCTTCTACCTAAGCCCTGTCTCCTAAAGTTTCCACAATTTCCCCCAAATACCACCATGAGATGTGGAACAAACCTTCCCTACCGGAACCTGGGAGGGACATTTCATAGTCAAACCACATTTATCATGAACACACACAACTATGTGTGATTCAGGATTAATGGCCTTTAGTAGTGTTGCTGTTGTCTCTTTAGATAAACATACACTCATGTCAAGGTCTTGAGGACTAGCCCTAGATGTCCCCAAAGGAGGCTGAGGCATGAGTCTAGCACCCTCGGGCTGAAGATGTGGATGCAGACACCTCCTGCTATATAAGCCCTGGCTCTCTTTTCAGGTATGATGAGCTCATAGAAGGCTTGGGTCCAAGTGGAAGAAAAGTTGTCAGAGCTCAGAAATAAAACAGCAGTAAATTGAGAATGAAATCGAAGATTCACTGCAAACCCAAGGTTCACTGACAGGATGTGTAACCAAGATCCTGTGAGGAGAGTCGGCAGAGATTGACTTGGGTTAAAGCCACCACTGATGGTTTGAATGTGAACCCACCCACCCCCCTACACACACACACACACACACACACACACACACACACACATACACACACTGAGGCTCATGCGCTTAATCAGGGTCCCCAGCTAAAGATGCTGCCTGAGCAGGTTGTGAAACCTTTTTTTAGACATGATACCCAGCTGGTAGAGGTGGAGCCATAGGCAGGACTCACAGGTTATAACTCTATGCTTCCTGGCTGCCAACGTGATGTAATCAGCCACCTCACACTCCTGCTGCTGCAGCTCTGAGCTGCTCTCTCCACTGTCTCCCCCGCCAAGGTGGACCAGGCATCATAAACCACAAAACATCCTTTGTCTGTTGTTCCTGTCAGTTATTCTATCAAAGCAACTAGAAAAGTAACTACCACTACTTCCTACAGCCAAGTCTGTTCACACAGGACTTCCATTGCCTTCCTTCTCATAGGAACACACTTGAGTTTCCAGCAAGGTACCAGGAAGAAGCAAATGACAACTCAAACTCTCAACTTGAAAGGGAAGCACACAATCTGAGAAGGGAGCCAATTCTTCCATGGCTTAAATGCCACTGAGAAGCAGCGTTTCAAAGGCACATCTATTGTCTTGGCTCCTTCTACATCCCAGAGAGTGGGAGATAGTCTGGATTCACTCAGTATAAGGAGCCTTAGCATGCAAAGCTCTATCATTTTAACTCAAGTATTTTCCTTCAATCATAAATGGTTCCTGGTGGCTTTGATGTACAGTCAGCACTGACAGGGCTCTGATGAGATTATTAGATGACAATGTGTGGTACCTTGCTCCTTGGTTGTCATGTCAGCCACATGCACAGCTATACTCCCAACTCTGACACTCCTTCCAGGCCTGCGGTGGTCTCTCTACCTGGGAACAACACTATGCCTTTCCAGGTCTTAGCTCAGCCTAACTATTCTATCAACCAAACTGAGGCCTAGCCCAAAAGAGCATGACAAGCATGACACTGATTCCTATGGTTTAGTCATTCATTCGCTCACTATCCAGCCACTCATTGGCTACAGGGACTTGAGTGACTTAACCTATCTATTAAAGTGGAATGATTGGGGCTGGAGAGATGGCTGCTCTTGGGAACCCGGACACAAGAACTGAAGCGGAGACCATGGAGGAACACTGCTCACCAACTCGCTCCCCCTAGCTCTTACTCAGCCAGCATTCTCTTATAACTCAGTCATACCTGCCCAACCGTGGCACTCCCCACAGTGGGCTGGGCCCTCCTACATCAATTACTACTTAAGAAAGTGTCTCACAGACAGTTACAGATGAATTGAACAGGGGACCTTCTTCAGTTGAAGCTCCCTCTTCTAAGGTATATCAACTTGGAACAGAAGCTACAACAGTGATACTACGCCAGGGAGGTCACAGAATCATTAGGAGGTAGATCCTTGCTAGAGGAAGTATGTCATGGGGACGGGTTCTAAGAGTTCATGGTCTCATCCCACTCTCCCTTCATTTTCTTTGCTTTGTGTTGTTGTTGAAGAGAATGACCTTTCAGCTTCTTGTATTTGCCATCTTCTACCATGCCTTCCCACCATGATGGACTCTTCTTATCTTATAAACTCTTGGCCATGGTGTTTTTTGTTTTTGTTTTTTGTTTTTGTATTTATTTATTTATTTATTTATTTAGTTAGTTAGTTATTTTGGTCTTTTTGAGACGGGGTCTCCCTTTAAGTCCCAGCTGGCCTGGGGCTCACTCTGTAGGACAGGCTGCCCTTGAGCTCACAGAGTTCTGCTTGCCTCTGCCTCCTGAGTGCTAGGATTAAAGGCTTGTGCCACCATGCCCAGCACTAAAGACAGTCTTAGCCACCATGTGGGTTCTGGGAATTGAACCTGGGTCCTCTGCAAGAGCAGTCAGTGCTTTTAACTGCTAAGCCATCTCTCCAGCCCCCAAGCCATCTCTCCAGCTCCCTGCCATGGTGTTTAAATTTTTTTTTATTAATTTTATTTATTTCTGTATGTGTATGAATGTACTGTCTGCATGCAAGTTTGTGCACCCGTGCCGTGCAACGCCGCGGAGGTCAGAAGAGGGTCTCAGATTCCCCTGGAACTGGAGTTCTCCCGGAATTGGAGAACTCCACGGAAAATTGGAGTTTTCAGACGGTTCTTTAGCCGCCAGTGGGTCTGGGGATCGAAACCCGGAGTCCTCTGCAAGAGCAGTTTGGTGCTCTTAACTGCTAAGGCTATCTCTCCAGGCCTGCCATTGGGTGTTTATATCGCATAATAAAAAGTACCTGATATAGAATTTGGTACCAGGAGTAGGGTGTTGCTGTGAAAACCCTGCCATGTGTGTTTTGAGAGATGTGGAAAACTTTGAAACTTTGGACAAAAAAAGGATTGAATGCTATAAGCAGAGCTTACAGGCCATTTAGTGGTTGATACGACAGTAGTGCCAAGAGAAATCCTGAAGGTGAAGGCTTGGCTTGAAAGGTTTCAGAGGAGAACAATATGGACACTGGGCTAGAAGCCACTCACGTGATATTTTAGTATCTGGCTACTTTCAGTACATGTCCTAAGAACTTGCCTGAGAGCTAAATTAAAAAATGAGGTACTCATTTCTTTGGTGGAGCAATTTCAAGACAACACACCATTGAATTTGTGGCTGGGTTATTATTGAGCAGTTTTGTATAGATCTATATTGAAAAGGGCAAGTGGTCAGAAAGAAATACAATATATAGTTTGGAGAGAAGAAAAGCTTTAGGAATCACATGTGCTAGAAGAGAGGCTGTTACAGAGAACAGTGCCATCCAGGAGAGGCTTCCTGCTTTGCACTGGAACAACAGGGAAGGATACCTTACCGGCTAAGACCCACATAGCTAAGCTTCCAACTTTGAAAAGAAAAGGGATAAGGAGTTTCTGCTGCTAGAAGCAACTAACAAACAAAACTGGTGCAATGTGATTCAGACGAAGGCAAAGGATGCACCATCCCAAGCTGGTAATAGCAAAATTTGATTGTCACCACATTATGGGTCTGGCTTTAGAGGTGTGAAGGATAAACAGGATGAGGGGAGTTGTATATTCTTCTCCAGGGTTTCTGAGAGTTGCTATGGCTAGACAACATGCAGCAGGGGAAAGCCTGCAAAAAGAAAGGAGACCTAAGAGCCCTGCAGGTCCTGAAAGGCCAGGACATGATGCTGTAAAAGTGAAGCCTGGGTTGCAGTGAGACCCGAAGATTTGCAATGGACCAGAGCCATGTGAGCATCGTATGCCACAGAGACATGTAATAAAGAGGAATAGAAGCCCAACACCAAAGAGAGATGTATGTTTCAGACAGAAAGCTGAAGGGGGTAGAGCCATCTAAGTCCTTGAGAACTAAAGTCCCGGGCACCAGACATGGAGCATATAAGTATTTGGTGTTTGCCCTAGGCTGAGTATTCAGTCTTGTTTGGGGCGAGATTACAGTTAAGAAATTGCGTAAAGATCTCTGAGAGACTTTTACTTTTGAACAGTATTGAGAATTATGTAAGAGGCTACAGGGATTTCTAATAAGTTGAAACTCACAATACAGTATGCATTCGTCGAATATGCACCATGAAGCCTTTGGAGGCACGGGCAAAAGATAAGAATGTAGAAGTAGCTATTGAATGAAACGATGACTTACAACATTGGAATCAAGTATATGAGCATGTGTCCCGTAACACTGACAGTATTTTGTGCTAGAGGTCATAGATATTTAAGAGGCACAGCCCTGCTGGAGAATCGAACATTCACTGGGGATGGCTTTGCAGGGTATTAAGCCTGACACCCACTTTCTGGCTTACTCTCTCTCTGTCCATGGTTTGCGTGTAACCAGATGTGACCTCTTCAGCTTCCGGCTCGACAGACTGGCCATGTCTCGCCTATTGCAGCCTGCCATCCCATCAAAGTTGGACTCTTTATCCCTCATAGTAGCAGTAAGCCAAAATAAACTCTTTACTTTCCCATAAGCTTGTTTATTTGGAATACATGGGTGTTCTTACCATGGCAACAGAAAGCAACTGCCTGTTGGTGGGCCATGTTGACCTCTATGTCAACATGATTTTCTTCCCTCTAGTTATTCTACATCAGGGTTTGCATCCAAAAATGGGGAGCTGATCATTTGGATAAAAGAGGGAATAGTATGTGCACTTAGTCTCGGGATGTTTATCTACCCTTTTCTTGTAAATGAGAGTGGCAGACGTAATAAATGATGATCTCAATACATAAACATAAAGAGGTTTCAGCTTATGCCAAGATTCAACAGGGGGCCTGCAGTCTCACGGTAAACCGAGGTGACACTGACACACCTGCCGCCTAACTGCGAGCCTACATACAAGTTTAATCGTCATGAAACAGCGGTATTGATTGCCTATTGAGGGCCACCTCTGATGAAACAAATTTGCTCAATTATCAGAAGACATGTTTTTCAAGAAATTAATAGAAATAAAGAAGCATAGTCCTTGTGGAGACTGTATGGGTATAATGATAGATCCATACCACATTTCAACTCCAGGCTCTGCCATATTGAATAAATTGGTGGCCTTGGTAAATTCTTACCCTTTTGAATATATCTCCAGACAAACGCCCCTCTAACAACTGCACCAGCTGGCCACATCGCTACACACATATCACCAATAATTTCATTAATTCAACCCTCTGATAATAGTACTTGAAATCAAGTTCTGGACTGCTGTTTAGGTGTAGATTTGTGCGCTCATGCTATATCTCCTCAATCTTTCTTAGTAATCTTCTTGTTCCCAAAGTCCCTCTAGCGCTTTCAACAAATTACAGATCCAAGTGTTCTTGCGTTAAAGGACACCACTCCTTATTCTAAGCTATGAACGCCAACACTCTTGCTGTGATTAAGGATAGAAAAGGCTTGCACAGAGGTGTTTGCGCCTTACTTGATTTCCAAATATCAGTCTCTTTGTCATAACGTTCTCTCTTGCGTGTGCTAGGTGCATCCTATCTGACAAGAGAGTCACAGACAGTTAAGCTTATTATCTTCTTCTGCGTCCCTCTGGAGGGAGCCATCACATTGAAAGACATTACCATCTCACTTGAATGGTTCGTGTTAGGAATTAGACAAAGCTAGCCACAGACAGATATTCTGTCCCCTCAAAATACTCGTGGTCACGACTTGTGACATAACAGCGTAAGAGATGTATAGTTACTTCAGGTGGAATAGAGATTCCTTATCCTTATGCACTGTCGTGATCGTCAGAACTAGTTGTGGATCTCTGACAGGCCCTGCTTGACCTTCAAATCTCTAGTCACCAAATTGCGTCTTCATCCGAATACCTCCTCCGAAACTTGGTGATAGAATTGCTGCGTTGAGTGATTGCACATCACTCTCAGCATCCGAATATCTCTTCCTGCTCATGTATCCTGGTCTGTTCTTCGCGGGTGCATGCTACATCCCTCCATAGCACCCAGGGATCCTCCACCGTCCGAGTATTGTGTTCTATATTGCTATCAATTGGTTACTTGAGGGTACCAACCAGAGAGAAGCTAACTGGTGGCCCAATTCATGGTCCTTGTTGTGTGTAAAGTCGCACCAAATATTATATTAATCAATCTTATATCAGCAGAGAAGGGATAGAGGTTTAATCAGCAGAATTGGGAGTCTATTATAATATATATTAAAAGTCTAATTCTCTAATCTCAGAAGGTTTTTACACTTCAAAGGACATTATTATTGGGTTGCATTGGTACTAACACTAGAAGTGAAAAGTACATCAATTTCACACAAAAAAACTCAAAACATACAAATGGGTATTAAAATGATGGGTAACAAAGTCTCTGAATTCATACTCTTTCGTGTCTTATCCTCTGGATACTCATTCCCAAGACGGTATGGCGTCTCTCCCTGTTAGCCCAATAGACCGGTACCTACAATAGGGTCTACCCGTTCACTCGTGGCATTCATATAAACCAACATACAGTGAGATCCTTAACAATGAGACCCCTCTAGTCTACCATTGTATGTGTTACTTTCTGATAGACTCACTCCAATAGGCAAACTCGCTTCATCTTACTGGCCTACCCACGTTAGCTAGCTCATTGTAAAAAATGCATTGGGCAGCCGATCATATTATTTCACAGGCATTCCCATCTCAGTACTAGTATTCCAGTGCTCATTTCATTAAGAGCCGATCTGCTCTGCTATTTCTAGATGTTATTCATTTCAATGGTCAAATACAATAGGTATTCAGCGCCTGTGTGTTGTGTGTCTTTGTGCTGTGTGTGTTGTGTGTAGTGTGCACATACCAATATGCCACACGCTATGATGTGGTGCGAGTCGTGAAGAAAACACCCAATGGTGCTCTACAACTCTCTCTCCTTCCCATGTGAGGTCCAAGCGAAATTTCAAAAACTGAGATTGTCAGGCTTGCCAGCCAGGCAACAGATCCTTTACTCATGACATCTTCTCAGCATTGCTCCACATCATGCGAAAATATTAAAGACTATTGCTTTGTGGGTCATTTATTAATATGTATCTCTATGTAGAAATGAACATGAACGATATGCATAGATATACTGGAGGCTAGGGTTCTCATTATCGACCATTCAGCTGAGGTTAATTCAATCTTTCATATGTCTGACACTGACTTTTTTGGCTGTGGCTTATCTACGAATACTGAAGACTGGTAATTATTTAAAAATTCTACTAAGATACAGACTTGTATATCTTTTATATTACTATTAGGACTAGGTAGTGTTGTGGTTAGATGTCTAACTATTTGAAACAGTGTTCCAGGTTACATCATTCTTTACTCCCTCAAAATTTCTTTCTCTAATCCTCACTAAACAGATGAGCTTTTTGATTTGTAGCTTCTAACTCTGGGAAACGTTAAATTATTAGTTGTATGATGTCTATATGTTGACAAACGTATCTTTCATTCTGTCCAAATAATGTTGTCGTTTAAATATCGCTAATTGTTTTATGTCCCAATTTTGACTGATTTAGCTTTTTGCTATCTTTTAATTAGAGCTTTGGTTCCAAAACCTGAAACAAATTTTAAAATATATGCTCCGCTGTCTTTGGGCTAAAATACTCCAGTCCAAGTTGGGTTTAATAAACACATGCTTAGGTGGCTCGGAAAGAGTGTGCTGTGCATTAAAGCACTGGCTAGCCTTGCAGGACCCACCATCTAATTCCAGCACCAAATATGTGGCAAAACACCACCACATAACTCATAAGTCCAGCGGATCCAATGCCCTCTCTGACTTCATGTATATATTTGCATGACATGGCTGCACTTAATACATGCAGTCAAATTAAATCCTACATAAAAAATAATTAGTATATCGTTTCATGCTTTCTGCTATACTACCCACACTTGCTTTTCCTTCTCTGAAACAATTCAAAGTTTCCATTACATCCTGTCGTCAATCTTTTTTCCATCACTCTGGTTTGGAAATCCAATTATCACCTTCTGTATGCTCTCACTAATTCTTATTATAGATATGCATGCAGTTCATCTTATCCCATCCTTTTACTTTCCTCCATTCAAACAGGGATAGTCGAATATTCAGTTCACATGAAAAACAACAAATATCAAAAGCCTGAAAAGCTAATTTCTATTGCAGTGGCTCTCATAAGTGAAGGACCAGCTAGCTCTATAGGTGCTAAGTGACACCTCTGCATCCTATATCTCTGACAAGCACTTAGCAGAGTGCGACTGCCAAAGCTGATCGCCTCCTTGGTTATTACGAAATAAAACTAAAGGAGGCGAGAAAGTACTACTGTGTTTCTCTCCTGAGGGCCACAAAGAGCCTTAACAGAGTTCACACTTCCAGTCTCTCTAAAGACTATCGCTCTGTTAAAAGAAGTCCAGCTGAACAAAGGAAAGAAGAAACCACAGTACCTGTGCACTTCATAAACTGAGCCACAATCTGGAAATAACATAGGATGGGAGCTGAGGAATATGTAAGTTCAAAAACAAAATCACAGCACACAGCATGCCAAACGATGCGAGACTGTGCCTCTCAGAGCTTGCACCGCTCTGAGTCCCAGTCACAAAATTGGTAAGGCGTAGCACAATAAATAATAATTGGAGGAGGCGCGGAGGGAGAGCAGCGAGAGAGTAAAGAGACTATATGAGGAGAAATAAAGCGACGCACCATGAATAATATAGGGCCTCTTATATCACCAGATCCTTTTATTATTGATATATCTATATATTAATTCTTCTATATCTATAGTACAAAATGTAATTACATGCATGATAATGTAAGTACTAACCCATGTACATACGAGTGCCTATTGTGAGGTTCCAGAAGGTTATGATCAGGAACTGAAAATATTTGGTTTCAAAACCTCTACATGTGCCAATATCTCTCTTTCTTACACTCTACCCATTTATATAGCATTACCTTGTTTCAGACACTTGTAATAATCAGAGATGATATTAAATCACAAATATACGCAAATACTAACTCGTAGTAACTGCTGATTTTGTGTTTCTCCATGACAGCAGTTTCCAAGTACAAAAAGAAACAAACAAAACATCTAAAGATTTTAAGAATGCAGTAATTTAGCATGTGTGTGATTCTAGTTTGTCTATCCATGCTGATTGATAAAACACTCTGACTGACAACAACTGGGAAGGAAAAGGGTTTAATTCCAGCCTACACTCTCCTGGGTACACAAGTTCATGCCCTTAGGGACCCAAGGCAAGGAACATCAGGGCAGGAGACTTGGAAGCGCAGCTGAAAGCCACCGGCACCCACACTGGACAGGAATGCTGTTCACATCTTGCTTGCTCCCTGGCTCAGCCCGCCCGCCCTTCTTATACGGTCACATAACACTTGCCCTAGGTGGCACCACTCACTGTGGGCTGGGCCCTCCACACTGCTCGACCATCAAGACAATACCTCCCAGATGTGGCCACGGGCCAATACAATGCGAGCAATTCCATGGCTGCCTCTAACCAGTGTGTCAAGTTGACACTAAGAATCCAGCACAATTGACCCCTTGTCAACCGGACACACAAACACATCACACTAGCTATAAACCACACCACATTTCCAGTTCTTTTCCCCAATGTATGATGTTAACTTTAATCACAACCTTAGACAGTACGAACTTAAAAGCACCCACAGTCCTTGAAAAATCCATCTAAAAAGTTCAGTCTGATTAAATCTCTTAACAATGTGGGCTGCTTGTAAACCAAAAACAAATATAACTGTCTATAAAATTTCAAGCCCAAAGAATCACTGACTCTTCTAAAACGAAAACCAAGTCCACAAAGTCTCAAGGCTGGAGAACACGCTGGATTCAGCTCATGAAATCTTCTGGGGCGTACCAAGGGTTTCCTGCAGCTCCACTCTCTCTGACCAGCTGTCACAGACAACACAGCAGTCAATAACAACAGCCCAAAGCCAGCCCAATCCAACACTGCTGCCTCTCTTGAATCCTAGCCACTCCAAAAAGCTGGGTTTTGCCAACTGAAAAACTGAGAAGGCAGCACACCATTTCAACCAATTGGTCTCTTCTGACCCATACTCCTGTGGCAAAGCCTCAGCTTCTCTCCTGAGCCTCTGCAATCCTCGGAGTCTTTCACTCAAGCACCCGAAGTGCTACCCTAATCACACAACTGTCTTCTCCTGACCCCATCACACCAAGCCTCGGACTGCTCTCGTGTGAACCCCGTCATATTTCAGAACAGCCAGAACCACTACTAGAGACTCTTTGACACGACTATCTCTAAGTTCCTGTGCTGGCCCTTGAAAAATTGGAGACTCAGCCTTTGAATTCTGGGATCACGAGCTTCTGTGTGCTGACCCTGGTACCGAGAGGAATGTGCAAGCCGAGGTTGGCCATGAAAATATTCAAACCGAACAATAGTATGCATGATCGTTATTTGTTACTGGACAGTTGCATCTTCAGCCCCCAGCGCTGACCAGAACCCACATATTAAAAGTCCTGATGTCTCTGCTGCCCAGTTTGAAACTTAGAAGCTTCACAAGCCAGGTCTTCATCTTCTACAACTCCTTCACAAAAACTGCTCCAAGCTCCCACAAAGCAAACCGATTCATTTAGGCATTCAAGATACTTCCCAGACCCAAAGTTTCCAACACTTCCACAATCACTTACCCAAAACACCAAAGGTCAGGTCTGTCACAGACATACCCCATTTCTTAAATAAGATACCAGTTTTGTTCTAGTTTGTCCTCCATTGCTGTAACAAAACTCTGACCCAGAAACACCAACTTGGGGAGGAAAGGGTTTATTCAGCTTATATCTCCTGGTCACAGTTCACCACTTAGGCAGCCCAGCAGGAATGCAGGGCAGGAACCTGGAGCAGGAGCTCAAGCACATCTGTGTTAATAGGAAATGCTTGCTCTTCCACTGGCTTGCTCCCCTGGTCATTGCCCAGCCTGCTTCTTATATGTACATTTAAACAACCTGCCCAGAGGTGGCACCACTCATTGTGGGCTGGGCCGTTCCACACTACCAGTACAACAATCAGGACAATACTCCACAGATGTCGCCACAGACCAATCGACATGGAGCAATCCCCCTTGAGGTTACCTCAACTCGGGTGTGTCAAGTTGAACACTAAAGCTATCCAGCACACGTGCTATAGTTACAAATGTGAAAAGTGTCCCTAAGGGAGCCTGACCAACGTGCACTGGTTAGTTTTATCAACTTGACACAAACCTGGAAAAATTCACAATGAAGAATTTCCCAGACCAAGCTCGGGATTGTGAGGCCATGTCTGTGAGGCATATCCTTAATGCATATATTGGGGTTGGGAAAGCCCAACCCAATGGGAGTGGCACTGTTCTAGGCAAGATGAGGTCGGGCCATGTAAGAAGGGTCAGCAAGCAAGCCGGTGACAGGAAACCAGTGCAACAAGATGCCTCTGTGCGTCTCTGCTTCAGTTCCGACCTCTGTATTCCTCCTTGAGCTGCTGTTTGGCTTCCTTTAATGGTGGACAGTAACCCATAGGCCTATAAATGCTTTCCCCCCAAGTTGGTTTGATTACTGTTTTATCCCAGTAACAGACAGCAAATACAGAGCAGTACAATGCGGTTAGCCTGAGTCTGGCATGCAGCACATGACTTCAGTGCAAGTCCAAGAGAAACTTAACTTGTGCCAGATCATCTTCTCCAGCCACAAGGTCAGGATCCAAAGGCATATTACAAGCAATCTCCTGATGGGTTGGGGTCTGCAAGGTTGGTACCACTTCCTTCCCATAAACCATGGGCTGTACGATACTTCCGAGTTGCAGACAGTTGTGCCATCTGCTTAAGGCTGCAGATTTCTGCTGAAGTTCTCTTTCTGATCAATGATGATCCATGATGATCCTAAACAGTCCAAGCCAGGCAACATTGAAGAGTTGGAACAGATATGGAAAGAACTGATCTATGTTCAGCTGTGTGAAGGTAGTTCGTCTGTCAAGGAAAACTTAGTCATTGCTGGGCCATCACCACAACTGCTGACTATTGAGGAGGCCATCTCCCCACATCTTGATCCTGTATTAACTTAGTAAGAAAAGTTTAGGCAGCAGCGAAGAGCATACTGCACCTGAAGGCGAATAATTTACCAGGATGTACTAGTTACCTTTTCTCATTGCTGTGAAAAACAATACACAACAAAAGCAACCTCAGGGAGGAAGAATTGTTANGCAGTGGCAGAACTTTGAAGGGAGGCCTCATAGGGACTCAGTGAGATTGGCGAGGAGGTGGCCTTGAAGTGGATATTGGAACCCCAGCCCCTCAGCCTTCTCTCTGTTGCCTCCCAAATACCATGAGGTCAGCCACTTCCTCAGCCTCCCGCCATGATGTACTGTGCTACCACAGGCTCGGTATTTTGTCACAGGAATGGAAAACTGACTCACAAGTCATATTCCCACTGTTCTTTTCTTACATGCCACAGAGCCATGTTTGGGAGTAGCATTTTCTAAATACAATCAATAACAGTAGGCATATTTTTTCCTGCATTTAAATTTCTATACTTTCTTCTAGGGTAGGTGTTGAAAGCATTAAACTTGCACCAATTTTTTGAATTTTTTCTCCATATTATGCAGTTGTTCCCAGACGGTTCTTAGCCGCCATGTGGGTGCTGGGGATCGAACCCGGGTCCTCTGCAAGAGCAGTTGGTGCTCTTAACTGCTAGGCTATCTCTCCAGCCCTGCCATGGTGTTTTATATCAGCATAATAAAAAGTACCTGATATAGAATTTGGTACCAGGAGTAGGGTGTTGCTGTGAAAACCCTGACCATGTTGTTTTTAGAGCAATGTGGAAAACTTTGAAACTTTGGACAAAAAAAGGTTGAATGCTATAAGCAGAGCTTAACAGGCCATTCTAGTGGCTTGATAGACAGTAGTGCCAAGAGAAATCCTGAAGGTGAAGGCTTGGCTTGAAAGGTTTCAGAGGAGAACAATATGGACACTGGGCTAGAAGCCACTCACGTGATATTTTAGTATCTGGCTACTTTCAGTACATGTCCTAAGAACTTGCCTGAGGCTAAATTAAAAAATGAGGTACTCATTTCTTTGGTGGAGCAATTTCAAGACAACACACCATTGAATTTGTGGCTGGGTTATTATTGAGCAGTTTTGTATAGATCTATATTGAAAAGGGCAAGTGGTCAGAAAGAAATACAAATATATAGTTTGGAGAGAAGAAAAGCTTTAGGAATCACATGTGCTAGAAGAGAGGCTGTTACAGAGAACAGTGCCATCCAGGAGAGGCTTCCTGCTTTGCACTGGAACAACGGGAAGGATACCTTACGGCAAGACCCCACTCAGCTAAGCTTCCAACTTGTACAAGGAAAAGGACTAAGGAGTTTTCTGCTGCTAGAAAGCAATAACACAAAAACTGCTGCAAATGTGATTCAAGGAGGCAAGGATGCACCCATCCCAAGCTGGTAATAGAATTTGGCATTGTCACTCATATGGTACTGGCTTTAGAGGTGTGAAGGATAACAGGATGAGGGGAGTTGTGAATTCTTCTCCAGGGTTTCTGAGAGTTGCTATGGCTAGACAACATGCAGCAGGGGAAAGCCTGCAAAAAGAAAGGAGACCTAAGAGCCCTGCAGGTCCTGAAAGGCCAGGACATGATGCTGTAAAAGTGAAGCCTGGGTTGCAGTGGAGACCCAGGATGTTGGCAATGGAAGAGCCATGAGCCATCTACCAAGGAGAGCTGTATAAAGGGAATAGAACCAACCCAAAGGAGAGATGTATGTTTCAGACAGAAAGCTGAAGGGGGTAGAGCCATCTAAGTCCTTGGAGATAAAGTCCCAGGCACCAGACATGGAGCTATAGTATTTGGTGTTTGCCCTGCTGAGTTTCAGTCTTGTTTGGGGGGAGAATTACAGTTAAGAAATTGTCGTAAAGTCTCTGAAGAGACTTTTTACTTTTGAACAGTATTGAGACTGTTAGAGGCTACAGGGACTTTTAAAGTTGAACTACATACATTTTGCATTGTGATATGACCATGAGCCTTTGGGGGGCAGAGATGGAATGTGGTAGCTTGAATGAAAGATGCCTTCCATAGGATCAAGTATTTGAGCATGTGGTCCCTAATCACTGACAGTATTTGTGAGAGGTCATAGAATATTTAAGAGGCACAGCCTTGCTGGAGGATGCATTTCACTGGGGATGGGCTTTGAGGGTTCATAGCCTCACCCCACTTCTGCTTTACTCTCTCTGCTTCATGTTTGCAGGTAAAGATGTGACCTCTCAGCTTCCGGCTCACGCTGCCATGTCTGCCATTTGCAGCCTGCCATCCCATCAAAGTGGACTCTTATCCCTCCATAACAGTAAGCCAAAATAAACTCTTTCTTCCATAAGTTGTTTTTGGTCATGGTGTTTTACCATGGCAACAAAAGCAACTGCTACACTTGGGCCATGTGACCTCTATGTCAACATGATTTCTTCCCCTAGACTAAAGGGTTCATCCAAAATGGGGAGCTGATCATTTGGAAAGAGGGAATGATGTGCATTGTCTGGGATGTTTATCTCTTTTCTTGTAAAGTGGCAGAGAATAAAGATGATCCAAAATAAACAAAAGGGTTTCAGCATCCAAATTCAACAGGGTGCATCTAACCGGGTGAACCTGACCCCTGCCGGCCATAACTGGAGCTACATCAAGTTTACTCAGTCATGAAACAGGGTATGTCCTTGAGGGCCACTTGATGAACAAAACTGCTCAATTATAGAGACAGTTTTTCAAGAAATTAAAGAAATAAGAAGCATACTCCTTGGGAGACTGTATGGTATAATGATAGATCCATACCTACATTTCAACTCCAGGCTCTGCCATATTAATAAATTGGGTGGCCTTGGGTAAATTACTGACCCTTTTGAAACCAATGCCCTCAAATGAACTGGAGTTACAATAACATTTACATAATAAAGTCAATTTGATAAAGTATATGAAATTCTGGATGTGTTAGTGTGATTTGTGGCCAGTTTGTTCAAAATCTTAGTATCTCTTGTCCCAAAGTCCTCAGGCTTTCAAATACCAGATCCAGTCTCGTTAAGACACCATCCTTTCAAGCAGAAGCCCCTCTTGCTGGTGTTAGGGGAAGAAGCTGATGTTTCCCTCATGTTTCCAATCAGTCTCAGTCATAACTTCCTGGTATCATCCTAGCTGAAGGAGCACAGACAAGGCAAGCTTTACTCTTCCTGCCCTAGAAGGAGCCACATGAAAGATAATATTCTTGATGTCATTGTGTAGGAAGTAGCAAAGCTGGCCACACAGATTCTCCCCATCCCTGTCCATGTGCTCAGGTAAGAGATGTTAGTTACTTCAGGCTGGAAAGAGATTCCTTCCTCACTCAGCTGTGCTCAACTAGTGTGGTCTCTGACAGGCTTGTCTTGCCTTCAAATTATCCCAATTCCCACCGAATTACCTTTTCCTCTCTGGAGATGGTGTGAATTGCTGGTGTATGCCATCCTCAGAACCAATATCCTATCAGGCACTTGGTCCTGCTTCAGAACTCTGGTCTGTTTCCGTGCATGATACATCCCCTCCATAGGCCCCAGGGAATTCCAGTTACCGGGTTTGTTTTATATAAGCTATCAATTGCTGGGTAACAAAGTAACCCAACATTCTGTGGTTTAGCCACAATAGGATTAACAATCACATTGTTTATTTTTGTCAGCAGAGAAGGGATAGAGGTTTAATCAGCAGAATTGGGAGCAAGTGTTCATTCCTCATCAGAAGGTTTCACTCAAGGACATTTTATTGGGTGCTTGGCTGACCATGAGGAAAGACATTTCACAAAAACAGAACTCAAATGGGAAATGTGGTACAAAAGTCCTGAATCCTCTTCCCTGGCACCCTCTGGAACCAAAATATCCGCTATGACCGTAGCCTCTGTTACCCTTCATCGCATTCTTAAACCCAAACAACAGAGATCCTAACAATGGCCCCTTTCTTACATTGTTATTTATTTCTTGTTCAATAGCAACATTTCATAGAACATGCTCTGAAATTGCATGTATTTATTCACACATTCATTCATTCATATATTCAGTGTCATTTCATAGAGCATGCTCTGCAATTGCATGTATTTATTCACACATTCATTCATTCATATATTCAGTGTGTGTGTGTGTGTGTGTGTGTGTGTGTGTGTGTGTGTGTGTGGGCATACCTATGCCACAGTGCATGTGTGGAGGTCGGAGGAAAACTTGTGTAAACTGGCTCTCTCCTTTCACCATGTGGGTCCAAGCAATCAAACTGAGATTGTCAGGCTTGGCAGCAACAGCCTTTATTCAGTGAACCATCTCTCCAGCATGCTCTAATTAACCATGCGAAAATATTAAGACTTGCTTTGTGGGTCATTTTTAATTATGTTTCTCTATGTAGAAAATAAGAACATGAACTATGCAGTTACTGGAGGCAGGGTTCTACATATGACCATTTAGCTGAGTTATTTCATCTTTCATATGCTGACTGATTTTTTTTGGTGTGCTTATTCTACGAATTACTGAAGATGGTATATTAAAATTTACTAAGTATACAGACTTGGCTATATCTCTTTATATTTCTATTAGCACATAGGTGTGTGTGCGTTAGATGTCTAAATATTTGAAACAGTTTTGTTTTCCAGGTTACATTCATTCTTTATCCTCAAAATTCATTTCTCTATCCTCACTAAAGCAATGCTTTTTGATGTATTGTCTACTAACTCTGGGAGTAATATATTTAGTTGTATGACTGTCTGTATTTGTTGCAAAGTATCTTTTTCTTCCAAGATAATGTTGTCTGTTTTAAATATCGCATAATTGTTTTATGGTCCAATTTACTTTGATTATTTTTGTCTTTAATTAGAGCTTTTGGCTCACTGACATTTAAAATAATGCTGCTGTCTTTGGTAAAAATACATCAGTAGTCTGGGTTAAAAAAAAATGCTTAGGTGGCTGGAAAGGTGGCTGTGATTAAGAGCACTGGCTGCTCTTGCAGAGGACCCAAATTTAATTCCCAGCACCCATATATGTCGGCTAACAACCACCCATAACTCAAGTTCCAGAGGATCCAATGCCCTCTTCTGACCTCCATGGGCATTGCATGACACAGGTGCACTTAAATACATGCAGGCAATACAATCATACATAAAAATAATAATAAGTAAAACAGTTTATGCTTTCTGTTTATCCCAACTTGTCTAATATAGTTTTTTTAATCTTTCTGAACTTCAAAGTTTCATTATTGTTGTCAATCTTTTTTCCCATACTTCTGGTTTGGAAATTATATACCTTTGTATGCCTCAGTTCTATTCTTTTCTTTGTGGCTCTACAAATTATGATATGCATAGCAGATTTGCTAAGGTCTAAAATTAATCAATCCTTTTACTTTCCTCCCATTCAAAACAGGGATGTCAGAATATTCAGTCAACAATGAAAACAACAAATAAAAAAAGCCTGAAAGGCTATTTTTCATTGTGCCTCATGAATGACAGCTGCTCTAAGGTGAAGTGACACCTCTGTCACAGCTACTGGCTGGCTGCCACAAGCCACTAGAGAGTGGATGCAAAGCTGTGCCTTCTTGGTTATTAATGAAAAAAACATTTAAAGGAGGGAGAGAAGGAGACTCATTTGCTAATCCTACTGTGTCTTCTCTCCTGAGGCCCAAAGGAGCTAACAGAGTTCACACTTTTCAGTCTCTCTAAAGATATGTCTGTAAGAAAGATCCTGAACAAAGGAAGAAACCCACAGTCCTGTGCCTCTAACTGAGGCACCAGCATGCTTCTTCGTGGAAACAACATAAGGATGGGGCTGAGGAATATGCTTCACTTTTGGCCAAGAGAGTGAAGGACGTCAAAGAAAAATCACAGGAACAGATTGCAAAGAGATGGAGACTGTCTGCTCTCAGAGCTGCAGCTCTGAGTCCAGTCACAAATTGGTAAGAGTGGCAAGTAAATGAGATCAGAATGAGGGGAGGAAGGAGGGAGAGGAGAGAGAGAGAGAGAGAGGAAGAGAGAGAGGGAGAGAGAGAGAGGGAGAGAGAGAGAGAATGAATATATAAGGTTTTCAACCAGTCTTTCTATTTTTGACATTTTATTTATTATTTTTATTTTATATGTACAAATGTATTACCTGCATGTATGTAAGTATACCCATGTCATACAGTGCCTATGGAGGTCAGAAGAGGGTGTCATGGATTCAACTGAGAACTGAAAATATTTGGTTTCAAAACCTCTACATGTGCAGACCTTTTTTTTTCTTGCCATTATTTCTTAAGTAACACAGCGCAAGCCCATTTATATAGCATTTACCTTGTTTCAGACATTGTAAGTAATCTAGAGATGATTTAAAGTCAACGCAGGACACGTGTAAGCTGTACGCAAATACTATATACTCGAGTACCTGCTGATTTTGGTGTCTTCTCCCATGGACAGCAAGCTTTCCAAGTTCAAAAAAGAAACAAACAAAACATCTAAAGATTTTAAGAATGCAGTAATTTAGCATGTGTGTGATTCTAGTTTGTCTTCCATTGCTGTGACAAAACACTCTGACTGACAACAACTTGGGAAGGAAAGGGTTTATTCAGCCTACATCTCCTGGGTCACAGTTCATCACTTAGGGAGCCCAAGGCAGGAACTCAGGGCAGGAGCTTGGAGGCAGCAGCTGAAGCACAGGCCATGGAGGAATGCTGTTCACTTGCTTGCTCCCCTGGCTCATGCCCAGCCCGCCTTCTTATACGGTACATAACAACCTGCCCAGGGTGGCACCACTCATTGTGGGCTGGGCCCTCCCACACTGCTCGACCATCAAGACAATACTCCACGGATGTGGCCACAGGCCAGTCCAATGGAGCCAATTCCCCATTGAGGCTCCCTCAACCCAGGTGTGTCAAGTTGACACTAAAGCTATCCAGCACAATTGACCCCTTGTCAACGTGACACACAAAACACATCACTGTTAAACCACCACCTTTCCAGTTCTTATCCCCAAAGTATGCTGTTAACATTAATCACAACCTTAGACAGTACGAACTTAAAAGCCCCACAGTCCTTAAAATATCCAAATGCTTAAAAGTTCAGTCTATTAAAAGTCTCTTAACTGTGGGCTGCTGTAAAATCCAAAACAAATACTGTCTTATTTCAAAGCAAAGAATCAGGCACTCTCAAACAAAACCTAAGTCCAGCAAAGTAGCTCAAGGCTGGACACCTGGGATTCACTCATGATCTTCTGGGCTCCAAAGGGTTTCTGCAGCTCCCCTTCTCTGACTCTGCTGTCCACAGCACACACAGCTCATCTCACAGGCCCAAGCCAGCTCCATTCCACACTGCTGCTGCTCTTGGTCCTAGCATCTCCAAAAAGTTGGGGTTGCCACTGAAACTGAGGCAGCACCTTCACCAATGGTCTCTTCTGACCTCTCCTGGTGCAAAGCCTCAGCTTCTCTCCATGACCTCTGCAATCTTGGGGTCTTCACTGCAACCGAAGTGCACTTTCACCAATGGTCTTTCCTGACCTCTCACAGCCAAGCCTCGGCTGCTCTCTGTGACCCCCTCAAATTTCAACACCAGAACCATATAGGAGACTCTTACACACTACCAAGTCCTGCTTCTGGCCCGAGATGGAGGCTCAGGCCCCTTCTGGATCACAGCTTCTGTGTGCTGACCCTGAAGAAATTCTTCCCAGAAAATTTCACCACAATGATGCTGATCTTTTGTTACTTACAGCTGATTCTTCAGCCCCAGCTGACCAGAACCCACATATTAAACAGTCCTGATGATCTCTGCTTCCCTTTGAAACTAGAAACTTCACAAGCCAGGCCTCCATCTTCTACAACTCCTTCAGCAAAACTGCTCCAAGCTCCACAGCAACGATCTTTAGGCATTCAATGATCTTCCCAGCCCAAAGTTCCAAACACTTCCACAATCCTTACCCAAAACACCAAGGTCAGGTCTGTCACAGCAATACCCCATTCTTGGTACCAGTTTCTGTTCTAGTTTGTCCTCCATTGCTGTGACAAATACTCTGACCAAACACCAACTTGGGGAGGAAAGGGTTTATTCAGCTTATATCTCCTGGGTCACAGTTCATCACTTAGGGAGCCCAAGGCAGGAATGCAGGGCAGGAACCTGGAGGCAGGAGCTGAAGCACAGGCCATGGAGGAATGCTGTTCACTGGCTTGCTCCCCTGGCTCATGCCCAGCCTGCCTTCTTATATGGTACATAACAACCTGCCCAGGGTGGCACCACTCATTGTGGGCTGGGCCCTCCCCACACAGCTCAACAATCAGGACAATACTCCACAGATGTGGCCACAGGCCAATCCAATGGAGCCAATTCCCCAATTGAGGTTCCCTCAACCCAGGTGTGTCAAGTTGACACTAAAGCTATCCAGCACACGTGCTATAGTTACAAATGTGAAAAGTGTCCCTAAGGGAGCCTGTGCTGGTTAGTTTTTATCAACTTGGCACAACCTGGAAAAGGGGAACTTCAGCTGAAGAATTTCCCAGACCAGGCTGGGTTGGGGCCATGTCTGTGAGGCATTTTCTTAATTGCTATTTGGTGTGGGAAGGCCCAACCCATTGTGGGTGGCACTGTTCCTAGGCAGATGGGTCCGGGCCATGTAAGAAAGGTAGCCAAGCAAGCCGGTGAAGGAAACCAGTGCACAGTGTTCCTCTGTGGTCTCTGCTTCAGTTCCAGCCTCTGTATTCCTTCCTTGAGCTCCTGTTCTGGCTTCCTTTAATGGTGGACAGTAACCCATAGGCCTATAAATGCTTTCCCCCCAAGTTGGTTTGATTACTGTTTTATCCCAGTAACAGACAGCAAATACAGAGCAGTACAATGCGGTTAGCCTGAGTCTGGCATGCAGCACATGACTTCAGTGCAAGTCCAAGAGAAACTTAACTTGTGCCAGATCATCTTCTCCAGCCACAAGGTCAGGATCCAAAGGCATATTACAAGCAATCTCCTGATGGGTTGGGGTCTGCAAGGTTGGTACCACTTTCCCTAACCCATGGGCTGTACCATATTCCCGGTGTGCAGACAGTGTGCACTGCTGTAAGGCTGCAGATTCTCCTGTAATGTTCTCTTTCTGATCTGTGCTTCCATGATCCTAACAGTCCCAGCCAGGAACATTGAAGAGCTGGACAGATATGGAAGAACTGATTATGTTCAGCTGTTGAAGGCTAGTTCGGTCTGCTAAGGAAAACTGGTAGTCATTAGCTGGGCCACTCACCACAACTGTCTGACTATTGGGAGGCCATTCCCACTCTTTGTCCTGTATTTACTTAGTAAGAAGTTTAGGAGAAAAGAAAGAGCATCTGACCCTGAAGCTGAATATTTACCAGGTGTACTAGTTACTTTTCTCATTGCTGTGACAAAATACACAACAAAAGCAACCTCAAGGGAGGAAAATCTTATTTTGACTCATGGTTTCAGAAGCATTAGAGGATGATTCCAGGGTGACATAAACATGGGGAGAAGCTCCTACATGGTAGGTGGGTAGAGAATGGGTGGGAAGCAAGGCCTGCTGATCACCCTGAAAGTCTAGTCCCCAGCAGTCCATCTCCATTATCCAAATCCCACTTCTTAAACGTCCCATCCCCTCACACAATAGTGTCACAGGTGTTAAAATGCATAAGGCTCAGCCGGGCATGGTAGCGCATGCCTTTAATCCTACCACTTGGGAGGCAGAGGCAAGTGGATCTTTGTGAGTTCAAGGCCACCCTGGTCTACAGAGTGAGTTCCAGGACAGCTGGGGCTACAGGGAGACCCTTTCTCAAAAAGACCAAAAAAAGCATAAGGCTTGCCGGGCGCGGTGGCACATGCCTTTAATCCTAGCACTCGGGAGGCAGAGGCAGGCAGATCTTTGTGAGTTCAAGACCAGCCTGGTCTACAGAGTGAGTTCCAGGACAGCTGGGGCTACAGGGAGACCCTGTCTGGAAAAGAAAAACAAAAGCAAATATATATATAAATATATATATATTTATATATATATATTTATTTAT
>VZQC01012005.1:373709-480277 GCA_009823505.1 Rhizomys pruinosus | reverse complement strand
AGGTGATATATATATATATTTTTTTTTTTTACAGTGAATATATATATATATATATATATATATATATATATATATATATATTTGGTTGTTCTAACAAGGATTCACTAAAGGGGACATTCCCACCCTGAATGTGAGTAATAACACATGGAATAAAGGGGGGCAGACAGGAAGTCCAGTAGCACAGTCACTTTCTCTTTCTATCTGCTTCTTGGCCACCATGAGGTGGCTACCACACACTCTCACCTCCCTCATGTTCAGCCTTCCTCCAGTCTAAAGTGACAGGGCCCATGGACCAAAACCTTAGAAATAGTGAGAAAAAATTTATCCTTCCTCTTTTGTGTTTCTCAGGATTTGTCACACTTATAAAAAGCCTGACTAGGACTGGAGAGATGGCCTAGCGGTTAAGAGCGCTGACTGCTCTTGCAGAGGACCCGGGTTCGATCCCCAGCACCCACATGGCTGCTGAGAACCATCTTTAACTCCAGTTCCAGGGGAATCCAACACCCTCTTCTGACCTCCGAGGAATCGCACGACACAGGTGCACAAACCTACATGCAGACAGTACATTCATACACATAAAAAATAAATAAAAAATTTAAAAAAGCCTGACTAATACAGTTACTAGTTTTCTCTACTTCTGAAAGTTAGTTTGGCTTTTTTTCTATTATATATACACACACATAGCTACATGATAAAGGATAGATAGATAGTAATAGATAGATGATTGATAGATAGATAGATAGTAATAGATCATAATAGATAGATGATAGATGAATAGATAGATAGGTCGATAGATGAAAATAGATAGATGATAATAGATAGATGACAATAGATAGATGATAGATAGATGGGTAGATAGATAATGATAGATTCACACATATATATGTTGTAAATACATGTATATAGGGCTGGAGAGATGGATCAGTGATTAAGAGCACTGGCTGCTCTTGCAGAGGACCCAAGGTTTGATTCCAAGCACCCACATGCTAACTAATAACCATCTGTAACTCCAGTTTCAGCGGGTCTGATGACCTTTTCTGACCTCTGCCAGCATTGTGTGACATGGGTACACTTACATACATGCAGACAATGCACTAATACACATGAAATAAAAATAGTAAACAGAATAAATATATGCAGGCTGGAGAGATGGCCTACCGGTTAAGACCACCGACTGCTCTTGCAGAGGACCCGGGTTCGATCCCCAGCACCCACATGGTGGCTGAGAACCGTCTTTAACTCCAGTTCCAGGGGAATCCGACACGACACCCTCTTCTGACCTCCGCGGCATTGCACGACACGACTGCACAAACCTACATGCAGACAGTACATTCATACACATAAAAAAATTAAAAAATGAATAAAAAATAAAATAAATATATGCATGACTATTGTACATATAATACAGAGTTGGGTAATAAAGAACAGTTTAGTCTTTCCAAGGATGTGAACAAGATTAAAGGAAAGCAGCACACAGCAATGCATCATTCTGGAGCTAGTACCCACCAGGAGATGTACTAGCTGGACTTGAAGGCAGAGGGAAGGGGATGATTTTCAGCAACTCTGATGGCAGGAAATGTATATACACTATATTCAATATAGAGCGATTTCTAAGTGCCTTCAACTTTGGATGATATATTGGTCACTTTTTCTGTTGCTGTGATAAAACACCATGAGCAAGGCAACTTATAGAAGGAAGAGTTTATTTGGCTTATGGCTCCAGAGGGATAAGAATCTGTCATTTGGGGAGACATGACAGAAGGCAGCAGGAGCAGAACGCTTAGGGCTTGCATCATCAAGCAGGTACATGAAGCAAAAGCAGAGAGGAGCTGGAAATGGGCAGGGCTATGGTCTCTCAAATCCCGCCCTTGTGTCATGATTCTTCTCACATGGCCACACCTCTTAAAAGTTCCATGACCCTCCCCAGACAGCACCAGGAACTGGGGACCAAGTGTCCAATCCTTGGAGCCTACGGGGAGCATTCTCATTCAACCCACCACAGATGAGATATAAGCTATATGTTATGTATCAGCTACCATAGCTATTACAGATGGTGTTTTTATATGCATATCTCATATGCAAATACCTGGAGCTTCATGCTCTTTACTGGCCCCTGTAGGTCCACTCCCCACCCTCACCCTCTCATCTGCAGTGCTAACACAGGGCTACACCTATGGACTCTGATCTCCTACTGTGGCTGTATTCCACTACCAGGAAGTAGAGGCATGTGCAGGAGACAAGAATGGAAGTGTGGTGGTTTGAATGTGAAACATCCACCATAGGCTCACTTATTTGAACATTTGGAATATGGTCCCTATTCTGTGGTACATTTGGGGCATACATAGAATCCCTGGTAGGTGTGGCCTACCTGGAGAAAGCACATCACTAGGGGCAGGCTTTGAGAGTTCATAGACTTGCCCCACTTCCAGTTTGCTGTCTCTCTGCTTCCTGGCCACAGTTGAAGACATAAAAACTTAGCTTCCTGCTCCAGAAGCCTCTGCCCCCAGGCCTCTGTACCATGATGAACACTTATCCTTCTGGAATCACAAACTAAACAATCTCTTCCTTCTATAAGTTGCCTTGATCATAGTGTTTTATCACAGCAACAGAAAAGTTAGTAATACAGGAGGTTAGGATTTTCAGATCCCTGCTCCCTCTCTGCCTACCCCTGAAGGCAGTCTGTGTGCTACAATAGACCGTGAATCTTATCATGGCTCTTTCCTACCTCAGAGGTGCTGAAAATCATCCCCTTCCCTCTGCCTTCAAGTCCAGCTAGTACATCTCCTGGTGGGTACTAGCTCCAGAATGATGCATTGCTGTGTGCTGCTTTCCTTTCATCTTGTTCATGTCTTTGGAAAGACTAAACTGTTTTTAATTACCCCACTTAAAGGAGGCTATTTCCTATGGCACGAATATCTACTGATACAAATATAATTGCACATACCCTGGTAAAAGTCTTAATAACATTAGAAATTAAGACTCCTGATTGGTTGGGCCTGCTCTTCTGTTCCTGAGGTAATTCCATTCTTGATGCAGAGCACATATGACCAATCACATGAATCCCATTGCTGGGCATTGTAGCTTGATCCTTGCTAAGGGAAAGGAAAGTCAAGAGCAACAACTTCTGCCCTGGTTCTCCAAGCCTCCAGATACACTTCTCTACCCACTCTTACTTTAACTTCCATTCTCCCTGGAGATACTTGGACACAGAGTTACCCTTTCAAGTCCCCCTGGCAAGGGACTCTCATTCCTCAGGGTTTGAGCCCTCCTGTTGTGACTGTGCCACTGTCTCAAGGTCTAACATCTCTACTGTGTTCCCGTACTACCTGACATCCACGAAGTTTCTAGGCACATTTTCCTACTGCATAACATACTCTCATCCTGAATCACTTTGGTACATATAGCAGAAACAACGAGATGAATAGTGGGATCCAGTATGAATTAAAACGTTCAAAAAGCAAGAAATAGGTAACATCAAAGAAGGAAAAGCCGCTTCCTTCACATATTATTTGTCAAATATAACAGGAGTAATAATGATTATTGAGTACATAATATAACTTACAAATTACATTATCTTAGGGGCTGGAAAGAGGGCTTAGCTATTAAGAGCACTTGATGCTCCTTTCAGAAGACCCAAATTCAGTCTCTGGCACCTAGACTGGGCATCTCACAACCTCCAGACCCAAGAGATCTAATGTTCTCCTGCACGCAGATGGCATACACAGCCATACATATACACATCCAACATATACACACCCATACATATACACATCAATAAAATTAAGTAAAAATTTTAAAAGATTTAGTTGCAAGCCAGGCCTGATGGTGCACACCTTTTAATCCTAGCACTCGGGAGGCAGAGGCAGGTGGATCTTTGTGAGTTCAAGGCCAGCCTGGTCTATAGAGTGAGCTCCAGGCCAGCTGGGGCCATAGGGAGACCCTGTCTATAAAAAAAAAGATTTAGTTGCTAAAAAGAATTTTTTAATTCTTTTTTGGTAACATAATTTTATATACTACAATAAACAAATTTTATTAATGTGGCATCTCGATTAATCATAATGTGTTTCAGGTTTTTCTTCATTTGTCAAATCATCAAAATTTAGAGGCTTAGGGGCTGGAGAGATGGCTCAGTGGTTAAGAGCACTGACTGCTCTTGCAGAGGATCCAGATCTGGGTTCAATTCCCAGCACCCACATGGTGGCTAAGAAACTTCATTAGTGCCGGGCAGAGGTAGGTGGATCTCTGTGAGTTCAAGGCCAGCCTGGTCTACATAGTGAGTTCTAGGCCAGCTGGGGCTACAGGAAGACCCTGTCTGTCTAAAAAAATAAAATTTAGAGGCTTAGTAAATTCTTTAGAATTTTTTAACGAATGCAATAGGTGGAAATGTGTGTGGCTCCAATCGAGTGCAAGATGTCAAACAATACTCAATAATTTTAAATTTTGAATATGGTCTTTCTGCTGATATAATCAAATTGTTGGAAGTGTTGAGAATAATTAATAGGTCTAGAGAGATGGCTCAGTGTTTCTGAGTACTAGTGGCTCATCCAGAGGATGTGGGTTTAGTTCTCGGCACCAACATGGCAGCTAACAATCATCTGCAACTCCAGCTCCAGGGAATCTGACGCCCTCTTCTGACTTCCATGGGCATTGCACACAGGGTATACTTACATAGATTCAGTCAAAACACTCATACACATAAAATAAAAATAAATCAATTTTAAAAAGAATATTTTCTACCTGGGCATGCTGACTGACGCCTTTAATCCCAACATCCAGAAGGCAGAGGCAAATAGAGCTCTGTGAGATCAAGGCCAACCTGGTCTATATAGTGAGTTCCAGGCCAGCCAAGGCTAGAAGACCCTGTCTCAAAAACAAAACAATATTTTTAGGGTGTGAAATTTTTTCTGATGAATTATTTGAAACTATCAATTTTCTTATATCTTGGCCAACCTTTCACTAAAAATTATTATTCCTGAAACTTGGCTTTATATAAGTTATATGATTTGAAATGAAAATTTATACAATGGCATTTTAATGCAACCTCCAATATTTCCTCTACCTCTGGAAGTTAAAAAAGAAACAAAGCGGTTTCATGATTTGTACATAATTCAAAATACTTATTTATGCACTATTGCTGTGTTGCTGTATCTTCTGTCACCAGAAGAAAGTTAATTTAAAATATTTCCTCATTAATAATTAGCTTCTCTGAAGCTTCATATGAAAATAGTGTCTTTTTTTATTGAATGTGACAATAGTTCATCTTAGTTTCTGTTTTTAAGCCTGCAGATATTTACTTTGCACTGTGGTAGTAGTTTTCAAACCTAGACATTCTATTCTTTTTGAAGACCTCTAGTAACTCCCTGACAAGCTTTATTGCAATGCCTACATGGCTTCTTGACTTAGTAGTTAAAGTACAGTTTTGTACCTAACAAAGACTGCTTCCCACCACTAATTTGGATGTTAACTGTCCTCAGGGTGTGCTTGGGGGGAGTTGCTGTAACCTTCAGGAGGTGGAGCTTAGTGGGCAGTCTTTGGGTCCCTGGGATGTACCATGGAATAAACCTGGTCTTTTCCTTGTTCTCTTTCACTTCCTGTTCATGAGATGAGCAGATTTGCCTCGTGCTCTTACCATGATGTACTACCTCACTACTGAGTGAGGGGAAATAGACTGGTAGTAAAGCCTACATGGACTAGACCTTCTAAAACACACCAAAACTACTTTCTCTTTCTAAGCTGATTATCACCAGTCTCTCTGAATTAAAACATATTAACACATTGCTTGAGTGTGGACAGTTTCTATCTTGGATGTAAGAACAAATAGTATTTGTCCACTGTAATGGGTTCTCAAGATCCATGGGAAAATATCTCTGACCAGGTTCTATCATACCTCCTCATTTTTCTCAGCCAGAGCCGCTATCTCCTTCCCTGTCCTTTCTCCTACGGCTGCTACCACAGCTAACACCAATGTAGGCTCATGTTCTAGATTTTATGTCTTTCAATGTCTCACAGTGTCCCAGACTCTCCAGCACACATGTGTCCTGCAGTAGCTGGGCATGGTCATGGGTCTAAGTCTAGAGCATACATGTTTCTAGCTGATATGTCTCCAGTGTCCTGTCAGACTTCATCTACAAAGCTGTAGTTCAAAGATGAAGTTACAAGAATTTCAAGATGCTAACAATAGAGCAGTAAAGCAAGCCAGTGCCCTTTACCAGTTGCTTTTCAGGATAGCTGTGACCGAGGAAAGTGATCTAAAGTAGGAAGGATTTATTTTGGTTTAGAGATTTCAGTCCATAATTCTTGGCTCCATTGATTCTGCCCGCGATGAGGCAGAACAGTATGAGAGCAGGAGTTTGTGCCAGACAGAAGCCATTCATCTCAAGTTACTCCCTTCCTCAGATAGGAAGCAGAGAGGCCAGGAGCAAGAGGATCCCCCAAGGACCCTTGGGATGACCTGCTTCCTTCACCTAGATTCCACCTCCTGAAGTTTCCAGAACCTGCCAGTTAAAACCAAGCATTCTGTAAATGAGCCTGTGGGGCATACTGAACCCTCATTAAAGCCAGACGCTCAAGCCAAGTGACCCTTGACACCAGGCCTGGTCTAAGGGGACACCACATGAGAAAAGTGGCCAAGAGATGAGTCATTCAATCGCAGACACTCCTGAGACTATGGGACACTCTACCAATAATCACACTTGGGACAACTGGCTGCTTGTACACAAGAGACTCATGGGGTTCCTTCTCTCTCTCTACACTACCCGCCAACCATACACATTCCAGAAAATACCTCGGGGTGCTCCACATCAGAAACTTAAACTGTGTTTTATATCTTATCAAGTGCTTCTTGTCTGTCCCTCTTGCGTGCTCTTCTCTGCATTTACAACTATTCTCAGTCTTAAAGAGAGAAAATCACTGGCTCTTGTGTGGATTCCCTCCCCCCCATCTCTAGTCTTTATTGGTCCCATTCCCCTTCCTACCCAGCCTGGGCCCCAATATCCTTGCCTTGGTTACCACAGACACTTTCAACGGTCTCCGCTTCCATCTTTGTATTCAATATGCCAAGGAAAACCCCATATGGAAATGTTCCTGGAAGTACTGTCTGTTTATCCACTTAAGCAGGGCACTGTGGAACACGCCTTTAATCCTAGCACTCTGGAGGCAGAGGCAGAAGGATCTCCGAATTCAAGGCCAGCCTGGTTTACATAGTGAGTTCCAAGACAGCTGGGGCTACAGTGAGACCCTGTCTCAGAAAGACAAACAAAAAAGAGAATTGGAGAGAAATGTCCACAGTTCTGTCATTGTGAATTCTCGGCTTTCAGTCTCAGCTTCGAATTCTCAAGAACTCTTGAATTGACTTTTTTTAATTGACTGTTTTTATTGGCACTCTTAAACGCCCTGCCTCAAATCTACAAGCTATAGGACTGCTTGAGGTAGAAGAACAATCCACTAGTG
The DNA here is from genome assembly GCA_009823505.1 of Rhizomys pruinosus. Taxonomy (NCBI): domain Eukaryota; kingdom Metazoa; phylum Chordata; class Mammalia; order Rodentia; family Spalacidae; genus Rhizomys; species Rhizomys pruinosus. The sequence continues at coordinate 472,828 of VZQC01012005.1, read as the reverse complement.
TCTTGGCTAATTTCCTTAGGGGAATTATATTCTGTGCAGTTAGTGGTATTTTCCCCCTTTGGGTTAAGATCCATACCGCAGAGATAAGCTGTCAGTATTTTATTTTCTCTTTCAGCCTTATCTAATCTCCCTCTTCGAGTTGCAAGTCTCTAAAATATTGGGTGAGATTCTGTTCTGATGACCTACTCTGCCAGAAGACCAAAGGAGAGCCAAATTTCTGAATCTGATGTCCATTTGTGTTTTCAACCACTGTGGCAGGAATAAAGATATTTTGTCTAGAGAGAGGCTTGTGCCCTTTCTTTTGGTCATCAGACTGTTGAGTTAGTGAATTCCAAGAAATTGAAATTACCTACCCTAGGAATTTCATTCTGGGAGAAAAAGATGAAGCCTGGTGCCAGCCAGAAGAGGAGCTTGTCTATAAGAAAGAAATTTCATTTTGAATTCAAAATATAACTTGAACAGCCCTGATAGAGACAGACAGACTCTCAGACTTTCTTCCAAACCTCTACAAGCCAGGTCTCCATTGTTTCAGCATTCTTCCAAGAGCCCAAAAAACAATCTATTAAGCCTAAAGCATTCAGCAGCTTTTCCAGCCCCAAGTGCCAAAATCCTTCTACAATTCTCCCCAAAATAACATGATCAGGTATCCTAGTTTCTATTTCAGTGATAAAAACACTGACCAAAACCAACTTGGGCAGGAAAGGGCTTATTTTATCTTATATCTGGCAGGTCACAGTTCATCACTGAGGAATGTCAGGGCAGAAAGTCAGGACAGGAGCCTAGAGGCAGGAGCTGAAGGACAGACAATAGAGGGAAGTTGCTTATTGGCTTCCTCCTCTGGCCTGTGCTCAGCCTGGTTTTCTATACAACACCAGACCACTGTCTCAGGGGTGGCTGTAACGAAACTGGGCTGGGCCCTCTCACATCACTCAACAATCAAAAAGAATGCCCCTATATGGTCACAGGCCAAATCCAATGGAGGAAATTCCTCAGTTGTGGTTTCCTCTACCCAGGTATGTCAAGTTGACAACTAAAGGTCACAGGCCAAATCCAATGGAGGAAATTCCTCAGTTGAGGTTCCTTCTACCCAGATGTGTCCTGGTGACAAATGAAGCTAGCCAGGACACTAGGTCTCTCACAAAGAGACCCTACTCTTAGTACCACTTTCTATCCTGCTTTGCTTTCTGTTGCTATGATAAAATGCTGACCAGAAGTAACTTGATAGAGGAAAGGTTTATTTTGGCTTAACAATTCCACATCACAGTCCATCACTGAGGGAAGCCAGAGCAGGACTCAAGGTAGGAACCTGGAGGCAAGAACTGAAGCAGAGACCATAAAAGAATATTGTTTCCTGTCTTATTTCTCTGGTTTTCTAAAAGCCTTGTGAAAGAAGTTGGTAGTTTTGTCTGGAAAAGCCATTGAATTGCTGTAAGCACAATTGAATTGCTGTAAGCAGAGCTTAACGGGTCATTTTGGTAGGAGTTTGGAAGACAGTAGTGCTGAAAGTAATGTAACAATAGAGACCAGATGATTGGGTTTCAAAGGGAAGCAAGGAATTTAACAATAGCTGGATTAGAGTCCATTACTGTGAAATTTTGACAAGAATCTGACTGTTCTCTGCCATGTCCTGAGAAATTACATGATGCTGCATTAAAGCTTAACAGACTAATTTCTTCTGTGGAGGAAATTTCAAGACAGTGTAACACGGTGGTTTGGTTATTATTGATTATTCTTATGCAGGTCTACAAAGAAAAAGAGCAAGTGATGCAGAGAGAAATACAAAATGTACAGTTTAGAGAGAAAAAGAACACTAGGAAGATTACTTAATGTTACAGCTAAAACATGTGCTGAAAAGAAGCTGCAATTGTTAAGGAGATTAACACCATCAAGGAGAGGCCTCTTGCCCCAGAACAATAGGAAAGCTATCCTCTGGGGAAGACCCCATTCAACTAAGCTTCCAACTTATGAAAGAAAAGGAATAAAGAGATTTCTGTTCCCAAGAAGTAACAGCTTTTTAATAAGCTGCTAAAAATATGATTCAAAGGAGCAAGAGTCCATCCCAGACTTGGAGCTGAACTTGGCAATGTTGTCCACATGGAACTGACTTTGGAGGGATGAAAGATGTAAGAATGAAGGATTTTTGGAATCCTCCTCTGCTGTTTCAAAGAGCCAGTGAGGCCGGGCAACACGTGCAGGGGTCCCTGCAAAGCCATGAGAGGCTATTGCATGAAAACTATGAAAGTGAAGCCTAGGATGCAGTGAGACCCCAAGATATTTGAGATGCCAGAGCTATGAGACATCTGCCTAGAAGGGCTGCTTATAGGGAACAGAACCAGGCCAAAAGAAATATTTATGCTTCAGGCATCAAAGTTGGAGAAGAGCCATCTAAGCCCCATGAAACCAAAGTCCCAGACAAGGGGCTACAATATTTGGTGTTTGTCTTGCTGCATTTCAGTTTTTTTTTTTTTTTTTTTTTTTGGTCCTATGTTTCCTTACCCTCCTCCATTCCTTCTTTTGGATGTCATTGTATGCTGGCAGTATGTAACTTGATTTTTGTTTCATAGAGGTTCACAGTTAAGAGATTACCTCGAGCCTCAGAGGATACTTTAAACTTTGGACTTTTGAAGAGTGGTGAGATTTTGAAGACTATGGGGACTTTTAAAGATTGACTAAATACACTTTGCATTATGATATGGCCATGAGCCTTTGGGAGCCAGGGAGAAGATGTGGTGGTTTGAATGAGAAACGTCCCTCATAAGTGCACATATTTGAACACAGGTTTCCTAGTTGGTAGTGCTATTTAGAGAGGTTAATGAAGGAGGTGGAGACTTGCTGGAGGAAGTATATCACTGTGGGCAGACTTGAAAATTTATAGCCTTGCCCTTCCAGTTTGCTCTCTCTGCATTGTGTTTGTGGTTGAAGATGTGATCTTAGCTTCCTGCCCAGTCCTATATGCCTGCTACTTGGTGCCACACCTCACTGCCATGATGAACCTTCTTCTCTCTGGAACTGTAAGCCAAAATACCCTCTTTCTTCCTTAGGTTGCTTTTGGTCATGGTGTTTTATTTGGTGGCACGCACCTTTGATCCTTGCACTCAGGAGGCAAAGGCAGGCAGATCTCCGTGAGTTCAAGGCAGCCTGGTCTACAGAGTAAGTTTTAGGCCAGCTGGGGCTACAGGAAGACCCTGAGTCAAAACAAACTAATAATAATAATAATAATAATAATAATAATAATAATAATTGACTAATACAGGGTCCTTGCTTCCCTTCCAAGCATCATGAACTAAGCCTCCACTTTCTGCCCAACTCTTAAGAGTCTTTGCTCCCAAAAAGAGATTTCTATCTCTTTCCCTTAAAGATAGGAACTTGGCAAGGCTACCCGCCCTGTCACCACTCCTCTTCAACATAGTGCTTGAAACACTGCCTAGGGAAATAAGGCAAGAAAAGGAAATTAAAGGAGTACTGATTGGAAAAGAGGAAGTCAAGCTATCCCTTTTTGCTGATGATATGATTGTTTACCTAAGGGATACTAAAAACTCCACCAGAAAGTTCCTAGAAACGATTAAGAGTTTCAGTAAAGTGGCAGGATATAAAATTAACCTAGAAAAATCAGTAGCCTTTCTTCATGCCAACAACAAGCAACTGAAGAAGGAATACAAGGAGACCTTCCCACTCACAATAGCCTCAAAAACAATAAGATACCTAGGAACAAACCTAAACAAAGACACCAAAGATCTCTATAGAAAAAACTTTAAACCCTTGAAGAAGGAAGTTGAAGAAGACATCAGAAGATGGAAAGACCTTCCATGCACATGGATTGGGGAAAATTAACATAGTAAAAATGTCCATTCTACCCAAACTAATATACAGATTCAGTGCTATTCCAACTAAAATCCCCAAGAGTTTCTTTGCAGGCTTGGAACAAAAAGAAATTCCTTAATTTCATTTGGAAAAACAAAAGACTCTGAATAGCCAAAGCAACCCTGAGTAAAAAGAGCAATACAAGGAGAATCTCTATACGAGACTTCAAACTATACTACAGGGCTATAGTCATAAAAACAGCCTGGTACTGGCACAAAAACAGACCTGTTGAACAATGGAACAAAACCAAAGATCCAAACTTGAGCACATACAATTTCAGCCACTTCATATTTGACAAGGGGGCCAAGAAGACACAATAGAGGAAAGACAGCATCTTCAGCAAGTGGTTTTGGCAAAACTGGATCACCACTTGTAGAAGAATAAAGTTAAACCCCTACCTCTCACCCTGTACAAGTCAACCCCAGATGGATCAAAGACCTCAACATGAAACCCAAAACTCTGAAGGCCACAGAAGAAAAAGTTGGCAGCATCCTGCAAGACATAGGTGTAGGAAAAGACTTCCTAAATCAGACAGCAGCTACACAAGAAATAAGATCGACAATTGACAAATGGGACCCCATTAAACTCAAAAGCTTCTGTACATCAAAAGAAACAATCAAGGAAGTGAAGAGAAAAGCCACAGAGTGGGAGGAAACCTTCACTGCAGATACATCTGACAAAGCATTTATTTCCAGAGTATATAAACTACTCAAAAAACAAAGAAGAAAGAAAGCAAATGAATTACTCAAAAGATGGAGCAAAGAGCTGAACAGAGACTTCACAAGTGAGGAATTAGAGATGGCTGAGAAACATCTTTAAAAATGTTCAACGTCACTAATAATTAAGGAAATGCAAATTAAAACCACTTTAAGGAGCTGGAGAGATGGCTTAGCAGTTAAGAGCACTGACTGCTCTTGCAGAGGACCCGGGTTCGATCCACAGCACCTACATGGTGGCCAAGAAACGTCTTTAACTCCAGTTCCAGGAGAATCTGACACCCTCTTCTGACCTCCATGGCATTGCACGACATGGGTGTGCAGACCTGCATGCAGACAGTACATTCATACACATAGGAAAATAAATAAAATTTAAAAAATTAAAAAAAGAAACCACTTTAAGATATCACCTCACTCCAATAAGACTGACTAGGATCAAGAAAACAAATGAAGACCAGGCATGATGGTGCAGGCCTTTAATTCTAGCACTTGGGAGGCAGAGGCAGATGGATCTCTGTGAGTTCAAGGCCAGCCTGGTCTATAGAGTGAGTTCCAGGACAGCCAGAGCTAAAGGGAGACCCTGTCTCAAAAAGACCAACAAACAAAAAAAACACACAACAACAAACAACAACAACAACAAACCAACAACAAAACCACAATTGACTTTTTAACCAAGTGCCAGGAGAGGTTGCGAGGGGAAAGGGGAAACATTCATCCACTGCTGAGTGGGAAATTAAACTTGCTACAACCGACTATGGAGAGCAGTGTGGAGAAACCTTGAAGACTCAAAATAGCTTACCACCTGACCCAGTTCATACTACTCCTGAGTATATAACCCACAAGATGCATCCTACTTCGCCAGACGATACATGCACAGCCACGTCTTATTTCAGCTCTCCTTTCACAATTAGACTATAAGACGCTGGAACAACTCAAAGTGGCCCTTCAAACTGAATCGAGTAGATAGAGAAAAATGTGATACATCCACAAAATGGATTCTTCATGCAGCAGTGATAAGAAAGATCACATCATGAACCTTGCAGGTAAATGGATGGAACAGAAAGATATCATGTTAAGTGACAGTAAACACAGTCCCAGAAACACAAACGCCAATTGAAAGGTATTCCCTCATTTGTGGATGCTTAGCACCAATTATCATAGTTTCCAAGTATTTCTTGTGCAGGGCTCCTTGGCTTTTGTCCAAGTAGTTGCGAGTGATGCATATAGGACCAACAACAACAACAACAACACACAACAACAACAGACTGTGTCAAAGAAGAGCTGACTGAACCAGTGAACTTCTGTTCATAACAGTCAACTTCTACATTGAGAATTTTGCAGAAAGAACTGAGAAAGAGAATTGAACACCAATGTTCTGCGCAAGAAATACATGGAGCTCTTGGTGAAGGTGGGGAAGATTAGGTTCGAGTCCGGCGGCGGACACGGGCTCTAGATTTTGACTTTGTCAAATGTTAATCCCTGTTACAACATATATATATATATATATATCATATATATTATATATATACTATATATACTTTTATATTTAAAAAATGAAAAAAAGTCTTTGCTCCCAAGTTCCCAACAGAATTTCCCATTAAGCTTTGCTTGCAGTATTCAATGGCTTTTCTAGCTCAAAGTTCCAAACATTTCTACATATCACATTCAAACCATTTTCAAAAGCCTAGGAACCATGTGGTCAGGTTGGCCCCATTTCTTTGTATCAATTTTCTGTGTTATCTCCTTGTCTTCTTGGAGTGACAAAATGCCCTGACAAAAGCAAGTTAATAAAAATAGGTTTTATTTGGACTCACAGTTCCAGGTTATAGTCATTTGCAATAGGAAAGTTATGATGGTGGGAACTTGAAGCATCTGGTACTACTGCATCCAGTGAAGAAGGAGTAAGAAATGAATGCTTGGGCTCAGCTCACTTATTCTTTTTAATGAAGTCCAAAGCCCTATCCCAGGGAATGGTGCTGCTCATGTTGATGTTGAGTCTTCCCACCTCAATTAACCTAATCTGGAAGATTCTTCACAGACTTCCCTAGAGTCTTGTTTCTATGATGATTCCAAATCGTACAAATTTGATAATCAAGATGAACTTGTCACAAGAGATCACTGGACACCTTTATTTGTTCTTCTTTCCAATTGTCTACATTAATTAAATTTACTATTTCTGCTTTTCACTATTACTTGTTGCTTAATTAGCCTATTGAGAATGGCTAGGAGAACTTTGTAGGACTGTGAGGACCTAGGCTCTGACCCTAACAACTTTGTTAACACTTCCAGAATTGACATTTGAAAATGCCATACCTAAACCATTATTGCACAAGGAAGTTTAAATGAAGATTTTACAGACTGGGGCTATAACTCAGTGGGCGAGAGTATTTGCTGTGAAAACTTGAGGGCCTGAGTTCATATCCCAGGACACATGCAAAAAGCCAGACATGGTCATGCTGGTGCCTGTAACCACAGCGCTATAAGGGGTAGAGACCAAATGATTGCTAGCGCTTACTGGCCACCAGCCTCGCTCCAGGTTCAGTAACAGACCCTGTCTCAAGGGATAAGGAGAATAGTGATAGAGCAAATCCCTCACTGTCTTTCTCTGGCCTCTACCCATGCACCATTGGAACACACACACACACACACACACACACACACAAAATAAATAAATAATAAGTTTTTAAAATTTACAATTCAGGAGCTCAAGAGATGGCTTAGCAATTAAGAGTACTGGCTGCTCTTGCAGAGGACCCAGGTTTGATTCCCAGAACCCACATGGTGGCTAACAATCATCTATAACTTCAATCATAGGGGAATCTGATGCCTTCTTCTGACTCTTCAGGCATTTGCAGTATGGGTGTGTTTACACACATGTAGGCAATACACCCACACATATAAAATAAAAATAATAAAATATTTTTTAAAAACTGACAGTTCAACTAGTTAACATTTTAGTTACGTCTGACTAAGGTAAAATCCTGGATAAGTAGTTTTTTCAGTCTCAAATTTTACTGTTATTAAATTCCTACATTCTTTTATATATATTATAGATATATGGTATGTGTATGCTTATGCATGTGTGTGCATGCATGTGTACGTGCATGTATGCGGGAGCCCCAAGTTGATGTTAGTGTCTTCCTTGATTGCTCTCCAATTTATTTATTGAGACAGGGTCACTTGCTGAACCCAGAGCTTGCCAATTCCAGTTAGTCTAGCTGGGCAGCTTGCCCACAGTATCCCCTGACACTATCTGTCAAGTGCTGGGATTATAAGGAGCTGCCACCCTTGCCCAGCTATGATGTCAGTTCTGAGGGTCCAAACTCTAGTCTTCAAGCTTGTATAACAAGCCCTTTAAAGATTGACCCATCTCTCAGGGTGTGGTGGCACACTCCTTTAATCCAAACACTTGGGAGGGAGAGGCAGGCAGATCTCTGTGAGTTCAAGATCAGCCTGGTCTACAAAGAGAGTTCCAGGCCAACTGATAGACCCTGTCTTAAAAAAAAAAAGCCATCTTCTGGGGGTTTGAATGAGAATGTCCCCCATAGGTTCCAAGTATTCGATGTTTTGTCCCCAGTTGGTGGGACTGTTTTGGGAGATCTTAGAATGTGTGGCCATGCTGGAGGAAACATCTCTGGGGGTGGGGTTAGAGAGTTGAAAAAGCCTTGCCAGTCTCCAGTCCTTCTCTCTGCTTCCTGTTCCTGCTTGAAGATGTGAACCTCAGCTTTCTGCTCCAGTTCCTGCCACCATGCCTTCCCACCATGATGGACTCTAATTCCCTGAACTGTCAATCATAAGCTCAAATAAACTCTTCCTTTTAGAAGTTCCCTTGGTCCTGGTGGTTCTATCACAGCAACAGAAAAGTGAGTAATACACATCTATCCTCAGCCCAAATTCCTGCATTTTAGTTAATATGATTCCAAAACACTCACATTTGTATATAGACATAATTCAAATTAGACATGCAAAAATAGTCAGTTTAGTGCACAAGGAGTTCAAAAAGTACTGAAAAATGAAGTGGCCACAGATTTGCAACTCAGTTATTATTAGAAACTCCAGGAAAAGATTAAATTTTGGTACATGTTGTTTCAGAAATCTTAAATTATGAACTGAGTGATGATGGCTCAGGGAGCTGGGCACCAAGCACTTATGTCAGCTGCGATTCCAGCTCCAGGGTGACCCAGTGGCTCAGACCTTCATGGCTCCTGCACTGGTGTTCGCACACCCCTTCCCCACATACATGTAATTAAAAATAAAATAAGGGCTGAAGAGATGGCTCAATGGTTAAAAGCACTGACTGCTCTTCCAGAGGACCCAGGCTCAGTTCCCAGCGCCCACATGGCAGCTAACAACAGTCCATAACTCCAGTTCTAGGCCATCTGACACCCTCTTCTAACCTCTGTGGGCACTGTGTGACAGAGGTTCCCTTACATGCATGAAGGTAATACACTCATAAACATAAAATAAACTATTAAAAATAAATCACCTTTAAAGAAAGAATAAGCTTGCCGGGCATGGTGGCGCACGCCTTTAATCCTAGCACTTGGGAGGCAGAGGCAGGCAGATCTTTGTGAGTTCAAGGCCAGCCTGGTCTACAGAGTGAGTTCCAGGACAGCTGGGGCTACAGGGAGACCCTGTCTCAAAAAAAAAGAAAGAAAGAAAAAAAAAAAAAAAAAAGGATAAGACTGAGCACAAGCACTCATCAGTTTCTGTTTCTAGACTGTGGGTGTAATGTGACCAGCTGCTTCCTGCTTTTATTGCCATACACAGTTCCCCATATACTCTGGAACTACAAGCTTTCACTAAGTTGCTATCATTAGGTGTTTTGTGGAAGTAACAAGGCAAGTAACTAATGCAGGAGATTGCTGTATGACATATGACAAAGAAGGTGAAAATGTGATATAGACTTTGGGGTTTTGTTGAGCCATTAGGATGCAGTTGAACCATTAAAGAAAAACTTGTTGGGAGTGTCTTAATTGTGGTTTCTGTGACTAACCGGAAAATTTAAGTCCGTACTAGTCTTGGTGACCTCTAGGGAAATTCTGATATATATGATGGTACTATTCACTCTTTTCGTTGCTGTGATAAAAACCACCATGACCAGGGAACTTATAACAGAAGAGTTTACTTGAGCGTTATGATTGTGGTTCCAGGAATTAGAGTTTCCATTGTGGTGGGAGGCATGGTGGCCAGGCTTGAGCAGTAAAGCCGAGGTCACATCTCCATTGAGCACAGGTAAGTACAAGAGAGAGAGATACTGAGAGAGACTAGCAAGGCTTCTTCTTGAAACTCTACTAACCACCATCCCGTGACAACTTCCTCCAGCAGGCACACCTCTCTAAACCTTCACTCCAAAATAAGCCTTCACCACTGGAAATAAATTCTGATTTCAGTATGTGAGCCTTGGGGCCATTTCTCATTCAATAACCAGCACACAGGAGACTTTGCGTAAGCTTATTCTTTCTTTCTTTCTTTCTTTCTTTTAAACAAAACTTTTCTGCTTCTTTCTTCCTCTATCTTCTTCCTTCTTTCTTCCTCTCTTTCCTTTTATTCTTTTTCTGTGTTCTTTCTTTCTCTTGATTCTCGTTTCTTTCTTCTTATTCCTTTCTTGTGTTTTTCTTTCTTTTTGTTCCCTTGTTGCCTTTTCCCTTGCTTCTCTTGTCTTTTCTGTACTTTTCTAGTTTTTCTTCATTTCCTTTTCCTACCCCTTTTCTCGTTTTTCCCCTTTTCCCTTGTCCTTTTCTTTCCTCCCCCCCTCTTTATCTCCTTCTTCCTTTTGCCTTCTTTTCCATCCCTCTTTCCCCCCCCCTTTTTTTTTTTCCTCCTTTCTCCTTTTCCTCTTTTGTCTTTTTTCTTCTTTTTTTTTATTTCCCCCCCCTTTTCCCTTTCTTCTCCTTCTTCCCTTTATCGTTTTCCCTGTTTCCCTTATTTTCCTTCCTTTTTTTTCCTCTTTTTCCTTCCTTCTTCTTTTCCCCCCCCTTTCCCTCGTGGTCTATCGCCCGCCCCCCCCCCTATTTTTTCCCCCCTTTCCCTTCTCTCTCTCTTTTCTTCTTTTTTTTTTTTTTTTTTTTTTTTTTTTTTTTTTTTCTTTCTTGTTTTCTTTTCCCCTTCTTTCTTTTCTTCTTCCCCTTTCTTTCGTCTTTCTCCTCCTTTTTGTTTGTTTTTCCCTCCGCCGTTTTATTCCTTTATCTTTTTTTTTCTTCTCCCCCTTTTCTTTCCTTTTTCCTTCTCTCCTTCTTTTCCCCCTTCTCTCCCCCCTTTCTTTTTCCGTTTCCTTTTGCCCTCTTTGGGTTTCCTCCTTTCTTTTTTTTCCCCTTCCCTTCTCTTTTTCCCGCTTTTTCCTCTTTGGTCGGCTCTTTTTTATTTTTTTTCGTGTTTCTTTCTCCCCCTCTCTTTCTCCCTTGCTCTTTCCTTCCTTTTGTTTTTTTTTTTTCTTATCAAATTTAGACCCAATTCCTCTTTCCTTGCCCCCCCCCCCCCTTCCTTTTCCCTTCCCCCCCCTTCCTTCCCCCCCTCTTCTTCCCCTTTTTCTTTCCTCCCCCCCCCCATCCCCCCCTTTTTTTTTTCCCCCCCTTCCCCCCCACTTCCCCCCCCCCCCCTTCCCCCCCCCCCTCCCCTCCTTCTTTTTTTTTTTTTTTTTTTTTCTTTTTTTTCCCCTTCTCCCTCTTTTTTTTTTTTTTTTTTTTTTTTTTCTTTTTCCTTTTTTTCCCTTCCCCCCCCCCCCCCCCCTTTTCTCCCCTTTTTCTTTTTTCTTTCTTTCTTTCTTTCTTTTTTTTTTTGAGAACAAGGGTCAGCCCTGTGCCCCAGCGTCTGGAACTCACTCTGTAGAGCCAGCTGGCCTTGAACTCACAAAGATGCTGCCTGCCTCTGCCTCCCAAGTGCTAGGATTAAAGGCGTGCGCCACCATGCCCGGCAAGCTTTATTTTTTTAAAGGTGATTTAAATTGTTTAATAGTTTATTTTATGTTTTATGAGTGTATTCCATTCATGCCATTAAGGGACCTCTGTCACACAGTGGCCCGACAAGTTTAGAAGAGGGGTGTAAGAGGGCCTAGAACTGGAGTTATGAACTTGTTAGCTGCCATGGTGGGCGCTGGGAAATGAGCCTGGGTCCTCTGGAAGAAGCAGTCAGTGCTTTTAATTTTTTTTTTTTTTTTTTTTTTTTTGTTTTATTTTATTTTGAAATTACATGTATGTGGGGAAGGGGTGTGCGAACACCAGTGCAGGAGCCATGAAGGTCTGAGCCACTGGGTCACCCTGGAGCTGGAATCGCAGCTGACATAAGTGCTTGGTGCCCAGCTCCCTGAGCCATCATCACTCAGTTCATAATTTAAGATTTCTGAAACAACATGTACCAAAATTTAATCTTTTCCTGGAGTTTCTAATAATAACTGAGTTGCAAATCTGTGGCCACTTCATTTTCAAGTCCTTTTGAAACTCCTTTGTGCACTAAACTAACGAACTATTTTTCATGTCTAAGTTGAATTTTCTATATACAAAATGTGAGTGTTTGAATCATATTGCAAAATCCGGAAAATTGGGCTGAGAGGATGTGTATTACTCACTTTTTCTGTTGCCTGTGATAGAACCCACCAGGACAAGGGAAACTGCTAAAAGGAAAGTGTATTTGAGCCTTTATGATTGACAGTTCAGGGAATTAGAGTCCATCAGGGTGGGAAGGCAATGGTGGGCAGGAACTGGAAGCAGAAAGCGAGGTTCACAATCTTCAAGCAGGAACAGGAATCAGAGAGCAAGGACTGCGACTGGCAAGGCTTTTTCAACTCTCTAACCCACCCCCAGAGATGTTTCCTCCAGCATGGCCACAACATTCTAAGATCTCCAAACAGTCCCACCAACTGGGGACAAAACATCGAATACTTGGAACCTAGGGGGGAACATTCTCATTCAAACCCCCAGAAGATGGCTTTTTTTTTTTAAGACGGGTCTCCCTGTAGCCATAGTTGGCCTGGAACTCGCTTTGTAAACCAGGCCTGATCTTGGGAACTCACAGAGATCTGCCGCCCTCTTCCCTCCAAGTGTTTGGGATTAAAGGAGTGTGGCCACCACACCACTGAGGAGATGGGTCAATCTTTAAAGGGCTTGTTATACAAGCTTGAAGACTAGAGTTGGACCCTAGAACTGACAATCATAGTGGCAAGGGTGCAGCTTATCCTTTTAATCCCAGCACTTGACAGATAGTGTCAGGGGATACTGTGGGCAAGCTGCCCAGCTAGACTAACTGGAATTGGCATTGGCAAGCGCTCTGGGTTCAGCAAGTGACCCTGTCTCAAAAAAAAGTTGGGAGAGCAAATCAAGGAAGACTAACATCAACTTGGGGGCTCCGCATACATGCACGGACACATGCAGTGCGGACAGGGCACATGCATAAGCATACACATACCATATATCTATAATATATATAAAACAGAATGTAGGGAATTTAATAACAGTAAAATTTGAGACTGAAAAAACTACTTATCCAGGATTTTACCTTAGTCAGACGTAACTAAAATGTTAACTAGTTGAACGGTCAGTTTTTTAAAAAATGTTATTATTTTTATTTTATATGTGTGGGTGTAATTGCCCGACATGTGGTTAAACAAACCCATAACTGCAAATGCCCCTAAGATCCAAGAAGAAGGCAATCAGATTCCCCTAATGATTTAAGTTTAAAGATGATTGTTAGCCAACCATGTGGGTTCCCTGGGAAATCAAAACCTGGGTCCTCTGCAAGAGCATGCAGCAAGAGCAGCCTGTGCTCTTAATTGCTAAGCCATCTCCTGAGCTCCTGAATTGTAAAATTTTAAAAACTTATTAAGGTATTTATTTTGTGTGTGTGGTGTGTGGTGGTGTGTGGGTGTGTTTCCAATGGTGCATGGGTAGAGGCCAGAGAAAGACAGTGAGGGATTTGCTCTATCACTATTCTCCTTATCCCTTGAGACAGGGTCTGTTACTGAAACTGAAGCGAAGGCTGGTGGCCAGTAAGCGCTAGCAATCATTTGGTCTCTACCCCTTATAGCGCTGTGGTTACAGGCACCAGCATGACCATGTCTGGCTTTTTGCATGTGTCCTGGGATATGAACTCAGGCCCTCAAGTTTTCACAGCAAATACTCTCGCCCACTGAGTTATAGCCCCAGTCTGTAAAATCCTTCATTAAACTTCCTATGTGCAATAATGGTTTTAGGTATGGCAAGTTTCACAAATGTCAATTCCTGGTCTGAAGTGTTACAAAGTTGTGGTCAGACCGAGGTCCTCAACAGTCCTCTCAAAGTTTCCGCATAGCCATTCTCAATAGGCTAATTAAGCAACAAGTAATAGTGAAAAGCAAAACATTAAATTAATTAAGGTAGCAAATTGGAACGACGCAACAATAACGGTGTCCAGTGGCTCATCTTGTTGACAAGTTCATCTTGGATTATCAAATTTGTACGATTTGGAATCATCATAGAAACAAGACTCTAGGGAAGTCTGTGAAGAATCTTCCAGATTAGGTTAATTGAGGGTGGGAAAGACTCAAACATCAACATGAGCAGCACACCAGGTCCCTGGGATAGGCTTTGGCTCATTAAAGAATAGTGAGCTACCCAAGCATTCATTTTACGTCCTTCTTCACTGGATGCAGAGTCCAGAATGCTTCAAGTTTCCCCACCATCATAACTTTCCTATTGCAAATGACATAACCTGGAAACTGTGAAGTCCCAAAGACAAAAAACTATTTTTACTTTAACGTCTTTTGTCAGGGCAGTTTTCACTCCAAGAAGACAAGGAGATAACACAGAAAATTGATACAAAGAAATGGGGCCAACCTGACCACATGGTTCCTAGGCTTTTGAAAATGGTTTGAATGTGGATTGTAGAAATGTTTGAACTTTGATCTAAAGAGCCATTGAATACTGCAAAGCAAAGCTAATGGAAAGGGCTGTTGGGAACTTGGAGCAAAGACTTTTTTGCATTTTTTAAATATAAATATATATAATATATATAGATATATATGAGATATATATAATATATATATTTTTGTACAGGATTAGCATTACAGAATCAAATTAGACCCGTGTCCCCCCTCCTACTTCCCCACCTCAAAAGAGATCATTTTATTCCTCCAAACATGGTTTTCATCTCTTTCTCTGTTTCCTCAAAATTCTCAATGGAGAAGTTGACTGTTATGAACAGAAGTTCACTGGTTCAATCAGTTAGTTGACACAGTCTTTTTCTGTTGTGGTTGTTGTTTGTATTGTTTGTATTGTTTCCTATATGCCATCACTCACCAACTACTTGTCAAAAGCCTCAAGGAACCCTGGCACAGAATACTTTGAACTATGTAATTGTGCTAGCATCCACAGATGAATGGGATACCATCCATCGTTTGTGTTTCTGGGACTGTGGTACTTAACTTCACTAACAAAAAACATGATATCTCTAGTTCCACATCCATTTACCTGCAAAGTTCATGATTCATCTTTCTTTAATGCTGCATAGAACTCCATTGTGTAGATGTACGACATTTTTCTCTATCTACTCATCAGTTGAGGCCACTTGAGTTGGTTCCAGCTCTTTTTCTCTATTGTGAAAGAGAGCTGAAATAAACCGTGGCTGTGCATGTATCGCTGCAGTAAGATGCAATCTTGGGGTATATACCCAGGAGTGGTATGACTGGGTCAGGTTGGTAAGCTCATTTGAGTCTTCCAAGGTTTTCTCTCTTCTCCACACTGCTTTCCATAGTGGTTGTACAAAGTTATTCTTCCCACCAGCAGTGATGAATGTTCCCCTTTCCCCCAACCCTCTCCGGCCACTTGGGAGCATTTGGATTTTTGTTTTGTTGTTGTTGTTTGTTGTTGGTTTGTTGTTTTTTTTTTTTGGTCTTTTTTGAGACAAGGGTCTCCCTTGTAAGCTCTGGCTGTCCTGGAACTCACTCTATAGACCAGGCTGGCCCTTTGACTCACAGAGATCCATCTCCTCCTGCCTCCCAAGTGCTAAAGGAAAGCCTGCACACCATCATGCCTGGTCTTCCATTGGTTTTCATTGATCCGAGTCAAGTCTTTTTGGAGTGAGGTGATATCTTAAAGTGGGTTCTTTTTTTAATTTTTTTTTTAAATTTTATTTGAGTGTTCCCCTATGTGTATGGATGTACTGTTGGCATGCAGGTCTGCACACCCGTGTCGTGCATGCCATGGAGGTCAGAAGAGGGTGTCAGATTCTCCTGGAACTGGAGTTAAAGACGTTTCTTGGCCACCATGTAGGTGCTGTGGATCGAACCCGGGTCCGCTCAAGAGCAGTCGTGCTCTTACTGCTAGCCATCTCTCCAGCGTCTTAAAGTGGTTTTAAAATTATTTTTTTTAAAAAAAAAAAAAAAAAAAAAAAAAAAAAAAAGGTGTTTCTCAGCCATCGCTAATTCCTCCACGTTGTTGAAGTCTCTGTTCAGCTCTTTGCTCCAGCTTTGTTGAGTTAAATTCATTTGCTTCCTTCTTTCGTTCTTTCTTCTTCTTGTTTTTTTGAGTAGTTTTATATACTCCTGGAAAAAAATGCTTTGTCAGATGTATCTGCAGTGAAGGTTTTTTTTTTTTTTTTTTTTTTTTTTTTTTTTTTCTTCACTTTCCTTGATTGTTTCTTTTGATGTACAGAAGCTTTGGAGTTTAAATGGGGTCCCTTTGTCAATGGTCGATCTTATTTCTTGTGTAGCGGCTGTCTGATTTAAGGAAGTCTTTTCCTACACCTTAGTCTTGCAGGGGATGCTGCCAACTTTTTCTTTCTTTCTTGTGGGCCTCAGAGTTTTGGGTTTCATGTTGAGGTCTTGATCCATCGGGGGTTGCTTGTACAGGGTGAGAGGGTAGGGGTTTAAACTTTAATTCTCTACAGAGTGGTGATCCAGTTTTTGCCAACAACCACTTTGCGGAAGATGCTGTCTTTCCTCTATTGTGTCTCTTGGCCCCCTTGTCAAATATGAAGTGGCTGAAATTGTAGGTGCTCAAGTTTGGATCTTGTTTTGTTCCATTGTTCAACGGTTCTGTTTTTTTGCCAATACAAGGCTGTCTTTTAATGACTAGAAGCCCTGTAGTATAGTTTTGAAATCTGGTATAGAGATTCCCCTTGTATTGCTCTTTTACTCAGGGTTGCTTTGGCTATTCAGAGTCCCTTTTTGTTTTTCCAAATGAAATTGGAAATTTTTTTTGTTCCAAGCCTGCAAAGAAACTCTTGAGGATTTTAGTTGGCATGCACTGCATCTGTATAAGAGTTTGGGTTAAATGGACATTTTTACTGGTTGTAATTTTCCCCAATCCATGTGCATGGAAGGGTCTTTCCTCTTCTGATGTCTTCCTCAACTTCNTTTTTTTGGTGTTTTCGAGACAGGGTCTCCCTGTAGCCCCAGCTGTCCTGGAACTCACTCTGTAGACCAGGCTGGCCTTGAACTCACAAAGATCCGCCTGCCTCTGCCTCCCGAGTGCTAGGATTAAAGGCGTGCGCCACCACGCCCGGCAGTTTTATCCTTTTTACTCAGTCCGGGAACCCAGCCCGTGGACTGATGCCGCCAATATATAAAGCAGGTCTTGTATTCTCTATTAACCCAGTTTAGATCATGCCTTACAGATACAGATACACTCAGATTTGTGTTAGGAATGGAAGTTTTAAGCTTAGAAGTCTCTCCTGATTTTTGGCACCAAAATGTTAGGAACAGGAATGGAAAGAGTCGAGGGCAGAAATGAAAAGCAACCAACCTCAAACAATCTGAATTCCCTACAGTACTCTCCGCACATTCACGGACTGTTCCATTGTTCTACATTCAGAGTCAACTTGCTACACTCAAAATCTGTCTTTTCTCCTAGACATGTCTTGCCAAAACTGTTGCCAGAGTTGTCATGATCAGAGCCTTGGCCCTAACAAGCCCTGACAAGATAGATGCTCAGCCACTCATCCTCAATAAGCCAATTAAACAGACAAGGAACAATGAAAAGTAGAAAAAGCAAATTTATTCAATGTGGCCACATTGGGAAAAGGAACACAGAGGTCCAGCGACACCCTCCCCAGCTCCATCTTTGGGATCCTGACATGAGGTATAGGTTTAAGAAGAAGGCAAGAGGCCTGTGTAACTAGGCAGATCTGGACCAGGTGTGGTCCTGCCTGCTGGCCCATCATTGTCTAGACTCCAGGCTCCCCTGCAAAGTAGTCTGACAAGTACGCAGAACTGTGTGAAATCTCTTCCTGGGAGACAGCCTCTGGCTGGCACCAGGCATCAGCCTATTCCTTTTCCCAGCATGAGTTTCTTGGGGAAAATTCCAAGTCAGACAGTCAAAGGGAAGGCTCAAGGATTTCTTTTTAGACTATCTCTACTCCTTCGAGGGTGGCTACAGCATCACCAGAACCTAACTTCTCTATTTCCCACAGATGGTTTGTCCTTCAATCATCCACTGGAATGGAGGATGTTTTGTGTTTGGTAAGGAACACTCACTTGTGTTCCTGTGTAACGGTCACTTATTAAAGAGGGTCTTCCTTTTGCCAAGTTCTTAAACTTTAGTTTTTTCCCTTTTTTTTTTTTTTTTTTTTGTATTTTTGAGGCAGGGTCTCCCTTTTAGTACCAGCTGTCCTGGAGCTTGCTCTGTAGACCAGGCTGGCCTTGAACTCACAGAAATCCACCTACCTCTACCTCCCGAGTTCTGGGATTAAAGGCTCGTGCCACCATGCCCAGCTAAATTCTTAAACTTTAATATGTTCCACCTGCTCCCACAACAAGCCTGGAGCAGGGAAGGCTGACTGGGGATTTTGACCTTGAGCTTAGAATAAATTCTTCATGCTTTGGGCAAGGGAGACAAGGAAATCTAACCTCATAAATAACAGTGTTATCATCCGGGAATCCGCTTTGAAACAGAATTAAGGAGCTTTTCAAGATTTATTTACCAACTCATCTTTTAAAAAATTCTTTTTTTTTGAGACAAGGTCTCCTGTAGCCACAATTGGTCAGTTCCAACTGGCTATAGAGACCAGGCTGGCCTTGATCTCACAGAGATCTGCCCACATCTGTCTCCCTCCAGAGTGCAAGGATTTTTAAAGGCATGTGCCAACATGTCCAACAAAAAGTACTTTTCATTTTTAATTTGCACATATTAATTGTATCTCTTTCTTGAGTCCAGTGTGGTGGTATTCCAATCTATGTATATGGTGTACAATGATCATGTCAGAGGACTTGGTTTAGAACTAGCTCCTCAAACATCATTTCCTCTTGAAGGAACATTCAAAATCCCCTTTGCTATTTTGAAATACAGAATTCATTGTTGTCCATCTTAGTTATCCCACTGTGCTAGAGAACAACTTTTCTAACCTCTGCTTTCCTGAAGGAATTGTGTCTTTTCATTAGGATCAGAGGGCCTCAGGGCTCATCCCTGAGTCAGAGAGGTAAGATAAATCCTATCCTATTAGAGGCCCCTATCAATGCAGCAGCAGGCAGATGCATCATATTCACTTGCAGAGGGCCTCACAATCCTGCCACCCATGGACAAGGATTCTTTAACCCTGATGACACCAGAATTGCCAGTTACCTGATGGTACCATAAAGAGCAGTTTCTAGTTCACCCTCCAACTGAAGGTCTTTTGGCAAAGGCTGGGGGATAGGGTTCCTCTGCCAAGGGTTATTAGTGGAATAAAGGCCTGCCCATCCAGTGTGAACTTTAGCTTGACATCCGAAGGGCAAAGGGGTGGAAGATCAGTGGAACAGAGGGGGAGCAGATAATTGTGGGTCTTCCCTAAGACCATGCAAAGCAAAGATGCAAGGGTAGGGTTCTTGAAAATATCCTATGGTACATTTTAAAATAAAAATGGCAAGTGGGGGGGGGTGCATGCCTTTAATCCCAGCACTTGGGAGGCAGAGGCAGGGGGATCTCTGTGAGTTCAAGGCCAGCCTGGGCTACAAAGCAAGTTCCAGGCTAGCTGGGGCTACAAGAAGACCCTGTCTCAAATATATATATATATTATAGATCTATATTATAATATATATATATGTATATTATATATATATGGCAAACTTCCCAGGGAAGAGAAGACATTTTTAGCTAAGAGTTGTAGATGTATGTGGATAAAGCAGGAGGTGCATGCTGAGAGGTCTAGAGGAAAGTCTGCTTATGAAATATACATTTATTTGAAACAGCAATGATATTTTTCTAATTGTGGGATTGGGTCTGTGTGTGTGTGTGTGTGTGTGTGTGTGTGGTGTTATTGTTGCTGTTATTTGTTGGGGGGCTGTTGTTTTGGGTAGGGAATAGGGTCTCCCTGTAATCTCAGTTGTTCTGAAACTCGCTGTGTAGACCAGGCTAGCCTCAGTCTCACAAAGATCTGCCTGCTTCAGCCTTCTGAGTGCTGGGATTAAAGGCATGTACTACCCCCCACCTGGCTAGTTGTAGAATTTAATATTTTCTTACTCTTCCACTCAATTCCCTTCTCTTTTTCTCTGAAAGGGATGAACACTGACTATCTTCAGTATCTGTAAACTATGGGATGCAGAGATTTATTTGGACTTGTGGTTCTGGAGGCTGGGAAGTCTAAAATCATGTGATCATGTGTTGTTGTGCAGATGTGTGACGTCATAAAGGAAAAGGAGAAGGTAAAGTATGTGCCAAAGAAAAGTAGGAGGGGGTGCCAGGTGTGTAACAGACAGCACACTTTCCAGAGCAGGAATCAATTCTCCCAAGAAAGAATCCACTATTTTGAGAGAGACAGTATTCTGTTCATGAAGACTGTAACTTACCCCATGACCTAGCCCCTCCCTGACACACACATACACACACCAACAATACTGCCACTTCCAAATGCTACTAAATAGACAACCAAATTTCACCATGAGTTTTGGCTCACACCATAGAAAGGAATTCATGCATACATGCTGGTTATTCTCTTCATGTGAATAGTGTGTGTGTGTGTGTGTGTGTGTGTACAGTGTGTGTGATCTACAGACTTCACTAGTTTGTCTCTCTCTTACATGAATCTGGAAGCAAAAAAATGAGCTGTCACTGGTATGCTAGGTAGCTTTAGTGTCAACTTGACACACCTGGGTTGAGGAAGCCTTAATTGAGGAATTTCCTCCATTGGACTGGCCTGTGGCCGGGTCTGTGGAGTATTATCTTGACTGTTGATCATGTGGGAGGGACCAGCTCACTTTGGGCAGTGCACCCGTAGGCAGGTTGTCGTGCATTGTATAAGAAAGCAGGCTGGCCGGGCGTGGTGGCGCATGCCTTTAATCCTAGCACTTAGGAGGCAGAGGCAGGCGGATCTTTGTGAGTTCGAGGCCAGCCTGGTCTACACTGTGAGTTCCAGGACATCCGGGGCTAAAGGGAGACCCTGTCTCGAAAAAAACCAAAAAAAAAAAAAAAAAAGAAAGCAGGCTGAACATGGGCCAGGGGAGCAAGCCAGTAAGCAGCATTCCTCCATGGCCTGTGCTTCAGCTCCTGCCTCTAGGTTCCTGCCCTGAGTTCCTACCTTGGGCTCCTGCCGGATCCAGGAGATGTTAGAAGAATAAACCCTTTCCTCCCCAAGTTGATATTGGTCAAAGTGTTTTGTCACATCAATGGAAAAGCAAACAAGAACAATTGGTAACTTCAGTCTAAAGTACTGTCCCCTTGAGTTTGTTTTGTATGGGTTGCATTTGAATCTGTAATGTCATCCACAGAGAGCTGGTTCCTTAGCTAGTTACTGGACTTAGGTCATAGTCTGTGCCCTGACAAGCCAGATTTAACCACTCATCCTCAATCAGTCAATTAAAATAGCCAAATTAATAGTGAAAACAGAACAAGGAAATTTATTCATTCAGGACACACTGGGGAGACAAAGATCCAGTGATTCCTGATATGAAGTTAAGGTTTTAGCTGGGAGCCAGAGTTCTGCATACCTAAGATCCAAGTGTGGTCCTGCCTGTCACTGACCCAACACTGTCTCTCTGGTAGGATGGGCTGACAAGTTGACTCTTTCTAGAAAAATCTCCCCTCTGCTAGTCCAGGCTTTACAATTTTCTCTTCTTTAATCATGAGATTCCTGGGAGGTGGGGGAGGGGGGTGTTCCAATTTCTTGGGGTTTGTTTCAATAGTCTGATAGCCAAAGCTAGGGATTGCTAGTATCTCCTTAGGATATCCTCATTCCTGCCAGGCTGGTTACAGCACTATTTTGGGATTCTGTGGAGCCTTTAGAAGTTGGGTCTAGCCCTCAGAGGTAGTGACTGGGGAAGTCCTTTGAAGGTTGTAGCCCAGCACCTTGTTCCAACCTGACTCTGCTTCCTGGTCAACCATGATGTGCACATGGTTTTGGCTTTTTCTATATATAAACTGTATTTGTCTGTGTGTGTGTGTTGCTTTTTCTCTTATGTTATGGACATTTTCTCCTGTTGGTAAGAATGCCTTTGAACAAAAGGCATTTTAAAGCCCCAGAATATTTATTGCATGAATGATAGTAATTTAAATGCCTTTCCACCCATTGTTGGATAGTTAAGCTTGTAGGTTTATCAGTTCCATAGCCAGCATTTGCTTGCGTGATTGGGGGGGGGGGTCTCAGAGGTGAAGCACATAATGCAAAAAATCTGGTGTTTTTTCCAGGGAGCCGGAAAACATTTCCTTGCCGGTGGGTGGCTGCAGCCGCCCCCCCCCGGGGGGGGGGAGAGTGTGAGTTGGCGTTTCTTCATTGCTCAGGTGTGTGCTCTGACAGGTGTGCCTGCTGGGCCGGCGAGAGGCACATGACCGGTTTGACCCTGGGGCGAGGAGCCCTATAGGCTTAGGCTCTGACTGGCCCACAATCGCCTGTCAGACGCAGTGTTTCGCCGCCACGCGCCGCCACGTGCCAACGCCAAACCCGCCTCCAAGCCGCTCTAGGCCACGCCCCTCACACGCGGCTTTACAGGCGCTCCCCCCCCACACTCCGCCTCCAGGCGACCTCAGCGAGTCCTCTGGGCCCGCCACTGTAGCCACGCCTCCAGCCTCAGGCCACGCCCCCGCAATCCGGGCCCCAGGGGCCGCCCCGCCCCCAGGCCGCTCCGAGGCGCGGGGGCGGGGCCCTGCGCGATGACGTGGGCGGGCGTGCGCGTTGACGGCCCGCGTCTCGGTTACTCAGCGGAGCGGCCGAGGCCGGACGACGCGGCCCGGATCGTGGAGCCGCGACCTGGACTAGGTAACGGCCACGGCGACCGCGCGGACGGCGCCGCTTTCCGCCGCGGGCTTCCCCGTCGTCGTTGGCTGCGCTGCCGGGTGAGTGCGCGGGCGCCACGGCCCCGCCGGGCGGCTGTTGCAGAGCAGCCTTCCCTCGGCCGTGACCCCCTCCCGGGAGCGGGCGCGCGGGGCGGGGGCGGCGCGGGAACAATGGCGCGGGCGGCGGGGGCGGCAGGGGGCGTGGTCCACGGCGCGCGACCCAGCCCCGCCCCGCCCTCTTCGAGCGGGTCCAGTTCCCACGTCGCGCGCGGGGAAAATGGAGCAGGGTGGGCTGCAAGTTCGGGGACGTCTCCGGCGCCTGGCGCCCACGGGGAGCGTGTTTGGTTTCTGGGCGGTTTCTTTGTGTCCACGCGTGTGCGGCGACGCGGACTACGGCTGCAGGGACCTGGGCCCTGCGCTGCGGCCCCGGTCCGGGCATCCAGCGCGGCCTGCGCCTCCTCCGTAGGGGCACTCGGTGGTGACCCTTTGACTTTACCCAGTGTCTCTTTGTCTCGCACTTGCTTTCGGAATCCAGATGTGGTAGAACCAAGTCCATTTTAAAGTACTGTAAAGGAGCAGTTTGCCTTTTCATTTCCGAAAGTTCCCTATCAGACCATGATTTTAATAACAGGTTGACTGTAGGGTAATCGACAGTGTCCAGTAGGTACTATTTTTACTTCTGAAATTAAGTGATCTTCCCAGTAGAATTCTCATCTAATTAGCCCATTGTGTTTTGAGATAAACATCCAGCAAGCACCTTCTTGGCAATTAGAACATCTGTTTATTTCATTCATTCATTCATTCATTCATTCATTCATTCATTCAGCAACTGTTCACTGCTGTTTCCGGATGGAGAGGTTTTGAAGGCAAAGAGAACTATCCTTAAATGGAAGACGATACTTTTGAAATATAATCGATGTGCCATTAAAAGAGTCAGTTATATAAGAGATGTATGTTAACGAACGCAGTGCTGTGGCTCATTTTACTGGAACTTCCAAGTGTATGATATTGAATTAGGAAGTAGAACTAGATTTGTTCTAAATACACATCCTTTATTATTACATTTTCTTCTTTTCCAGTCTTTACGGTCAATTTGTTAACAGTTACCCCCGATTTTCCTGCTGTGGCTAAGTTAAACCTAAGAGGTCAGATGTTGTAAGTGAACATGTTTAATGCAGTGCCCGGGAAAGCAAACAGTCAAACTGGGACTTTGAAGGAGGCCTTTCTTGGATTTGCTTCACCACCTTACCCTGGAATATATGTTGGATTGATTAAAAACCTTTGAAAAATACATTTTTTATGTGTATAAGTATTTTCCCTGCATGTATGTATGTGTACCACCTGAAGCCAGAAGAGGGTGTTGGATCCCCTGAAATTGGAGTTAACAATGTTGTCAGCCACCATGTCTGTGCTGGGAACCAAACCTGGAAGAGCATCAAGTGCTTTTAACTGCTCAGCGAGCTCTCTGGGCCTCTGATTAAAGATCCTTAGAATCGGCAATATTTTGAAATCAAGCCTTAAAAATGTGTATGTCCTAAAAAATTAAAAAAAAATTTTTTTTAATGTGTATATCCTCCCTGAGCCAGGTGGCTAAGCTATCAATGAATGCAATGATTTATTTGTTAGGATCACTTTGCTGTCAGTTCCCCGTCCCCGTAGTGTCATCTTGTTGTTCCCCCCTCAACTCGTAGGTCTTTCACTATCTTAAAACTGCCTCAGAATGTTATTTATATATAATTAATAAGGTAGTAGATTTCAGGTTGTAGGTAGATAAGGTTTAGCATCCCTAATTTGAAAAATCTGAGATGTTCCAAAACCTGAACCACTGAGGTGCATAGGGATTTTTACTTGGTTTGTTATCAAAATTGGGTACTTTGTCCACATCCAGTATTTTAGATATACACCCAGACATAGCAGTGGTGTTTCAGCAAAGGTCTAAACATGATTGCATAAAAAAACCCACAAATTTATTGTGTATGTGTTTGGGCACATATGCCACTGTGTGCATGTGGAGGTCAGATGACAGCTTCCTGGAGTCCTTTCCCTTCTTCTACCTTTATGTCCCTTATGCAGTTCTAACTCAGGTTGCCAGGCTTGCTAGGCAAGGGCCTCTGCCAGCTGAGCCATCCAGTTGCATTTATCCTTTTGTTACTGTTTCAGAAGTTTTTGGTGAGTTCTTTAAATAGAAAAGTGTCACAACCTGTGTAAATATGTTGTTGCAAATATTTGATTTCTAATTGCATTTTAGAGTTTCTTAGTAGATGTTTTAGAAGTACTTAT
The DNA here is from genome assembly GCA_009823505.1 of Rhizomys pruinosus. Taxonomy (NCBI): domain Eukaryota; kingdom Metazoa; phylum Chordata; class Mammalia; order Rodentia; family Spalacidae; genus Rhizomys; species Rhizomys pruinosus. Next base: position 447,822 of record VZQC01012005.1, on the reverse strand, counting down.
TAGAAAGTTGAAGTTTAAATTGTGTGCACTCATCAGTTCACAAAGCCACATGGGTTTCAGATTCAAAAATAACATCAGTTTTTCCAAGCTGTGGCAATTTTCAATACTTGTAAAACATTTTAGCATGTTTTAGATATGAAAGTATTTGAGATGAGTTTATTTGATACAAAGTAGAAATGCAAAACTAAGAAAGCGGCACTTCATTGATAGGAACTACATTTTACCTTACCTTGTTAGGTGTATTGGTTCTAGTAAGAATTTCTGATCAAAAAAGTTGAAAGTAGCTCACAGACAGGCCCTGAATAGAACCAGAGTCATATTGACTTCTAAATCCAGTTGTGTAAATCTCAAGCTTCCCTTGAGATTTAATTTATATACAAGATTGCCCTTGTAGAGTCTACATTTCAGTGGTTTTTACTGTGTTTAGAGTTGTGCACTATCATTTTATGATTTTAGAACATTCTCATCCCATGAAGAAACCCCATGCCCATTAACTGACTTTTTGCGTGCCACTCCAGGGTTTTAAAGGAGAGAGCATGGATTGTGCTAGTGAATAGATTCCCTTAATGAGTCTGAAAAGGGTTCCTGTTAATTGTACTGGCAGCGTAGGAAACTGCATACTCTGAGGATCCTTTAGATCCTGAGAGAAATGATGTGGAAAGGAAATTGGTGTAAGAATAAGTTGAGCCCAGGTATGGTGGTACATGCCTATAACCCCAGGATTTTGGAGGACAAGGTAGGATGAATTTTGAGTCCAGCCTCAGCTACATAGCAAGAGCATGCCTCAAACAAAGCTAAAGAATAAATTGTACCAAAATTAATACAGTTAGAGTGTTAATTATTTGCCCCATGAGTGATGATGAGCCTGAGAAGAGACTAGCTGGACAGTGAAACACTATTTGTTGTTAAATAAGTAGCCATAAACTGTCCTAGTGCTAATTAAGAGGTTGCTGAATAGGCACCTGCAGCTTTTTCCTCTGCCTTGCTGGTAGGTACAGTTTTGACAGATTTGAGTCATCTGCATGCCTGCGATGCTTTGTGGCATGTGCAGAAGTGTGATGTGGGATGTTAAGGTACCAGTTGACTAGGGGTTCTGGTCAAGTCAGTGGTATGGGCAGCAGCCTTTCTGATTCATGTAGCGCAAGGAAGTCACCATACCCACGAAGCTTTACCTATGAATCACTTGCCTGTTTCAGTGACCAGTCATTCTTATTGTCACATTCATGATCTCTTTACCACAACATTTAGAAGCTTTGCATTCTTGTGCCAGTGTAGGTCCCCTGAGCCTTGATTTCAGAAAAGAGGTATGATTCAGAGAATTTTCTAACTGAAAGGGGACAGTAGTGTTGAAATAAGTGTCACACTATCATTCTGAGCTGTAGGTGGAATTAAAACAGTCCAGGAATCTGAGCTGTAGGTGGAATTAAAACAGTCCAGGAATCATACCTGTGTTTCCTTGGTACTTTGTCATGAGCCAGTTTGGAGCCTGCCACACATTGCTTAACCTTTAGAACTCTAGCACTCAGTATTCTTTTTAGATAAGTGGATACAAAGGAGCCCTTTTTAAAAATATGTATTTTGCCGGGCATGGTAGTGCACACCTTTAATCCTAGCACTTTGGAGGCAGAGGCAGGCAGATTTCTGTGAGTTCAAGGGCAGCCTGGTCTTTATAGAGTTTTCTAGGACAGCTGGGGCTACAGGGAAACCCTGTCTCAAAGATTTTAAAAAATCCTGGCACTTGGGAGGCAGAAGCAGGCGGATCTCTGTGAGTTCGAGGCTTGCCTGGTCTACTTAGTAAGCTCCAGGCCAGCTAGTACTAAAGGGAGACCCTGTCTCAAAAAGACCATTATATATAGTATGAGTGTATTAGCTGCATGTGCGTAAGTGTACCTGTGTTATGCAGTGCCTATAGAGGTCAGAAGAAGATGTGTTGGATCTCCCAGAACTGGAGTTATGGACAGTCGTTAGCTGCCTTGTGGGTGCTGGGAATCGAACCGTGGTCCTCTGCAAGGGCAGTCAGTGCTCTTAACCACTGAGCCATCTCTATAGCCCCCAAAAGAACTCTTCTTGAGTGACTTTGGATAATTCCAGTCAAGAAAAGTAATAACAATTAGACTTTTGTAAATTTTGGAAACAAAAATTACTTTTGTCTCTGATAGCAGAGCTATGAAGCAAGAGTTTTTGCCATACTGTGGAGAGTCTTTGAATGGTGTGTTTTACTTGTTTCATAGCACTGTGCCTTCTGATGAAATGCTCTCAGAGACTGTGAAAGATGTGAAATGCAGGTTACTAACTTCAAGAAGCTTATGGTCAAAGATAGGGACTTGAAGCATTCAAGCACTGAATTTATAGTCCAGTAAAGGTTGAAGGAAGGGCCTTCTTTCCTTCCAAAAGCTCACTGCAAATCTCTGAACAGACCAAATTTCACTGGTTTAGTTTTTAAAATGTGTGTGTAAAGTGCTTTTGGAATACTTGCTATTTTATACATATTGTGACTTGTTTCATAAAAACAGCAAATATCCTCATCTCTTGTATTGCCTTAGTAGATATCAGATTTGGTTTAAATTTGCCAATTCTTTATAAGTTTAGGACTCCATTTGGAAATGATTGGTGTCTGTGACTTTAGGGCCATCTCTGAGTCCCAGTCCATACTCCAAATCTGATTATGTGCCCTAAACTAGTTGAGGTTATACAGCATCCCCGTGCCTGCTTTACTGTCTGTCAAATGATAACCTCATCCAGCTCAGGTTCCGACAAGGCTGTACCTACAAAGAGCATGTGGTTGCTGTGGTGTGTGGAAGATAAATAGAGCATTCAGGAAGTCCTAGAGTTCTCACTCCATTTATTTTTAACTTTGAAAGAATGCAAAATGCCAAGTAAATTTTAAGTCACCTTGATGCAGGGTATATATTCAAGTTCTCCAGGATTTGCCGGCTGTTTCTATCTCTAGTGGGTATATAACCATCCCTAGTTTGATAACCTCATCTAATCTGAAGTGACTGAGATTATTTTTGTTAACATTTGCACCAGTAATCCCCTCTGTCTTAAAATTCAGAAATGTTCTAAGAAAAAATAATGGACGGAATGTAATGTATTGCCATGTTCTCTGCTCCAAATGCTGTTTTACCCTTTTTTTTTTCTTAAAAAAAAAAAAAAATCCCTCAATAAAGTATTGCCTTAGATTTCTTTACATGTATTTTGACAGATACTGGAGTGGGAATTAGAAGCTGAGAATAATTGGAATCCTAATACATTTGAAGAGAATGGAATGCTGTCTCACCTTTTAAATTTAATCTTACTGGGATCTCTGAAGATTACATATTTGTCAGAGACCTGGTAACCACAGTAGTTCATTTAGCATTACCTGGAGTTTGTAAATTTTCTGTATTTCTGTGGTTATAATAATTGGTACATTAAATTTCTTGTTCCCTCCTGAGGACAGCACCTTTGAGAAGGCACTGATTTTTACACAGGCAGTGTTTATTAAGAACTCACTCTGTGCCAATTCAGGTAGTAAGCTGTATTAGTTACTTTTCTGTTGCTGTGATAAAACACCATTACCAAGGCAATTTATAGAACGAAAGTTTGTTGGGTTTACAGTTCCAGAGGGATTAGAGTCCCATGGCCCTGGGAGCGGGGGTGGGGTGGGGGGTGGAGTTGGGGGTCAGGAGGTAAATCAGGAGGCAGTCTGAACAGAAAGCTGAGAGCTCACATCTTCAAGAAGACAGAGGAATCAGAGACAGAAATTGGAAATGGGGCACAGGGGTGTGAGTTCTCAAGCATCTTTCAGCAAGGCTTACAATTCCAGAGGGAGAAGAGTCCCATGGCTTTTGTAAGGAAAGATAGCCCTTCACACATACATTCACTGCTTAAATATGACTCAAGTTCCTGTCTTTGACCATAAGTGTCCCCTGGGAGGAGCCCCTGGAGGACACTTATTCAAACCACCACATAAGTGCTTTGGTAGCCTGATGTGTAATGAAGTTTAGTTAGTCTTTATCTTCAGTGGACTGAGTAGAACTTAGGACAGGACAAATGAATGAGTCTTTCCTAACATACCAAGGCATATATTGTTAGCAATTCCTTAGTTTATTTTCCATTGAGACTTTGGAAATGTCCAAACCTTAACATGGCTTGCCTTGCCATAAAAAATGGTGCTAGGGCTGGAGAGATGGCCTATCAGTTAAGAGTGCCGACTGCTCTTGCAGAGGACCCGGGTTCGATCCCCAGCACCCACATGGCAGCTGAGAACTGTCTTTGACTCCAGTATCAGAAGAATCCAACACCCTCTTCTGACCTCCGCAGCATTGCACGACACGAGTGCACAAATCTACATGCAGGCAGTAAATTCATACACATAAAAAAATAAATAAAGGGGCTGGAGAGATGGCCTAGCGGTTGAGAGCGCTGACCGCTCTTACAGAGGACCCGGGTTTGATCCCCAGCACCCACATGGCGGCTGAGAACCGTCTGAAACTCCAATTCCAGGAGAACTCCAGTTCCAGGACAGGGATCCAGACACCCTCTTCGGACCTCCGCGGCTTGCACGACAAACGAGGTGCATCAAACCTACATGCAGAGAGTACGTTCATTTCACATCTTTCACAGTCTCTGAGAGCATTTCATCATACACATACAAGAATGAATAAATAAATAAAAAATAAAAAAATAAATAAATAAAATAAAAATAAAAAAAAACCAAAAAAAAAAAAAAAAAATGGCCAGGCGTGGTGGTGCATGCCTTTTAATCCCACAGTTGGAAAAAAGGCAAGAGGCAGGCGGATCGTCTTCGAGTTCAAGGCCAAGCTGGTATATGTAGTGAGTTCTAGGACAGCCTGGAGCGACAGGGAGACCCTGTTTCAAAAGACCAATAACTAATAAAGAAATAAACAAATATAATAAGGCTCACCTGATCAAGCGAGAGAAAGTCAAGGGCTTTTGGTCTTATAATTGGTTTCCAGTTAAAAGTGTGGCAGATGTGTCCAAAGCATAAAAGGCGTACCCTCATAAGTAACACCTCACATTATTTTGGCAAAAAAGAATTGAATAAGTTTTGTGAAAACGTATGACGAGTAGATGCGAGCGACACTCACACTAAGTCGAATTGTCTTGCGCTCTAGCACGGCAAGCCGTATTTCTGCTAGCCGCCCTTTATTCAACCTTACCGTCTTATTCGTGCTGCGCCAATCGCCTAGCCGGCTGTATGCGCCCATTGCGAGTTCCAACAAGAGTTGGTATTGCACAATCTAAGGGAGGTGTACAGGTGCCTGGAAATGAACAACTTGTTTCAAAACTATCTGATTAGTAAGGAAGAGATGGTGATCAAAATGAATAAATGTGTGTCATTTGCTGTTAACTTTGATTTAAAAATCACAAGTCTGCTGGGTGTGGGGCACACATCTTTAATCCTAGCAGTGGAGGCAGAGCAGACGGATCGTTGTGAGTTAAAGGCCCAGCCTGGTCCCCTAACAGGTGAGTTCCAGGACGCTGGGGCTACAGGGAGACCCTGTCCTCAAAAAGATGGAAAGATAATAAATAAATAAAAATAACATTCCTGTTATGTTTTTTGTTTGTTTGTTTTTTCTTTTTATTATCATTGTGTGCGTTCAAAGCAAACTGTTCAGAGTGGGCCAGGCTTACAATTAACCAATTAGACTTACAAAATAAAACGAAAGCATTTTTTTGTGAAAAAAAAATTAAGTCTTTTCTACAGTGTTGAAAAGCTTGTTGGTGTGAGAGGTCCTAGCCTGTCCCCACCATGTGCTGAGGACCGCCCCACACCTGCCTTGCTTGGCAGCAAGCATCACAAACATCGGGAACTTGCATTTCCTGAAGCGGGAACTCCTCTGTGGTGCCTTTCTCACTCAGATGTCATTTGAGGCAGCTGCAGGTGATTTGAGAAAGGGCCACTTTCCAGCCAGAACAAAACCCAAAGCAGTAGCTGTGCTTGCTGAAATTTATGTACAGTTCATGTATATTCTGAGTAAATTCATCAACACCGTCACTTAGTAAATTCAAAACTGAAAAAGAGGTACAGTCAAATTCTCCGTTTCTCTCTCCGCCACCCAGTTCCGCCTGTGGAACATGTTGCTGTGATCTATTCCAAGGATAGTTATATGCCAAGCAAATACAGCATCCTCTTGTCCAAAACATTGGTCCTAAATGTTTTCATAATTAAGGTTTCTTGTGAAATTTCTGTACCATTTACCATGAATCCTGATAGGTGGTGCAGTTGGTCATATCTAGACCTTCTTAATTGCAACATACCATCACACTGGAGATTAGCATTTGGGGACAGACTGGGAGTCCACACAAGTATCATGTTCTGACAACTTTATAAAGATGTGCCATTTTCCCAGTGGCCTTGTCATCCATCTTTCTCTTCTAGTGTTGACTGTTTTCTGTCCACTGCTCAGCCTTGGGCCCATGCTCTAGAGACTGAGCACTATGCCTTCAATTAAGTTGCAGAGTTCTGACAGAGAGATATTTGAAGATGATGTAGAAATTGCCAAACAATCTGTGACGATCAAGACCCCCCCCCCCCCCCCCCCCCCCACGCCCCATGTTGAAGATTTGGAATGGACGATGAGGAGGTTGATGACCCTGTTCCTCTACCAAGTGTTAATGCAGCAATACCAAAAAAGGTTATTCAGTGGTGCACTCCTCCTCCTGAAGATGATGAGAACAAAGAAGAGAGGACAGATGCTATTCCTGTTTGGGACCAAGAATTCCTGAAAGTTGACCAAGGAATGCTTTTCAAATTTATTCTGACTGCAAACTACTTAGACATCAAAGGTTTGCTTGATGTTCCATGCAGTACTGTTGCCAATATGATTAAGGGAAAGACTGTTGAGATTCGCAAGACNGGTTCGATCCCCAGCACCCACATGGCGGCTGAGAACCATCTGTAAATCCAATTCCAGGAGAACTCCAGTTCCAGGGGAATCCGACACCCTCTTCTGACCTCCGCGGCATTGCACGACACGGGTGCACAAACCTACATGCAGAGAGTACGTTCATTTCACATCTTTCACAGTCTCTGAGAGCATTTCATCATACACATACAAAAATGAATAAAATAAAATAAAAATAAAAAAATAAATAAATAAAATAAAATAAAAAAAACAGAAATAGTGTTCATGGCCAGGCGTGGTGGTGCATGCCTTTAATCCCAGCATTTGGAAGGCAGAGGCAGGCGGATCTCTTCGAGTTCAAGGCCAGCTTGGTATATGTAGTGAGTTCTAGGACAGCTGGAGCTACAGGGAGACCCTGTTTCAAAAAGACCAATAACTAAATAAATAAATAAACAAATAATAAATAATGCTCACCTGATCAACTAGAGAAAGCAAGGAGCTTTTTTCTTATAATTGGTTACAGTTGAAAAGTGTGGTGCAGATGTGTCAAAATCATAAAAGGCGTCCCTTCTAGTCACCTCACATTCATTTTGCAAAAAGAATTGAAATAAGTTTGTGAATAAAGTATGAAGAGTAGATGAGAGAGAAAACTCACACTAAGTAGAATTGTATTGAGGCTCTGAAGGCAAGACTTGATTTATGCTGAAGCACTTTTTAAAATTAAGTCTTTTCGTGCTGAGAAATAGACTAGCAGGATGTTGAGACCTTGAGTTCCAAGCCAAGAGTTTGTGTTTGACAATCTAGGGAGATGTACAGGTGACTGAAATGAACAAATTGTTTCAAGTAAATGAATCTGATTAGTAAGGAAGAGATGGTGATCAAAATGAATAAATGTGTGTCATTTGCTGTTAACTTTGATTTAAAAATCACAATTCTGGCTGGGTGTGGTGGCACACATCTTTAATCCTAGCACTTGGGAGGCAGAGGCAGACGGATCTTTGTGAGTTCAAGGCCAGCCTGGTCTACAGAGTGAGTTCCAGGACAGCTGGGGCTACAGGGAGACCCTGTCTCAAAAAGATGGAAAATAAATAAATAAATAAAAATCACAATTCTGTTATGTTTTTGTTTTGTTTTGTTTTTTCTTTTATATTACCATTGGTGCTTTTCAAAGCAAACTGTTCAGAGTGGGCCAGGCTTACAATTAACCAATTAGACTTACAAAATAAAACGAAAGCATTTTTTTGTGAAAAAAAAAAATTAAGTCTTTTCTACAGTGTTGAAAAGCTTGTTGGTGTGAGAGGTCCTAGCCTGTCCCCACCATGTGCTGAGGACCGCCCCACACCTGCCTTGCTTGGCAGCAAGCATCACAAACATCGGGAACTTGCATTTCCTGAAGCGGGAACTCCTCTGTGGTGCCTTTCTCACTCAGATGTCATTTGAGGCAGCTGCAGGTGATTTGAGAAAGGGCCACTTTCCAGCCAGAACAAAACCCAAAGCATTTAGCTTTGCTTTGCTGAGAATTTATGTACATTTCATTTATATTCTGAGTAATTCATCACCTTCACTTAGTATTCAAAGACTGAAAAAGAGGTAACAGTCAAAATTCTCCTTTTCTCTCTCCAGCCACCCAGTTCCTCCTTTTGGAAACAGTGTTTCTGTGATCTTTCCAAGGATAGTTTATGCACAAGCAAATACAGCTCTCTTGTCCAAAACCCTTGGTCTAAATGTATTTCAGAATTAAGGTTTCTTTTGAAATTTCATGTACCATGTTACCTGAATCCTGATAGGTGGTGGCAGTTGGTCATATCTAGCCTTCTTAATTGCAACATACACCATCACACTGGAGATTAGCATTTGGGGACAGACTGGGAGTCCACACAAGTATCATGTTCTGACAACTTTATAAAGATGTGCCATTTTCCCAGTGGCCTTGTCATCCATCTTTCTCTTCTAGTGTGGACGTTTTCTGTCACTGCTCAGCCTTGAGCCCTCGGTCTAGAGACTAAGCACTATGCCTTCAATTAAGTTGCAGAGTTCTGACAGAGAGATATTTGAAGATGATGTAGAAATTGCCAAACAATCTGTGACCATCAAGACCATGTTGGAAGATTTGGGAATGGACGATGATGGAGGTGATGACCCTGTTCTTCTACCAAATGTTAATGCAGCAATACCAAAAAAGGTTATTCAGTGGTGCACTCCTCCTCCTGAAGATGATGAGAACAAAGAAGAGAGGACAGATGCTATTCCTGTTTGGGACCAAGAATTCCTGAAAGTTGACCAAGGAATGCTTTTCAAATTTATTCTGACTGCAAACTACTTAGACATCAAAGGTTTGCTTGATGTTACATGCAAGACTGTTGCCAATATGATTAAGGGAAAGACTGTTGAGATTCGCAAGACCTTCAATATCAAAAATGACTTTACTGAAGAAGAGGAAGCCCAGGTGGGCAAAGAGAACCAGTGGTGTGAAGAGACGTGAAGTGGCCTGCACTGGAACACTAGAAGCACGGCTCCAACACTAGTGGCACTGCTGTGTTTATAATTGTTAATAGATGACTGGTAGACAGATGCAGCAGTGGATCAGCTATGTTAGCATAATGTCCTCACTGCATGTGTAGTTCCAGTACAGATCACTTCTATGAGCAGAAGTTGCTGTCTTTCTTTTTTTTTTTTTTTTTTTTCTTCCTTTATTCTGAATAAAACTGAATTTGGGTTCTCCGCAGAAAGTGGCATTTTGGGCTTTCCCTTTCTGTACAGCGATTTCTGCCTAGTTTATTGTCTAGTTAACTTCAGTGAGCTTTTCAAAGTTGGTATTGTAAGTAAAACAACTTATGAAAGGTATTCTGTAATAGAATTAACAAAATACAGTCTTTATTCATGAGTTGGAAACTGGAAAGGGGACTTGAGGTTAATGTTCTCCAGGAGGTGGAGGATCTTCCAGCCCCAAGTGAGGCAGCACCGCTGCTGAGGAGCTGCGGGTAGCTGGGCTGTCTCGTTTGGACCAAGGACTTCATTTTTTTTTTTTTTTTTTTTTTTTTTAAATCTTATCAGCTTTGAATATGTTGCCTAGAGATTAGTTTATTACCCAGTTTGTGTTTGGGGGAGGGGGTGAGGGATGTAACTAGATAATTTGTTAGCTTTTCAATTAAAAAAAGACACTTCAACAAAAAAAGGAGGATAAGGAAGAAAGAAATGAAAAAGAAAGGTGTGAAAATATGCCATAGATATAAATTGGAAGGAACAACAACAAAAAAACTGGGTCAAAGAACTGACTGAAACAGTAAACTTATGCCCAAAACAGTAAACTTCAGCATCAAAAAATTTAAAAAAGTCTGAGAAAAAGATGAACAACATGTAGGGCAGAATGCATGAGCTCTGGCGGGGAGGGAGCAAGGTAAGGGAATTGGCTCTAAATTTGATTAAGAAATGTATGAAATATTTAAAAAAAAAAGAAAGTATGCCATTTAATTTCTTTTGTTTGTTTTGTTTTAAGATGGGGTCTCACTATATATCATTAGCTGGTCTGGAACTTGCTGTGTAAACCAAGCTGACCTTGAACTCAACAGAGATCCATTCCTGCCTTCTGTCTCTTAGAGTTCAGGGATTAAGGTTTCTGTCACCTTGCCAGGCTGAACTTGCTCTTTTCTGATGTGCATTTAGGTTGTTTTCAGTTCCATCAGTTATGTTAATGGATCCATCATTTCACATTTGTATAGAAATGTATAAGTTAAACTTGGTGCCATGAAACTGCCACAGTCAGAGCATATGTGCATTTGCAGTTTTGATATTTATTTATTGCCAGAGGGTGCCTGTACAGGTTGCCCACCTTCCACTGCACTAGCACTGAAGAAGGACAGCTGTTTCTTTTCTCATTGCCTTTAGGAGTGAGATTAAACATTATGTAAGGACTACTTGTATCTTGTTGCTTGCGAACTGTCCTTATCTTTCTTTGTCCTGTTCCTGGACTGGGGATACAGGGAGACCCTGTCCCAAAAAAAAAGTCAAGAAAAGAAAAAAAAAAGCTTCAGGCTGTGTTTTGGAAATAGGTTTTCCCAAATCACTGTCTGCCTTTCTAGGTTATATATGGGTCCAACCATAGTTTTTCTCTAGATAATTGTCCTGTTACTCATTATTTAATATTTAGTAAATAACCCATTTTTTTTTAACTGCTTCAGAATGTAACCTTAATCATTTACTGAATTTCTACACGTAGTTGGTTGCTTTTCTTGCAATGACCTGCCCATTTGGGAACCAAGCCATTCAGTTTTCATTCCTATAGTTCAGTGTGCCTTTTTATTGCAACTAATTCCCTTTCAATTCTTTTCTTAGGTTTTTTTTTTTTCTTTCTGGATTTTGACATACTTATTTTATGTGAACTTTTGTTTTAAGATTTCATATTTATGGGCTGGAGAGATGGCCTAACGGGTAAGAGCGCTGACCGCTCTTGCAGAGGACCTGGGTTCAATCCCCAGCACCCACATGGCGGCTGAGAACCGTCTGTAACTCTAATTCCAGGAGAAATCCAGTTCCAGGGGAATCCGAGACCCTCTTCTGACCTCCATGGCATTGCACAACACGGGTGTACAAACCTACATGCAGACAGTACATTCATACACATAAATAATAAATAAATAAATAAATAAAAATTTTAAAAAATATTTCATATTTATTTATTTATTTGTGTGTGTGCGCACGTGCACGCTTTTGAGACAGGGTCTCCCTGTGGCCCCAGCTGTCCTAGAACTCCGTATGTAGACCAGGCTGGCCTTGAACTCACAGAGATCCACCTGCCTCTGCCTCATGTTAGTAATAGAATGAATGTGAGCCACCCAGCATGGGTGCCAGCTACCAAATTTTGGGTCCTCTGCAAAAACAACAGTGTTAACTGCTGAACCATCTCTCCAGTTTGTTGTGTAAGCTTTAATAACCAGCCTGCCTAGTGTGGTCTCTACCCTCCTCTGCCAGTCCCATTGCCACCTTTTTTTTTTTTAATAAAATTTACATATAGTAAAATGTACATTATATGTGATAGCACAATTAAAGTTTGTGTATGTATCCACTTGTGCAACCTAATAGGTCAAGTTCCATCATGGAGAGAGTTTTCATATTGTTTGACATTTTCTTCATCCAATCCCAGATATGGTTGAATTCAATTACATAAATTCAATTTGCCATGAAGATTTGTTTCTGTGTTTATAGAATGGACAATATTATGATGTTGTGGAAACTTAACTTTACCGTTGATTTGAGTCTCTTTGGGGTTCCTGATAGCATTTTAAAGTTCCTCCTCTCCTATTTTCTGTTTAAATTTTTTTGTGATGTTTCTTGTCAAATGGAGAAGATAGTGATTATTTGGTAGTGAGCACAGGATGAGTAATGTAGTTTAGTCTGCTGTCAGCATACAGTCAGAGGTTGAGAGCTACGTAAGGAATGAGTGTGGACAGGCAAGTGTTGGGCTTAGAAAGGTGATCTTGACAAAAATCAGCAACTCAGAGACTCATAGGAGAATGAAGAGAGTGGAGAGTAAGCTTGATTAGATCTTGGGTTGGTCTTACCCTTGATAGAAGGTACTTGACTGAACTCCAGTAGAAATTACATTGTTTTCTCATCACTGCGCCTCTGGCACTTAAAAGCTGAAGTAGTTTTCTGCTAAAGAACCTCCATATTGTTGAGTAATGAAGGAAAAACAAAACAAAAAACCACCTTAGAATCCAGGGGGAAACAAGAATTCATAATGTACTAAGGATGTGAATAGCTAACACTAATCCAGACTTACTGTATTGTAAGTTCCATTCTAGTGTTTTTGTATTTAAGTTGTTTAACCCTCCCTTGGTAGCCTTATACATCCATCATTACCACTTTTTTTCTAAAATTTAGCCAGTTGTGGCCTTTTTTTTTTTTTTTTACTTTTTATTACTTTATTTTTTTTTCATTTTTTAACAATAAGTAATAATTTATGAGTACAAGCATCCTTCATGTAAAACCAATTTGCAAGCAGTTGTGCCCAAACCCATACAGCCCAAGGGTCTCACTATCCAGCTGGGGTGGGGGGGCTGTATGTTCAATCAAGTTGATCAAATAAGTGTTCAGACTATATTGCTGTAGTTTCACCATTCACCCCAATTGCAGCCCTTACATTCTGCCACGCCCCTCTTCTGCAGATTGTTCCCTAGGCTTAGAAAAGGGGCACAGGTGGATGAGAAGCAAAACAGTCTACTTTCTCTGGAGCTGTTGTTTTGGACTCTGCTCAATTCTGGCTGTTTCCTTTCATGGGCTGACAGTTTGTCCAGGAATAACCTTTCAATCCTACTAATGAAGCACAAGCAATTAGATATATAGGTATTTAAACAGTACTAATAGTTATGGTAGGTTACTTTGGTATAGACACAGATGTTTGGATGGTATATTAATTCATGAATTATGTTTTTTCTGTAAAATATGACAGGGTCTTACTGTGGCTTATAACATCTCCTAACCATTAGAGGATGTAAGCTTGTGGCATCAGCCGTGGGTTATTCCTCCAAGAGAGAGCTCATAGCCAATTAGATTTGGGATATACAGGCATGTGGCTGCCACTGCTGCACAGTATTCCCAGGCAGGTGAGATGTAGCTGGTGCTGATGGAGGAGTTTTGCTTGACTCAAGGAGACCTATATTTGCTTTATTGGTTTTAGTGACCTTTGGTAACACTCTCTGGTATTCCAGAGACCAACTGTACACTTGCAAGTGTGGTCTCAATATATCTTTCCCATGCTTACATCTGGTCTTCAACAGCAGGGCCTTATTGCCTCTATTCTTGGAGGTATCCCAGTTTACAGGCAAGAAGCCTTTATCTTTTTTTTTGGAGGGGGGGGACTTGGATCCCCTGGCCAACATCTCCTTGGTAGAATAATCCATTGCTGATATCATAGCTTTTCTGTATTAATATATTTTGCTTAAGTGCATAACTTAAGGAGACTTTAGTATTATATTTGGTTCTGAATAGAGAATAATCCTTTTCACAGTTCCTATGTCTATTAGTCAATTAAAGAAGGCAATTTTACCGGTTTTATAAGAGATTAGCTCTATAGCAGTTGGCTCCAATTTACAGTTACAGAACGACCTCATCATCATCATATTTGTTCTATGAAGGGGAGGTAAGAAAGTCTCTCGTATTAAAACTTTGTGGCACCTACAAGGTAAGTTTCGTTAGGACTAATTATAAATAGTGCAGAGAGGTTGTGGGGAAAGGGGAACACTCATCCATTGCTGGTGGGAATATAAACTTGTACAGCCACTATGGAAAGCAGTGTGGAGAGCCCTTGGAAGACTCAAAATGAGCTTGCCATTTGACCCAGTCATACCAATCCTGGGTATATACCCACAAGACTCGTCTTACTGCAGAAATACATGCACAGCTATATTTATTGCAGCTCTGTTCACAATAGCAAAAAGCTGGACCCAACCCAAATGCCCCTCAACTGACAAGTGGATAGAGAAAATGTGGTACATGTGCACAATGGAGTTCTATGCAGTAGTAAAGAAAGACAACATCGGGGCTGGAGAGATGGCCTAGCGGTTAAGAGCTCTGACCGCTCTTACAGAGGACCCGGGTTCGATCCCCAGCACCCACATGGCGGCTGAGAACCGTCTGAAACTCCAATTCCAGGAGAACTCCAGTTCCAGGGGAATCCGAGACCCTCTTCTGACCTCCGCGGCGTTGCAAGACACAGAGACATTGTGGGACCTGTTGGAACATCAAATCTTTTCCCGTAGTAGTTTTAAGATTTGAATTGCAAAAGTTTTTGTGGACAAAAAGTGTTTTCATATATATATGTATCCCGCCTCCCCCTTTTTTTTTTGGTTTTTGTTTTTTGGACCCATAAGTCTCATAAGGCAGTTGTAGTAACATACCTATAGGCTGGAATCAAGGTGGCATATTTCATCGAATTCACCCAAGCTGTTTTGGGTGACGGTATGTGGTTAGCTTGGGAAACAAACAAACTTGTTTTTAAGTTAAATCATCCTACAGGTAAAGAGAATGCTACAGGGGACATGGAGGTACTGTACAGAAGAAAAATTATAGAGAACAGTTGTATGTGTCAATCCCAGGGTTATTGTTATAACAGATTTATAAAACAAGTGTGACACCAACAATTTATATTTTCCAGTTAACTAAGGTGGCATTACCGTTTTTAATCAAAACCTTTAAACCAATGNCCAACTTAATGGCTGAGAAAGAAAAGATACAGCTTTGCATTGTGTAGGATGTACCAGGAAGTGCCAGCAGAAAGGTTGGCCCATCTGAACATTGAAAGGAAGAAAAGCCTCAGACTGCTACAGACATCAAACCCCTCTGTGGATCCTACTCATTACTACTTTTTAGATGAGGAAACAGGCACAGAGATTACATGGGAAGTTGTTGGTCATCTCGAACAGTTTATTAAACTGAGAAAGAAGTCAAAAGTTGATTAAGTAGTGATGTGAAGTTTTCATTAAAGAGTGAGAAGAAAAAGCAAATTCAGACACAGTGGATATAGATGACACTTAAAGGCAGCTCTGACTTGTGAAATAAAGAAATAGGTTAGTAAATAAAGGAGAATGTGGAGTCCAGAGAGTGAAAATGAAAATGTTCAGGAAAATGTTTGGCCCTGTCAAAGAGGTGCTTCCCATTAGATGGGAGGGGAATCAGTGTCTGGGCTCTTCTGAGGGAGTTTGGTGGTTTGCAAGGTGAAGATTTATGTTTCTGACTTGTATCTCCAGTTTTTTCAGTCAAGTAGGACATTCAGGAGACCAGAGTGGGATGGGTGTGTAGGGAGTTGGAAGCACTTTGCCAGGAAATGCTTCTGTTCATTTAAAGTTTGAAATCTTGAATTTACAGTGCCGTCTGGTGACACCTCCATCCCTATACTGTTTAACTGATTAGGTAAAAATACTGGTAAGGCACTCAGTTGGGTTTATGTAGGGTGAGGTTTTGTAGGTTTAATACAATTCTTAGAGGAATCAAAGCCAGTAGGGAGCAAGGTAGCTCAGCAGGTCAGAGCAGTAGCTGCTCTTGGACAGGACCTGGGTTTGGTTTTTAGCATCCACGTGGTGGCTTACAATTGTCTGTAACTCCAGTTTCAGGGAATTTGGCCCCCTCTTTGGCTTCCAAGGATACCAAGCATGCATGTGGTGCACATACACTCCTGGAGGCAAACACTCATCCACATAAAAATAAATCGGGGCTGGAGCACCGGCTGTGCTTGCAGAGGACCTGGGTTCCGTTCCCGGGACCCATATGGCAGCTAAGAACCATCTGTAACTCCAGTTCTAGGGCATCCAGTACCCTCTTTTGACCTACTTGGGCACTGCATGACACAGGTGCATGCAGGCAATATACTTATACACATAAAATTAATAAGTAAAAATATTTTTAAGAAGTCTTTAAAAAAACTGTAGGCAGTATATACAGACGGATCGATGATGAAATTTCAAGAAATTTCATCATCGATCCGTCTGTATATACTGCCTACAGTTTTTTAAGTCTACAGTCCTGTAGAACAGGTGAGGAAGGAACTCTTGGACTAATGTGCACTCTTGAGGCAGATGATCTTCCTTAGCGAAACCTGTTTTCCCTCTTAAAGCTTTTCAGCCAATTAGAGACCAGCCCACATTATCAAGAATGATTTTCTGAACTTAAAATCACCTAAGTATAGATATTAACAATATCTGCAAAATATCTCCTAATAATTCCTAGATTTATGTCAAGTTGAACAACTGTGTACTACAGTCTAGCAAAGTTGACACACAAAAATAAACAGCATACCAGCAGACAAGAAAGAGAAAGGGTTCAAGGGAAAAAGGTTTTTAATGGTGCACTTAGAGCAGAAATGCTGGATTGTGAAATCAGCATGGATGGGAGAGAAGGTGAAGTGAAAATGTGCTGAACAGAAGTGGTAGCATAAAGATGTTGGAATTTTCTGTTATAACTGTGGGTGACAGGGTGGGGGTGTTGAGTGACTTCACAAGAGTATGGCATTGAGGGCTGGAGAGATGGCCTAGCGGTTAAGAGCGCCGACCGCTCTTACAGAGGACCCGGATTCGATCCCCAGCACCCACATGGCGGCCGAGAACCGTCTGAAACTCCAATTCCAGGAGAACTCCAGTTCCAGGGGAATCCGACACCCTCTTCTGACCTCCGCGGCATTGCACGACACGGGTGCACAGACTTGCTTGCAGACAATAACATTCATACACATCAGTCAAATAAATAAAAAAAATATAAAAAAAAATTAAAACCAGAGTTCATGGCATTGCAATGCCCAGTGTCCTGCTGAGGTGGTATTTTAGAGCTACGCTTCTGGACCTGAAAAGAACAATGAGTTAAAAAAGTGGGGCTAGGGGTGTATAGCTTAATGTTGGAGGCTTGACTAGCAAGTAAGTGCAAAGCCCTGAGTACCATATGTACATGCATGTGTATAATTAAAAGAGTTGGACTATAAATGTGAAGTCAGCAAATGGAGATGGTGTAAAGATAACATATCAAAAGACATTTGCCAAAGTTCTGGTTAGAATTAGAGGGAAGATAACTGACAGGGAAAGATAAATGTGGTATAACTACTCATTACAAATTGGGAATTTCGCCAGGCGTGGTTGTGCACACCTTTAATCCTAGCAGAGGCAGGCGGATCACTGTGAGTTCAAGGCCATCCTGGTCTACCTAGGGAGTTCCAGCAGCTGGGGCCCCCAGGGCGGACCCTGTCTTGAAAAGACCAAAAAAAAAGGGTGGAGGGTTGGGCTCAGGGTTAGAGCGACGACTCTTTCTCAGAGGACCTGGGTGCGATTCCCCCGCACCCTCCCTGGCGGCTGGAACCGTCGGGAGCCTCGGCCAGGGAACGTCCAGTGCCGGGAACCGCAGACGCGCTTGACCTCCGCGGCCGTCGCCACGCACACGGGGCGCAGCCGGCCGCCAGACAGCCCTGCCGACCCGAAAAAGAAAGAATCATCTGAAATCAAAGGACAAAAAAACCCTACACCACAAACGCCACGCCCAACCACCCAAGCAATTAGGCTTTCAGGCCGATTACCACGCCGAGAGCGGGCTAGGACCCGGCATACAGCACGCGGTGTTTGGAGGTGAGGGACCAGGACCAGAACCGCACACAGGGGGAGGGGGGGAGGGCCCGGCNAACTCACATGTGAGTTCAAGGCCATCCTGTGCTACATAGGAGTCAGGCCAGCAGACTGGGGCCACAGGGAGACCCTGTCTTGAAAAGAACCAAAACCGGGCTGGAGGGATGGCCCTAGCGGGTTAAGAGCGACGACCGCTCTTGCAGAGGAACCGGGTTTCGATCTCCCAGCACCCACATGGCGGCCTGAGAACCGTCTGTGACTCCGTTTTCCAGGAGAACTTCCAGTTCCAAGGGGAATCCGAGACCGCTCTTTGACCTCCGCCGGCATCGCGACGACACGGTGGTGCGCAGACCTGCATGCAGACAAACATCATTACACATAAAAATAAATAAATAAATAAATAAATAAATAAAAATTAAAAAAAAAAAAAAAAAAAAAAGAAAAGACCAAAACCAAAAAGCAAATTAGGAATTTCAGAAGATAAAAGAATATAGAGGGATAGGAATGATAAAAGTTAAAAAGGCGTCGCGTATTGTGTGTATTATCGTAGGACCCAGGAACAGGGACCAGACCAGAACCTCACACCAGGGGTGTGAGGTGTGATAGGGTTAGGCCTCATGCTAGGAGAGATAGAAGGGGGTGGCTCTTAGTCCTAGTGCTATAGGGGTAAAGCAATTAAAAGAGTAAAAAATGCTTCAGACCTTAAGTCATTATCATGCTCCCAGATTACTTAACAAGTTACATAGAATTTTTTGTTTTTAACAAATGACTATTTCTTTTCTCCTCCCCTCTCCTCTTCTCCTCCCCTCTCCTCTTCTCTTCTCCTCCCCTATCTTCTCCCCCCTCCCCTCCCCCCTATCTTCCTCTCCTCTCCTCCTCCCCTCCCCTTTTCTTTTCCTTTCCTTTTTCCTTTCCTTTCCTTCTTTCCTCTTTCCTTTCCTTTTTCCTTTTTCCTTTCCTTTCCTCTTTCCTTTTTCCTTTCCTTTCATTTCCTTTCCTTTTCCCTTCCCTTCCCTTCCCTTTTCCCTCTTCCCCCTTCCCCCTTCCCCCTTCCCCTTTCCTCTTTCCCTTCCCCTTTCCCTCCCCTCCCCCCTTCCCTTCCGCTAGCCCCCCCCCCTTTTTTTATGTCTATGAATGTACTGTCTGCATGTAGGGTTGGTACACCCATGTCGTGCAGTGCCGCAGAGGTCAGAAGAGGGTGTCGGATTCCCCTGGAACTGGAGTTCAAGACGGTTCTTAGCCACCATGTGGGTGCTGGGAATTGAACCTGGGTCCTTGCCAAGAGCAGTCGACGCTCTTAACCGCTGCAGTGTTTATAAAATGCTAGCCATGACTAAGAATGGGCTGTAGAATGAATTCAGGAGGTTACAGCTTGTCTTACAACTTGTCCTACACTTTTAAGTAAAATGAAGTAGAAAATTTATCATAAGAAATAAGCTAAGAATCTGATCCTGGGAGAGAAGACTTAGCAGTTAAGAGGACTGACCTTGCAGAGGACCTGGGTTTGAATCCCAGCACCAACATGGCACTAACAACTGTCTATAGCTCCAGTTCCAGGGGATCCATGCCACCTCTGACCTTTGTGGGCATTGCTTAACACACATGCACTTACACACATGCAGGCAACATACTCATACACATAAAATAAAAACAGTAAATAAAATTTTAGCAAAAATAGCTAAGAATTTTTTCCCTGTAGTGCAGCCCACATGCCAGTTTTTTGACATTTTGTATATTTCATACATCGTTTTTCTTTTCTTTTTACTATGTAGTTATTTTTATTTTTCATGTCCAGAGTTTGTAACATACAGGCCGGTGCTTTCTCCTGGACTCATTTTACAGGTTCTCAATTGGCTGGTGAGGCCAATATGGATACTTATTCTTGTCTAATTTGGTTTCTGGGAAGGCTTCATTGTACTCCTCAATGGTCATCTGATCAAAAGGAATCATATTCTTCACTTTCTCAAGCTGCTTCTCATATTCCTGGATCCGGAGCTTTGGTTCAGACACAAACTCAGCACAGTTCTTCACATCTTCCTTTTCCTTAGCATCCACCAAAGCAGTATATTTATCCTCTGGCACGGGAATCATCAGGCTTTAAACTTTTTTCCAAAATCATCCGCCAAGCCTGGCTTGGCCAGGTGATCGCTGGTGGTTTCTCAGACACAGAAGCAACCTGTAGGTGAGGGTCTTGTTCCAGGACTTCAGAGAGCTAGCAGTAGCCCTTTGATTTGGGAGTATTATTTTCCCCAAAGCTACCTAATCAATGGCTTTAAGAGCAAGTTTAACGTCCAGCTATAGAGTGAAATCACGGGGAGGTGGTAGAAGGTATCTTCCTCACTATCCTCTGATAAAAAGGTGTCCAATATCTGTCCCCTTTCTTTTCCTCCTTTGTCAGGTTTAGCTTATGTCTCCTTCACCTCTCCCCCCACCCTGGTTTATGCATTCTGCCATACATAGCATGGTTAGTTTTGTTTTATTTATTTTGGCTGACATATACAAACATAAAGTTGTACATATGTATAGGGTCACATGATGTTTCATGCATATATACATTGTTTATAACTTAAAACTGTTGAACATGCCTAGGTCATTAAACATGTACAATTTCTTTGTGGTTAAAAATTCCACAGTTCTGGGCTGGAGAGATGGCCTAGCGGTTAAGAGCACTGACCGCTCTTACAGAGGACCCGGGTTCAATCCCCAGCACCCACATGGCGGCCGAGAACCGTCTGAAACTCCAATTCCAGGAGAACTCCAGTTCCAGGGGAATCCGAGACCCTCTTCTGACCTCTGCGGCATTGCACGACACGGGTACACAAACCTACATGCAGACAGTACATTCATACACATACAAAAATAAATAAAATTTTAAAAAATGAAATTAGCTGGGCATGGTGGTGCGTGCCTTTAATCCCAGCACTCGGGAGGTAGAGGTGGGTGGATCTCTGTGAGTTCAAGGCCAGCCTGGTCTGCAGAGTGAGCTCCAGGACAGCTGGTATTAAAAGGGAGACCCTGCCTCAAAAATACCAAAAAAAGGAAAAACTAAAAAATAATAAATGAAATTTTAAAAAATTCCACAGTTCTGAACAAAATTACACAATTCTTTCTTTGAGGCTTTTGAAATGCATATCACATCTCTTTTGATCCTACTGTAAAATTATATACCAAAGCATTATGCTGTATGTAACCAACTTTGTATTCATTGATCAGTTTCATCCACACATCCCTTTTTTTTATTATGTTCAAGGATTCAGATTTTTTCTTTTAATTTTATATTACTCTAAAATATGAATATATACCTTCCACCCATGTACATTAATTACCCTGCCTGAAAGTAGGTGGTAAGTTAATTCCAGGGCTCATTATGATATTCACATTATAACATCACGGTTGCTTTCAGATAGAAAGAAATACAATAACATTGCTCAGCTTTTCTTTCAATTGGGGGATTTGGTACTAGCATCCACAAATGAGGGAAACTATTCCCCATTTTTGGGGGGGGGGACTGTGTTACTTAGGATAATGGCCTCAAGTTCCATCCATTTACCTGCAAATCTCATGTCCTATTTCTTTACGGCTGCATAGAACTCCATTGTGCAGTAACCTGAGTCGGTATTTATAGTTGTTCAGCACTGGGAATGTTTTGGTCCACGTTCTTCGAGCTTTCATAGTTTGCACCGAAAACTCAGCTGTAATTCTGATAGGTTTCCCCTTATATGTAACTTGTTTTTCTCTTGTTGCTTTCAGAATTTTGGCTTTGTTTTGGGTGTCCAGCATTTTCCATATAAATTTAAGGATTATTTTTCCTAAACTCATGGGGATATTGATTGGAGAATAAACATAACCAAAGACACCAAAGGTCTCTACAACAAAAATTTTAAACCCCTGAAAAAAGAGATTGAAAATTACATCAAAAGATGGAAAGACCTCCCATGCTCATGGATTGGAAAAATTAATATAGTCAAAATGTCCATTCTACCCAAATTAATACACAGATTCAACGTAATCCCACATGCCATTTTAATTCACACATTTGAAGTTTACAAATTCGTGTAGCCATCACTACAGTCAATGTTTGTCACACTAGAATGTAACCCCCAGTTAATTAGCATTCATTCTTCCTTCCCCTCATGCCCTCACTCTCATTCCAAGTAACCATTTACCCATTCTTCTCCTCTCTGTAAGTTGGCCTGTTCTGAGTATTTCATCAAAGTGGAACCATAGATTATGTACTGTTTTGTGACTATTTCCCATATTTAGCATGATGTTTTCAAGATTTATTCTTGGTGTAGACATGTCAGCACTTCTTTGGCTCAGGAGAATTCCTTCTACATGTGTGCCACATTTTATTTCCCTGATTCTCAGTTGGTGGGCACTTGGACTGCTTCCACTTCAGGGCTATAAGTAAAGCTGCTGTGCAGATTCATGCACAAGTTTTGCCTGTTTTTGTTTCCCTTTTCATGTCCTCAGGAGTGAAAGTGCTGGGTCCTATGGATGATCCCTGATTAGTATCTGGAGGAACCACCAAGGCATTGTTCAAAGTAGCCACTGTTTTCCATTTCTGTGAACAAGGTGCAGAGGTTCCAGGTACTGCACGTCAGACTCCATCTTGTTGCTGTTTCAGTCTCGTAACCTAATGGGGCATCTCCCTCACAGGCAACAGATGAGGCAGGTTAGAGAGCCTCTCTGTGGGTATATGAATTGTTTTCAGTTGTATAGCTGGTATTTTTTTTTTATTTAGTAGCTAAGTTTTTCCATTGAGAAGAAGGGGAAGGTGGGACTTAAGAGCAATATGGAGGGTTTAGAACAGGTTTAGCCATTCTTAAAGAATCTTAAGGCATGATTGTAAAAGTTATGGAGTGATGTGAGTTCTGAAATTTTGGAATTAGCAGTGCTTTGTATAGAAGTGGTCATGACTGAAAAAATAGCCAAAGCTTTCTTTGAACCCATTAAGCCTATGTTGGGTAGCTTTATTATTTGTATCATCTGTATGTCTTTTTCTTGAGGGCTTTTCATCACTTGCATTATCCTGGTCTCATAACCCATGTTCCATTAAAACATCACATAGAAAAGTTAGATCATTCAAAGTAGAATGATGTTATTTCTTTTTTTTAAATTTGTTTTTGTATGTGTATGAATGTACTGTCTGCATGCAGGTTTGTGCACCCACGTCATGCAATACCTTGGAGGTCAGAAGAGGGTCTCGGATTCCCCTGGAACTGGAGTTTCCTGGAATCGGAGTTACAGACGGTTCTTAGCTGCCATGTGGGTGCTGGGGATCGAACCCAGGTCCTCTGCAAGAGCAGTTGGTGCTTTTAACCGCTAGGCCATCTCTCCAGCCCTAATAATGTTATTTCTATATCATATTTCTAAATCTTCAGAGAGGATTTTTCTTTATTTTTGTGAGAAAGGGAGCTAGCAGCACTGGCTGTCTTGGATCACCCTGATCTTGTCATATCCCAAGATGTTTCAGAACTAGGCACTGGCTTTCAGATGGCTGCTTGCTTCATTTTGTTTTCTTTGCTCTGGGGTTCTGACCCTGGAGTTCTAGCATAAAGTCCAGGGTGTAATTAGCCCATTTCCCCACCCTGTGTTCTGCTGGACTGTTGACTGCAGTATTTACCCTTCCTAACTTGTTAATTTGTTGAAAGTTCATCTTAGTCACTTGTAGACTTGAGTTGGCACATACCCCTGGGAGACAGTAGTCCTAGATGTCAGATCTGCTTCCTTTCCCAGATCTTGGTTTTCAAAGTGAAGGTACTCTGATATGTTCACTTTTTTTTCCCCAAGTTTTCCTAGGTTTTTTTTTTAGTATGTACAGTTTTTCTCGTTACTCTCAATGAGACAGTGAACCTGAATTACCTAGTTCACCATTATGAGGAAAGTTAGGTTAGTCTGATGATAAGGTAAAATTCCTCATTTGACTTTAGTGTATGTGGTTTTAGTTCTTCTATCAATTATTAGAAAAGGAAAATAAAATAAGAAATATATAAAAAAAGAAAAGTGGCAGAGACAGTTCACCAGCATGCTATTGTATTGTAGTCAGAAGCTGGTAGAACCCTACACACCAAAGAGCCATTGATTAATCATGTTGAGCTTTTCTTTACATTTGCACAGAGAAACCCCAGAATAATCTCTGAATTAGTACATGTAGGGATCACCTTTGAGGGTTATGATTGCCTTAGCACACTGCATATCCACAGCTAATTTAATTACATTTAGCCAAACTCTACTGTGAAGTCCCTGAGAGTGATTTGTTGCTTAGAGTTAAGTCCCTATGCAAGATAGTGGAACACCATATTGCTATACCTTTTTAGAAGTTTGATGATTGAGTATGTAATGTTCTGGCCCATTTGGTCTGGCATCCTTGTAATTTGCTATTTATTTATTTATTTATTTATTTGTCTTTTTTTGAGACAGGGTCTCCCTGTAGCTCCGGCTGTCCTGAAACTCGCTTTGTAGACCAGGCTGCCCTTGAACTCACAAAGATCTGCCTGCCTCTACCCCCAAAGTGCTAGGATTAAAGGCGTGCATCACCATGCCTGGCATAATTTGCTATTTATTTTCAAAGTATTTGAATGTTAACTTCATGATACTGTTGGTTGGTTGGTTGGTTGGTTGGTTGGTTGGTTGGTTGGTTGGTTTTTAAAAAAACCACGTACACTTCACAAATAGTTGTTCATTTCATCTTCCTAACATTTCATCTTCCTAACAATCCTTGTGTAAATAACTCTTCTCTTTTCTCCATTTTGTAGATGGGAAAACTGAGTCAGGATATAATTAAGTAACTTGTCCAAGATCTTACATCTGTTAAGTAGGGTGGTCAGTTGCTTGTAATTCTGGGTCATGGTCTTCCCTTCTCTTCGTGTTAATTACAGTGTAATAGGTTTCAGTGTTATCGTGATGCCTTGGTATGGATTGCAAGAAGCAGTTAGTTAAACAGTAGAGTTTTGAGATCCCTAATTGGAAGAACTCAAAGCCTTGTATATTGTCCTTTGAATTAATGTCCCTTTGCTGCAGATCTCTTTGGTCAAGAGACAGAAATTTTCATGAATTACAACATTGTTTAAAAAGCTTGAAACTTTTAACAAAACCAAAAATATATTAAATTACCTACAGTATGATATTTAAAGTATTATATTTTCTGATATAAGGGCCAGAGAGGCTAGAAACAGTTCATAAGAAAGTGTCTGTAGCCAGTGCAGTTATGTACAGAGTCACCATGAGGACTGGAGAGTAACTGTTTGGCTGGGAAGAGCATGTTTTTCATTCAGTCCTAGATGCTAGGTCAGGATTCTAAATTTCAGTTCTTTCATTTGTTAGCATGGTGTCCAGTACATCTTCTTCTGTGGCTTATTTTTGCCTTTATTCTCTGCTTCTCTGTCTTCTTGACATTGTGAGGACATGCTGGTTCCTTCCCCCCCCCCCCATGACAAATTGCTTTTGAAAAGAATTTTACCTGGTGCTAATAAGATGACGAGAGTGAATGCTTATCTGGGAAGCACTCCTTTTTTTTTTTTTTTTTTTTTTTTTAATTAAAATGTGTGTTCATCTTACGGGTAAAGAAAAAGATGAGAAGTATCCATAGTCTAGCTAGTACTATTTCTGTGAATTTCTTTTCATGTATTTTGTATGTGTGAAAGAGATTATATATTTATACCCATGAGTGTCTACATACACCTGTGCTATTGACTAGAGAAATAATTACTATTTTGGTTTGATTAGGGGTAAAGTTTAAAAAGTAAGCAGAGTGAGAATTTTTTTTTTTTTGAAATCAGAGATTTGCAGCATTAAAATTTTGAAGAGTCATGGACAATTGTTAGATGCTATGTGGGTGGTGGGACTTGAATGTAGGTCTTCTGCAAGAGCAGCCATTTCTCTTAACTGCTGAGCCATCTCTCCAGCTCCAGTTGTTTCTTTTTTAAAGACAAGTTCTCACTATGTATCCTTGGCTGGCCTGGAACTTGCTATGTAGAACAGGCTGGCCTCTAAGTCACAGAGATCCTCCACCTACCTCTGCCTCCAGAGTGCTGGGATTAAAGGCATGTGCCTGTTGACCCCAAAGTTTTGGAAGCTGCTAAATTATACATCAGCAAAATCCTTGTATCTCTTTATAAGAATGGATTTAAATTTGTGAGTCATTCTTAGAAGTAAAAATGATATTTCATGAAAAAGTGGTCACAAGACCCTTTCCTGAGATAACTGTTCAACATTAGCACACAGTAGCAAAAAGTGCTTAGGTGTACTTCCCATTTTACCTCACAGATAGTTTTGAACTCTTCTGTACTATTCCTGAATTTAGCCAAGTCACTCTAGTATGGAATCTGAAACCACAGAAGTAAGGTTTTCATACTCTATTAAAACCTGTTGCTCTGTTTTATTTCAAATTAAGTCCTTTGCTTGTATATGAGTTTAAAACATCATGCATGGGGCTGGAGAGAGGGCCTAGAAATTAAGAGCTCCAGCTGCTCTTGCAGAGGACCCGGGTTCGATCCCCAGGACCCACATGGCAGCTGAGAACCATCTGTAACTCCAGTTCCAGGGGAATCCGACACCCTCTTCTGACCTCCACACCATCGCACGGCACGGGTGCACAAACCTATATGCAGGCAGTACATTCATACACATTAAAAAAAACATCATGTGTTGCTCATTTGGAAAATACTGATGGAATGCAGTCTCCCTAAACATTGTCTAGTTGGTTACACATTTGTCATAGATTGGTCTGAAGTCTTCCAGGGCCATCAGGAGATGGTCAGAGATGAAGGTGAACTGGGCCAATGGTACATTTATTTCTGCTTTGGTGCATTTCTCTTTCAGCACTGTGAAGTTGTAGTTTCCACTTAGTTCTCTACCTCTTCAGGCACTGCAGTCAGTGTGTGCTCTGGGCTCTGTTAAACCAGCTCTGCAGTTCTCACTTCCAGCTGCCATGCTTATCTACTGAGACCTCATCATACAGTGTTCATTGAATGCTTACAAGATCCAGGAGATAGTGAATGGGTTGTGCCTGGAGGTTGGGACTAGATGGTGAGGAGGACAGAGGATGACACTTACGGCCTGCTCATTGGTGGACATGCCTCTACTCTTGGGGCCCGAGGGTTACCTGCAGAAAGCACAGTGATCACTGGTATTGATATTGTCATGAACCATCATAACTGTAGAAAACCAGCTTTACAAGGAATCCTGTATGAAGAACATCAAAGATTACATGAAATCAAACCAAAGCAAAGTTGAACAGAGACCAGAGTAAAAGCCTCTATGACAGGGGCTGCAGGATGAAATAAGCACATCCTTGCTAATTAAAAAAACAAAACAAATCCTACCAGATCTTTTTGGTAAAGTCATGGATCTAGGCACTGTGGGTGATTGCTCTGCTGGACTGCGGTGACCTCGTGTATGATTTCTTTAAGGCTGTTTTGAAAATGGAAGGATGCTAGCAGATTTGGCAGTTACTTTGGATCTTTTATCTATCATAACTGGCTGATGGTGGTCATCCATATGACACCAGGACTTAAGGCAAATGGCAGTAATGTCATCTTGAGCTCTGCATTTGACTGTGATGTACTTAGTTCAAAGGGGTTACAACTCTGATCTATTTTTCTAGTGTCTGATGACAGATTCATAATATTTGGTCACTTTGTAGCTGTTACTATAATCAAATAAAATTTATCCCAGTAACTGAGACCTGATATCTTTCAGGGAGCATTTTTGAACCTGCCACACAAGAGAACTAGTTCAGTGATTCAGTTGATGAACATTGTTACTGCTTCTGAAAGAACAAGTTTAACATGTATTGAGGAAAATGTCTCATTGGTACCCTCAGAGAAACCCACCTGTTCAGTAATGAAAGAGCCAGATTTGGGAGATGTTAAGAATAAATAAGGGAGCTGGAGATGTTGCTCAGTGGTTAGAGCACTGGCTGCTCTTACAGAGGACTGGGATTCAGTTCTCAGCACCCACACAGTGGCTCACAACTACCTGCAACTCCAGTTCCAGGGGATCTGATGGCCTCTTCTGACCTCCATGGACATTGCACAACATGGGAGCACTTACGTACATTTTGGCAAATCACACATCCACATAAAACAAAAGTAAAAAATTTAAAGCCCGTAGCTTATGTTAGCCTGTATTCCTGTCACTAGTGCACATGGAGAAAATGCTTCCATGGGCACTGCATGCATATAGTGCACATAAAGATAAGCAGGCAACACATACATTTAAATAAAAATATTTTAAAAGTAAATAAGATCAGTAGCAGCCATCGAAGGGTTTCTGTTTTCTATGATGGGAAGGAAATGATGGAAACTGGAAGCTTGAGAAAATTTGAAATGAGTATTATAAAAAATAGAAAGTATGGGGCTGGAGAGATGGCCTAGCGGTTAAGAGCGCCGACCGCTCTTGCAGAGGACCCGGGTTCGATCCCCAGCACCCACATGGCGGCCAAAAACCGTCTGAAACTCCAATTCCAGGAGAACTCCAGTTCCAGGGGAATCCGAGACCCTCTTTCTTTTTTTTTTTATTTTTTTTTTTATTATTATTATTATTTATATTTTATTGTGTATGAATGTATTGTCTGCATGAGGTCTGTGCACCCGTGTCGTGCAATGCCGCGGAGGTCAGAAGAGGGTCTCAGATTCCCCTGGAATCTCTCCATCTCTCCAGCCCCCGAGAACCCTCTTCTGACCTCCATGGCATTGCCACTGACATGGGTGCACAGACCTGCATGCAGACAGTTACATTCAACACATACGGAAATAAATTAATAAAAAAAAAAAAAAAAAAAAGAAAAGTAATTTTAACAGAAATATGGTATTTTTGTGCACTCATTAAGATTGACCATGAAATGATTGTTGTAGCCATCTGTCCCCTTACGCTAATTTCCATTTGGACTTGATGCAGTCATGGAGAAAGTGAGTAGCTGGATTCATCTAGAATTGGTACTTTGCTAAGACTGCAACCTAAGGACTTCAGGGTACTGATAAGAGTATTTTTAGTAAGATGGAGCATGAAATTTAAGTTGACTAAGAAACTGTACAGTGAAAGGAAGATAAATGTGAGCAAAGTAGAACGTTAGCTACTCAGGAACCTTGTGGGTCAAGTGGTATTCATACTGATGGTGCTACAGCAAGCCCAGAAGAGCAGCTTGTGGTTATCATGGGCTTCTTGACTATTTTCTACAGGTGGATCAGTTTCTGGTGATTATAGGCACAGGTGGCTAGGAATACACAGAAGGATTGATTATTATGGGTAAGAATGTTAAGTGAAAGCCCTTGATTTGGGAGGGTTTAGTCTTAATACACATTATTATGGATATCAGCCAGCATGGTAGCAGGACTTAGAAGTTAAGAGGAAGACCTTAATCAGGTGTGAAACTGACCAGGTAGTGATGGTGTGACTAGGCTACCTACCATTAGATTCTAACACCAGGGTACTGGTTATAATTGAGTATCGACCTGAGCTTTAAAAGGAGCAAGGATTTTTGTTGTTGTTGTCTCTGTGTGTGTTGGTTGTGTGTTTGGTGTGAGATGAGAGAGAGAGAGAGAGAGAGAGAGAGACAGAGAGAGAGAGACAGAGAGACAGAGAGAGAGACAGAGAGAGAGACAGAGAGAGAAAGAGAGAGAGTTATAAAAGCTGGACAGTGATAGCATACCTTTGATCACCATTTGAGAGGAGAACATGGTAAGTGGTCTTTGAGATAACTCAAGATTTCATAGCAAAGAGGTAAAACAGATGCTTGGATAAAAAATTTGAGGATACAGGAAATTTGGAGCTCTCCAGTGCTAGGTGTCCACAGGAAGAGTCAGGATACTGGCCAGGAGTGAAGGCCTGAACCAAGTTCAGGGGGTGGAGCTTCGTGGGTGATGGGACATAACTTTTTTCTTTGCACTGACATGAAGGCTAAGATTGAATCTATCTCCTCACCATTTCTGTTTCTTTGACATGGGCATGAACACTAGTGCCCAAAATACTTGACTGATTTGACTTAGGTTAAACATGCAGTTGATTGCAGTTTTGACTTACCTCACAAGTCAAGCAGTGCATTCTTTGTAGGTTTTTGTTTCTGTTCTCAGCTGAAAGCAGTAGAGGACAGGAGTCAGAAGTAAAAGGCAGAGAAGGCCGGGCATGGTGGCGCATGCCTTTAATCCCAGTACTTGGGAGGCAGAGGCAGGTGGATCTCTATGAGTTCAAGGCCAGCATGGTCTACATAGTGAGCTCCAGGCCAGCTGGGACTAAAGGGAGACCCTGTCTCAAAAAGACCCAAAAAAAGGCAGAGAAAAGAAGGTGGTGCTGATGCAAAAATAACTGGGAATCTGTGCAATAGGCTTGTCTTATTAACCTGAGTTATTTGATGTGAGTTTACAGTAGTCTGAATCCCTTGAACATTTCTGCTGTACTTGGAGTACACACTTAAGGAATGTGACTTAAATAGTTGGTAAAACCAAATATATCATACTAAGCAAAGATCACATGATATTTCACAATAATTGTGGATCAGCTCTGTAACCAGAGGTAACTCCAATTGGCCATATTTTGTGGGGGTTTGTTTCTGGGCTGTTTGTTCTTGGGGGCGGGGGTAGAATGTATAGCTCCCACTGGAGCTCACTGTATAACTCAAGATGGCTTTGAATTCAGATCATCCTGCCTCAGCCTCCCAAGTGCTGGATTACAGGTATATATCATCATGACCCCTCCTTTTTACTTGGTTTTTGAAAAAATGTTATGGCTGGGCATGGTGGCATACGCCTTTAATCCCATCCCTTGGGAGGCAGAAGCAGGCGGATCTCTGTGAGTTCAAGGCCAGCCTGGTCTACAGAGTGAGCTCCAGGACAGCTGGGACTAAAGGGAGACCCTGTCTCAAAACGACCACCCCCCCAAAAAAATGTTATAACCAAGTATGGTCTGGGAAGCTTAGAAAGTTTAGGGTAACAGATTTGCTTGTTCTATAACATTTTTAAAGCTACACAAATTTTATGAGCTGCTTTTGAGTTTACAGACTCTAGTACTATTTGTAATTCCCATTTTCATTCCTAAAGAGCCACTC
This sequence comes from Rhizomys pruinosus, assembly GCA_009823505.1. Classification (NCBI taxonomy): domain Eukaryota; kingdom Metazoa; phylum Chordata; class Mammalia; order Rodentia; family Spalacidae; genus Rhizomys; species Rhizomys pruinosus. Next base: position 416,827 of record VZQC01012005.1, on the reverse strand, counting down.
CTGTTTAACACTGTTGCCCTTCTATCTGCTGTTATTTTTTGATAGTTACTATTTTTTCCTCCTGTCCAACATTTCATCTGTTGGTTTCCACTTTGAGGTTCACATCAGACAGCTGCAGAAGCTGAGTGTCTTGTTGGTGACCATTTTTAGCACTTCTGAACTGACAATTTGTTTTTGTGGACTCATTGTTTTACTTACTAGTTTCATGTTACATGATTAATTTTCCTTATGAATTTAAGCTTGAAATGTGCTTTTTGACTATCTTCATGAACAGAACAACTTGAGAATTACTTTGGAAAACTTTAACAAGTTAATCAGAATGTTCCCAATTTCCAAATGTGCATAGTTTGTGGTAATCATGTAGTTATAATCACTACAAAACAAGGAAAGTAAAAATTCTGCATTCATTCCAGAATTGTAGATAGGACTGTAATATACTTATACACATGTTTTCTCACTTTATCTTCCTATCTGTGCACTAAACTCCAAATAGAGTACAGCAGCAAACAACTAGTGATGCAGAGAGATTGAAACACTGAAAAACATTAAAAACACACACACAAAAAAACATTAAAACATACAAAAGGTAAAAGACTGAAATTAAAATGCAAACTAAGAATTAAAATATTAATATATATTAAGGCAAAATTAAGGGCATAAAACACAAGGGGTTTTTTTGTTGTTGATTAGTGTAGCCAGCATTGCTTAACAGAAAAGGCCTGATTTTTCTCCACTATGGACATCTCACAACCATTTTGAAAGTTGAACAAATCAGGCTGCAGTTTTGGCTCAGTTTGTTCTCTACCATATTCACCCAACTTCTCCCAGCTGACTACCACTTCTTTAGCCTTTCAGCAACTCTTCCTCCCAACTTTACTTTTTATTTGGATAGGTCACCACGGATGAAGATTTTCTAGTCAGAAGTTCTTTAAGTATGTCAGAGAATTAGCACATGGTCATGTCTAATCAGTAAAGTGGTTGGCAATTTTTTTCAGGGAAAACATTTCCATGACCAGGATGCTGGAAATGCTTTCCAAGAGTTCACCAAATCCTGAAGTGTAGAGTTCATCAGATCCGGAAGTGTAGAATTTTATGGTATAGGCATAAACATTTCTGTTTGACAAAATAATAAAGATGTATTGGAGCCTAGTTCTAATGATTTGAGATTTGTATTCTAAATCCAGTTTCTTTTACACCAACTTAATAGAAATAGAAGGGAACAAACCTTGACTTAGGAAGGACATCTTCAGAAAGCCAATAACATTGTACTTGATGTAAGAGTGGTTGCCTTCCTCCTCTGATGGGAAGCGGTGGCAAGGTTGCTCATTCTTACCCCCTTAGTCACCATAATTCCAGTGAGCACAGTCAAGGGGCATGCAGATTGGAAAGGAAGAAGTAAATGGAACTTGCTTTATGATGGGATCACATATGTAGACAGCACTACGTGATCTGTAAGAGAATATGAACTAGTAAGCACATTCAGCAAGATCACAGGTACATGAAACCACACAAAGAATCCATTGAGTGTCCCTGTGCTAGCAAAAACACTTGTGGAAAACTGAAATTAAAAACAGTATTTGGAATTGCTAAAACTTTAAAATTTAGATTAAAAAACATAACTTTTGTACTAAGAACTATAACCTAGTAATAAAGCAAAGACCTAAATAAATATATTCATAAATTAGAAAACTCACTATAGCCTAGATATGTGTGTGTGTGTGTGTGTGTGTGTGTGTGTATAAATAAAATCTGGAACAGATATAAGTCTAACAAAAATTCTTGTTTGACTCCCAGCAAATTTTTCTGTCACTTTAGACAATTTTTTTTTTTTTTTGAGGCAGGGTCTTCCTTTAGTCCCAGCTGGCCTGGAGCTCGCTCTGTACACCAGGCTAGCCTTAAACTCACAGAGATCCACTTGCCTCTACCTCCCAAGTGCTGGGATTAAAGGTGTGCACTACCACGCCTGGCACTAAAGATGGTTCTTAGCTGCCATGTTGGTGCTGGGAATTGAACCCCGGTCCTCTGCAAGATCAGTCAGTTCTCTTAACCGCTGAGCCATCTCTCTAGCCACTAGACAAAATTCTGAAATGTATAGGGAAAAGCATAGTAGCTGCGACAGTTTGGGACTTGGGGAAGTGGGAGGAGTCATCATTCAATTTTAAGACTAATTATATGCTTAGAATAATCCGGACGCCAGGTGTGGTGGCGCACGCCTTTAATCCTAGCACTTGGGAGGCAGAGGCAGGCGGATCTCTGTAGGTTCAAGGCCAGCCTGGTCTACATAGTGAATTCCAGGACAGCCAGAGCTACAGGGAGACCCTGATAAATAAAATAAAATAAAATAAAATAAAATAAAATAAAAACGCAGGTGAGATGATTCACTTGCATGAAACCTGGAAGTGGATTCGCATTCTTTGAGGATACAGTTCGGGAACCTCAACATGTTCCCCAAAGGCCCCAGCGGGTCTGGAGTCTCCCTGCTTTTCTAGCCTATTTGTGTTTTCATTGCCTTTGCATTCTGGCCTCTGTCTTGCCTGCTAGCTTCCTAAGCTCTTTGGCTCTCAAAGTCTTTGCACATTCTGACTCCATTTGCTAGTGTCNGGTCTCCCTGTAGTCCCAGCTGTCCTGGAACTCACTCTGTAGACCAGGCTGGGCTTGAACTCACAAAGATCCGCCTGCCTCTGCCTCCCAAGTGCTAGGATTAAAGGCGTGCGCCACCACGCCCGGCGGGGGTTTCCTGTTAATTTTTGACAGAAGTACATACAATTTACTAGAAGAAAGATTGCGTCTTTAGCATGTGCTGCTGTGGATATTGATAAACTGCAGTGAGTCTTTAAACCCCATGCTTTATACAGAATTTTCTCCAGTGGAGCACATGTCTAGATGAAATCTCCAGACTATAAAGCATCCTCTCCCCTCTTCGTTCTCACATTCTACTCCTACTCTCTGACTAGGAAGCTAGTCTGTTGTTTCTATAATTTTGTCATTTCAGGAATGCCATGTAAGTAGAATCATACAGAATAAGACTTTGGGGAATGTTTTCTTGATAAAACTAACACATTGTTTTTACCATCTATCCAAAATGTTCGTGCATGATCACAGTCATTTTTATGGCTCAGTAGGGTTTACACAGCATGAATGTACTACAGGTGCCCCAGAGATGTAACTATTCTGGAAACCTTTCACTTTCTTTTCATCTTCACTTATTTCAAAGTAAAACCCTTTTTGAAAAATCCCAGGTAAGAAATTCCCAGAGAGAAATAAACCAAATGAAGGCTCAGGATTTCTGGAGCCTTGAGTCTATGACACTTAGACTGGCTTTTATCCAGGAAGGCTTTTTTTTTTTTTTTTTTTTGAGACAGGGTCTCCCTATAGCCCAAGCTGGCCTGGAACTCTCTCTGTAGACCAGGCTGGCCTGGAACTCACAGAGATCCTCCTGCCTCTGCTTCCTGAGTGCGAGAATTAAAGGCTTGTACCACCACACCCAGCTCAGGAAGACATTTTTAAAACAGGCTCCTCCTGAACTATAGTTCTGTCCCAATATAGATAAAGGCAGGAAACTTTATTAGAGATACATCGAGTTGTTTTGCATTGATAAAAGATATACTTCAATAGGAAAACAAAATAGCTCTAAAATTTACGTAACTAATACTCTTGACTTCATTATATAGAAAATAAAAATTTAAAGAACAAGGAAAAGACAAAATCCATAATTAGTTTTCATACTTATTAATGATAGACTAAGCATTCAAAATAATGTCATAAAACTTGTGCATCTTTTTATCTAGTTCACATCTGCAGTACCTGGTCATATCCCCTTTTTAACTACTCATTTTGATTGGGAGGGTACATTTCACAGCCACCAAATAAGTATAACATGCTAGTATCTTTGGCTTGTTGAAAATATTCAGCAATTATTGAACATACCAAAATGTCAGTCTTTTTTTAAATTTTTGTAAATTCCATAAAATATACTTTGATCTTATTTATATCCCCTCTTGTATCTGTATTTTCCCCAGTTTCCTTCCACCCCATCCCTGGAACCAAGGACCAAATACAGGGCCTTCTACCTTGTACCTTGTACCTTGTACCTTGTACCTTGTACTTGTACCTTGTACCTTGTACCTTGTACTTGCTAGGCAAGCCCTCTACCACTAAGCTAAATCCCCAATCCCTCACCTGTCATTTTTAGTAGTTTTCTGTTTCTAATTTATGGTTCCAATTCAGATACATTTAAATATTTTATTTTTCTTCTATGTGTGTGAGTGTATTGCTTACCTGTATCTAAGTGCACTTATGTCATGTGGTTCCTACAGAGATCAGAAATGGGCTTTTGAGTCCCTGGAACTGAAGTTACAGTTAGCAACGATGTGGGTGCTGGGATTCGAACCTGGGTTTTCTGCAAGAATAGCCAGTGCTCTTAACCCAGTGCTGAGCTATCTCTCTAGCTCCTAATTTGGTCATTTTTAGTAATTAATTGGTTTTTTAAATTGAATTTTTTTGTTTAGCTAGGGATCAGATATTAGTTGCATAAACTTTGATCATTCCAGTGTTTAAATTATTCATATGTTTATGTTACCTGTGTCTAGAGTTTACTGATAAAGTGTGCTGGATAGCTTTAGTGTCAACTTGACACACCTGGTATGAAGGGGCCTCAATTGGGAATTGCTTTCATTGGACTGGCCTGTGGCCATGTCTGTGGGGAATATTCTTGATTGTTCAGTGATGAGAGAGGTCACAGTCCACTGTGGGTGGTGCCACCCCTGGGCAGGTGGGTCCTGTATTGTATAAGAAACCAGTCTGGCCTGGCGTGGTGGTGCATGCCTTTAATCCCAGCACTCTGGAGGCAGAGGCAGGTGGATCTCTGTGAGTTCAAGGCCAGCCTGGTCTACATAGTGAGTTCCAGGACAGCTGCAGCTACAGNAAAAAAAAAAAAAAAAAAAAAAAAAAAAAAAAAAAAAAAAAAAAAAAAAAAAAGCCTATACCAAGAAGATGTAAGGAATTTTGACAAATCAACTAGAAAAGGTAAGTAGACAGGAAGTATGCCCCTTCTTATTAGTACAAATTAGGACAAATTTTAAAGTTTAAAGTTTTAACTTTAAAAATCTAAGTTCCAAAAGTTGAGGTTTCTAGCTGGAAACTAATTTCCTCATGTCTAGTAAAGGTGTTCTTGTGAACCAGCAGTTCAGCTCCCAGACTCCCCAGAAGATAGGGCAGATATCCTAGGGAAGTGTAAGCAGATATATGGGAGACATCCTAGGGAAGTGTAAGCAGATATATGAGAGACATCCTAGGGAAGTATAAGCAGATATATGGGAGACATCCTAGGAAAGTGTAAGCAGATATATGGGAGACATCCTAGGGAAGTGTAAGCAGATATATGGGAGACATCCTAGGGAAGTGTAAGCAGATATATGGGAGACGTCTGTCAGCCTGTGTATAAGAGCCCTTTTCATTGCAGTACATTCGTATGACAGAAACCCATTGCACTGATTAACTAATGAACTGCAGTTATACCTATGCATGTAGTCACAAAAAATGAAAGAAGCATGCTCGATTTGGCAGCACATATACTAAAATTGGAACGATACAGAGATTAGCATGACCCCTGTGCAAGACCCTCTTCTGACCTCCGCGGCATTGCACGACACGGGTGCACAAACTTGCATGCAGACAGTACATTCATACACATACAGAAATAAATAAAATTAAAAAAAAAAAGAAAAGAAAAAGTGAAAGAAGCCACAGAAAGGATATATATCCCATGATTTCTTTTATGTGAAGTTCAGTAAAAAGCAAAACTAAAAAATACCTCTGGGATCAATACTGGGTTTATAAAACTAAGTGGAAAAGCAGACAATGATTTTTCTGAGGATCCTGGATGGCTGGTTGCTTCTTAGGGTCGTACGGTCCTCATACTCTGCTAGCCTGCGTTTTCATCTCATCAGTTTGTGTAAGATGAGAATATCCGTGACATGCTAAGTAGAGATTATCTTCGGGCTAATGATTTCACTGCCCTTTTGAGCACATACACTGGAGTTTCTTCTAGTGTAGATTCTTCCTCCTGGCTTGTATATCCAGTTGTTCACAAATCCTATTGACTGATACTTGTAGTTATTCTCAAATCTTTCCTTATATCTGTTTACCTGGCCAACTTCATTAGGGTTGCTTCAAGTCCATGTACATAGGCTGTCTGGCAAAGAAATACATTCATCCTATTTTTCTGGCCTTATTTTTGGCAGGATCCTTTTGCATAGCCAGACCAGTTGTTTTTACTCTTAACAGTTACTGCTTCTGCTCTGTATTCCTTTCCTCCCACGGCTCACTCCCTTCACTCCCCATCCCTACTGTTTTTCTTCCTGAACAGTGACTCTCAGAAAGAAAAGTATTTACCTGTGTTTTAGACTGGATTATCTTAGCCTCAGAGACCTCAGTAACACTGCATTTGTTTTTCTTCAGACTCTGTTTTTCCCTTGACTTAAACTTGGATGTTTTAGCCACCTAGTTTCTGTGTTCCTTGAAGTCAGTCATCTTTGCTTCTTCTTCAGAGCCCTCAGCATGCTATTGTTTGTATAAAATAATGGGAAAATACAAATGGAAACACACTTTTTGTTACCCCTCCAGTTTTGGGGGCAGTGTGCCTGAAATCATTACATTTTAGAATTAAGAGCAGTCTTACCAGTGATTTATTCCAAGACCTTAATTTTGTTCATGAGAAATACGTACCTCCTAAATATGTAAATCTCAGTTTTGTACTGTTGAAATAATTTGTAGCTTCTGAAATTTTCAGACCTCATTTCCTGAATTTCATAAATAATCAGGTTCATTTGAGTACTGGAGAAAGTTTTTATCCCAGTTGACAGAATTTTTTTTAGGAGTGAGTCCTTGACTTTTGAGGTTTGCCTTCAGCCCTGCAGGTGAGCTTCAGTTGCCTTATCCCTCCCTTGATGTGAGCCCCCAAGCAGGACCATAGCCTTCTTTTCTTCATTTAACCCTGTAGAAATCCATCCTATTAGTCCTGTTTCCTGTCCCCCACCTGCTGGAGTGCCCTCTTGTTTTAATATACCCTCTGCTATCCATTCCTCAGATCTTGGTTTTTAGGAAATCTTTTCATGTTCTGTAATAGGTGCTATTAAACAAAAGTGATATTGTTTTAAGAAAACAACAAAGGTAGTGTTTATCTTTTCATCTTTAGCTAGTTCTGAAATCTGGTTTCTATTTAAATTTATGACCATTCGGTCCTTCATTTTCCCTGAAACTTAGTTTTCTGCTGTTATTTATGGATTATAATTTACCATCCCCATTCCTTACAATTAAACTGCCTTGTTTTTTCCTACCCACTAGGTGGCTCACCTGCACCACCTTGGTGGCTCTGATTGCCATTTGCCAGCTTTGCCTTTGGTTTCTGCTGATATTGCTTGCGTTTAAACTGTCTGGAGTTTCTGAGGAGATATGTGCTATTTACTTGTTGTATTTAAGTGTGTGTGTGTTTTTGCCACTGTGCAGGCAGTGTGGGGAAGAACCTGGATAATAAAACATTTGTCGTAGCAAATCCATTGCCATGAGTAGAACAAAATGGCCAATAGAGGCATGTGTATAGCCAGCCATGCAGTTTAACTTTTGACATTTCTGCTATTGATGCTGTCTGTAAATACAAACATTTAAAGTGTATTTTTTTAATTTTTATTTTTTCTTCTCACAAGAAAACAACAATACAAAATGACAATAACAAAGCAAAAAAGGGGGGGATTTCCATTTCTTTTCTGGTGAAATAAAGAATCAACCTGCAGGGCTTGGTATATAATTCCCCCTCCCCCTTTTTTTTTTCTTTCTTCTTCTCTTACTCTTTCAGGGCTACCAAAAGGAAAAGTGTTTACTGGCTGGTCCAGGAAGCCTTGCCTTCTCAGCTGAGAGAGTCTGGTTAATTTGGGGGGGGTCCCTCATCTCTAAACTGCTTAGTCAATTTCTAGCTCCTGTTTAGTTATATTACCTTCTGAAAAGGGTCACCCCAGTTGCCAAAGGAGAATCGGGATGCCAACCATTCTGACTTCTTCCATGCTGAAAAGGGACATTGTGTGTGGCAACTGGGATATCCCCCTTTCAGAGGGTTTATCTTAAAAGATTGATCCCCAAAAGCATAACTATAGAGAAGGAAAAAAGTCCTTGACTGGTACTGGTGAAAGCGAAATGAAGGTGGGACTAGTTAGGTGCATGATCTAGGCAGGGGACCAGGAAAAGTAAGAACAGAACAGAGTGAATTCCAGTGTCCAACTTAAAAGTCCATTAGAATTTCATAGCAAGGAGTTTCAAATCTTCTATTTATTAGGGTTTCTCCTTGTCTTCATTTGGCAATGATGTCTGGACTCAGGATCTCCTTTCCAGGCATTTTAATAATCATGATGTGAGTTTCCACATAGATAGTTGCTAAAAAGAAAGAAGAAATTTTATTATTGAGCATTAATTGACAACAATAGTGGACTTGCCCTTTGGCTGCAAGTGGCCCTACACTGTTAAGAAAGGTCAAGATCTAAGTTTTTTATGCCTATTTAACATTATTTCATATAACTTTAAGCCTAATATCTGGAGGCACAATTTTTCAGGCTTTAAAAGAAATATATTGACTATTTATCTTTGGGTTATACTTTCTTTGGGGGGCTTAAGTCCACATAATTAACCAAATTTTTTTTTTTTCTTTTTTTTTTTTGGTCTTTTTGAGACAGGGTCTCCCTTTAGTCCCAGCTGGCCTGGAGCTCCATATGTAGACCAGGCTGGCCTTGAACTCACAGGGGTCTGCCTGCCTCTGCCTCTGCCTCCCGAGTGCTGGGATTACAGGCATGTGCCACCACCCTGGGTATAGACAATCCCCCAGGCCTGCTGTGGAATTTCGCGGTCTGACCATGAAGGGTTGAGAGGCACAGAGTCAAGACCCAGACCCTGGGAATCTGGTGAATGCAGACAGAGGGTGAGCTGTCGCGGACTCGTTTATTGGGGCAGGGTTAGGGTTTATGTACTGTTCGCATTCCTGCTCTCCTCTTAGTGCAGTCGTTGTATCACCTTGTGATTGGCCCAGGTCTGCAACTCAGCTGCTTGTATGGTCTCACCTGCCTAGGGTAGGTTAGGTTGATGAGGGACAAGCTCTGCACGGGCGCACCGCATAATTCTCAGGTAATTTTCAGCATACCATCTACTACAGCCAGGCAACTGTTACCTACCTACTTTGTTTTCTTAAGGTCAACTGAGGTTCTGGTCTTCAGGGGGCACTCAGGTTTTCAAGGGGTGGGGAGGAGTGCCTGGCTCCTTCTGGCCATTTTTTTTTCTTTTTAAAAATATTTTTATTCGTACATCATTTCTCAGTCCCCTTTCCATGGCCCCCGCTCCATCTGAGTTAGTACATTCTGCCGTGCATGTCTTGTATCTTTCTGAGTCTTTCTAGTTTTTCTACGCAGAGGATTATTGTTTTGGGGAGAAGTTTACTGTTTCAGTCAGTTCTTTGTCACAGTCTTTTTGTTATTGTTCCCTCCAATTTGTATTGCTTCAAAATATGCATATATATATATATATATATATATATACGTATATATGTCACACATATAGTAAAATTATGTTTTCTGAAAATGGACTGTATGTTAATTCCAAATACTTCTGGCCATTCTTTTTTTTTCTTAAGTTTAAAACGACATTTACTAATTCACATAAATATTTTGAGAATGCATACATCTTTCTCCCCTTTCCAAATCTTTAGCATAATTTATCATAGATTTTTAATAAACTACTGCAAATATCTAAAATAGGAAAGAGAATTTAAAAAATATGAAAAAGTGAATAACTGCCAGATATGTGAACTTATGTCAGGATGACTTTTTTGAAACTCTTATTAAAACAGATTTTACCTATAAAAAGAAAGTAGTTTAAATTTGTGATCTGTTTTGACAGCAGTTGAATTTTCACATGAAAAATAGTAAAATTTCAACTAAAGAGCAAACGAAATGTTGAGATTTGCATTTATACTTTAAAAATTCTACCAACTTCAACAAAGAAACAATGACTTTATATTAATTTATGATAGTACCATGGTCCGAAACACACTGTCAATGACAACTTTTTCGATCTTGCTTCTGCACAGCAGGAGAACTGTTAGTATATAGTCTGTTTTTGAAGACAACACTAGACAGATGTTGCCTGATGTCTAGGTAATGCTGAATGTGACAAAACCAGTGGGGCGCATTAAGATACTTCTCCTTGTCCTGAGCTGTAGGTCAGCGATGAAGCAATGGAGGCCATAGTAGAGCAGGAGGTCCGCCAAGGTGAAGTTATATCCTGCAAGGTAGACTTTATCTTCAAGATAGGAATTGAGATCCTTCAGCAGAGGGTGGATCCCTTCTTCACTGGAGTATCCATCTACTCTAGTGATCCTATATTCTAACCACTGCTGAATTAAGACCTTTTCTTGTACAGTACTTCCCAGCAAGTATCCCTTATTGGCTTGCTTGACTAGATGAGTTGTTAGTGTAGTCAGTCCTGTTAGACCTGGGCCATTATTTGTGGCCTGGAGTCTGCTGCTTGCCCTGAGCGCTGTACTCACTCCTTCCTCAGCCCCGTTGACTTCTCCAGCAGCTTTAGCTCCACGGGAACTGACATCTTTCGGCTCTGGCCATTCTTAACCAGTTCCATCTACTGAGAACAAGGTCAGGTCTTGCTAGATCAGGCTTCCCTTTGGAGCACAAGGCAACTTTCCTATATGTTGACCTTCTTTATAGACTGGACACTGGCTGGGGTTCTGTTAGTGGATCTCCAAGACTTCCCTATACAGGAAGCCTGGTGACTCACAATTGCAAAACATTTTAAGAGATGCCCCTATACAAAATCCCCTGGGACTAATTGACCTCAGAGGGTAAGGAACAAAATTGTCCCTTAAATCCCTTGGCCAAATTGGTATGGGCATTAAGTATCCAAAAAAGTTGTTACAGCAATCTGATACTTTTAATTACTGTATCGTATTTAGATAAACGAAGAAAAGCCCAAGAAACCTTGCATAAATGTTTACTGGAAGAGATTTAACACCATAGGATAAGCAGGCAAAGCCAATGAGAGATTTAAACAATTTTAAGGATATCTAAATATAAATGATTTACTACAAACAGAAGTCTCTTTATTTTCCCAAACCCCATATCCTGGTTTGTAGTTTTCCGATAACAGGGAACATACCTATTAACCAGAATTAAGCTGATAAAATTTACCAAGTCCATCCAGAATCAAATTATCTTGAAATGGGCAGAACAAATGTCAAAAAGTAACACTTGCCTAATAGACAAGAGACAAAGAATACCTTTCAATAATCAGAGGTAACCCGTTACTTGTCCATGTCCCTTTAATCCAAATTTCCAACTGGAAGTCCAGTACAAGCCAGGAATGGACTGAGAACCAACCACAACCCTGTATGGTTATAGTCCCATTTAGATCATTGGTAAGCTGGGTTTAGTGTTTATACCATTCCACTTTGGAACATTAAACCACTTCAATCCAGTACAAGTATCTTATTTTCTACTAAACTTTGCAATATTTATACCCCTCCAGACAAACAGGACAGTTCCTTCCCCCACCCCCGCCCCCACCTCCAAACACATCACCACAAAATAAAAACCTTAAAATGATCCTACAACTCCAAGGGCAGACTCCTGGCAACTAAATCTTTCCAGATACTCAGAGACACACCACATAGGCCTGGCAAAAAGCCTGTCTATCCACCCCAAAGATGTTCCACCTAGTGTTCAAAACTCCAGCACACAAAACAAAACCAAAGGCCTTGAATTCTATTTTATTTAATATTAACTTAGCGACTCCTTATTTCTTAGTACCATTTACTTGTATTATTTTATTTTTACCATCCTTTCACCTTGGGATAGTGCCTGTCTTTATTTTTTTATTTTTATTTATTTTTGTTTATTTTTTTATTTTTATTTTTTATTTTATTAAGGGAGTCTACAATATAAGGGCACAGTTGTTTTCAGATCACATTGACGTTGCTCAGTTTGCCATACAATTAGGTAATTAATGCTAGCATCCACAGATGAGGAATACCATTTGTCATTTGTTTTTCTGGGACTGTGTTACTTCACTCAGCATGATATCTTCTAGTTCCAACCAGTTACCTGCAAAGTTCATGATGTCATCTTTCTTCACCTCTACATAGAACTCCATTATGTAGATGTACCACATTTTAGTGTCCATCTTTAAAGGTGAGGTAAGTTTCTTGCAGACAAGAAAAAAAAAAGACAAGTTTTGCTTTTTTTAATTAATTATTGTTTAAGGGATTCACAATATAAGAGCACAGTTGTTTTCAGATCACATTAATGTTGCTCAGTTTGCCATACAAATAGATAATTGGCACTGGCATCCACAGATGAGGGATACCATTTGTAGTTTGTTTTTCCCGGGACTACTTCACTTACCATGATATCTTCTAGCTCGAACCATCTACCTGCAAAGTTCATGATGTCATCTTTCTTTACTGCTGCATAGACTTCCATTGTGTAGATGTACCACATTTTCTCTATCCACTCCTCAGTTGAGGGGCACTTGGGTTGGTTCCTCCACTTTGCTATTGTGAAGAGAGCTGCAATAAACATGGCTGTGCATGTATCTCTGCAGTAAGATGAGTCTTGTGGTATACCCAGGAGTGGTATGACTGGGTCAGGTGGCAAGCTCATTTTGAGTCTTCCAAGGGTTCTCCACATTGCTTTCCATAGTGGATGAGTGTTCCCCTTTCCCCACAACCTCTCCAGCACTTGGTATCATTTGTTTTCTTGATCCTAGCCAGTTTTATTGGAGTGAGATGATATCTTAAAGTGGTTTTTTTTTTTTTTTTTGGTCTTTTCGAGATAGGGTCTCCCTGTAGTCCCAACTGTCCTGGAACTCACTTTGTAGACCAGGCTGGCCTTGAACTCACAAAGATCCGCCTGCCTCTGCCTCCCAAGTGCTAGGATTAAAGGTGTGCGCCACCATGCTGGGCCTTAAAGTGGTTTTAATTTGTATTTCCTTAATTATTAGCAACATGGAACACTTTTGAAGATGTTTCTCAGCCATCTCTAATTCCTTACTTGTGAAGTCTCTGTTCAGCTCTTTGCTCCATCTTTTGAGTGGGTGTTTGTTTTCTTTCTTCTTTGTTTTTTGAGCAGTTTATAATGCTCTGTCAGATGTATCTGCGGTGAAGGTTTCCTCCTACTCTGTGGGTTTTCTCTTCACTTCCTTGATTGTTTCTTTTGATGTACAGAAGCTTTTGAGTTTAATGAGGTCCCATTTGTCAATTGTTGATCTTATGTCTTGCGCAGCTGCTGTCTGATTTAGGAAGTCTTTTCCTACACCTGTGTCTTGCAGGATGCTGCCAACTTTTTCTTTTATCACCTTCAGAGTTTTGGGTTTCACGTTGAGGTCTTTGATCCATCTGGAGTTGACTTTTGTACAGGGCGAGAGGTAGGGGCTTAACTTTATTCTTCTGCAAGTGGTGATCCAGTTTTGCCAACACCACTTGCTGAAGATGCTGTCTTTTCTCCATTGTGTCTTCTTGGCCCCCTCGTCAAATATGAGGTGGCTGAAACTGCAGTGCTCAAGTTTGGATCTTCAGTTTTGTTCCATTGGTCAACAGGTCTGTTTTTATGCCAGTACCAGGCTGTTTTTTTATGACTATAGCCCTGTAGTATCATTTGAAGTCTGGTATAGAGATCCCCTCTCTTTTGCTCTTTTCACTCATGGTTGCTTTGGCTATTTGGGGTCTTTTGTTTTTCCAACTGAAATTAAGGATTTTTTTTCCAAGCTTGTGAAGAATGTCTTGGGGATTTACATTAAATCTGTACATGAGTTTGGGTAGAATGGACATTTTTACTATATTAGTTTTCCCAATCCATGAGAATGGGAGGTTTTTTCCATCTTCTGATGTCTTCTTCAATTTCCTTCTTCAGGGGTTTAAAAATTTTTTTTGTAGAGATCTTTGGTGCCTTTGGTTAGTTTGTTCCTAGGTATTTTATTGTTTCTGAGGTGATTGTGAGTGGGAAGGTCTTGTATTCCTTCTTCAGTTGCTTGTTGATGTAAAGAAAGGCTACCGATTTTTCTAGGTTAATTTTGTATCCTGCCACTTTACTAAAACTCTTAATTGTTTCTAGGAGTTTACTGGTGGAGTTTTTAGCAACCATATCACCAGCAAAATGAGATAGCTTGATTTTCTCTTTTCCAATTAGTACTCCTTTAATTTCCTTGCCTTGTCTTATTGCCCTAGCAAGTGTTTGAAGCACTATATTGAAGAAGAGTGGTGACAGGCAGCAGCCTTGCCGAGTTCCTACCTTTAAGGGGAATACTTCTGTCTGTTCTCCATTTAGGATGATGTTGGTTGTGGGTTTCCTGTATATGGCTTTGATTACATTGAGGAATGATCCCTCCAATCCAATTCCCTCTAGGACTTTAAGCATGAAGGGATGCTGGATTTTGTCAAAGGCTTTTTCTGCATCAATTGAGATGATCATGTGGTTCTTGTCTTTCAGTCCGTTTATGTGTTTTATGATATTTGTATGTTGAACCATCCCTGCATCTCTGGTATGAATCCAGCTTGGTCATGATGGATGATCTTTTTGATGTGGGTCTGTATGCGGTTTGCAAGTATTTTGTTGAGAATTTTTGCATCTGTGTTCATTAATGAGGTGGGTCTTTAGTTCTCCTTCTTGGTTGTATCTTTTCCTGGTTTGGGTTTTAGAGTGATGCTGGCTTCATAGAAGGAATTTGGGAGAATTCCCTCTGTATCCTTCTCACCAATTTGAGTAATAATGGTTGGAAGTCTTTTTGAAATGTTTTATAGAATTCTGCCTTGAAACCATCTGGGCCTGGGCTTTTTTAAGTTGGGAGGTTTCTTATTACATCTTCAATTTCTTCATATATTATGGGTCTGTTTAAGCTGTTGATATCTTCTTCGTTAAGCTTTGGTGACTCCCAGGATTTCAGATATTCATCCATTTCTCCTAGGTTTTCAAACCTGGTAGAGTATAGGTTTTTGAAGTATTCCTGTATGATTGTCTGGATACTTTCATTGTCTGTTGTGATATTTCCCCTTTCATTACAGATTCTACTGATTTGGAGTTGTTCTTTCTTTTGGTTAACTGGGCTAGAGGTCTGTCTATCTTTTTCTCTCAACCAACTTTTGGATTCATTTTTTGTATTGTTTTCTTTGTTTCTATTTTATTGATTTCTGCTCTGATTTTGTTACTTCTTCCTGTCTGTAGTGTTTAGGGTTCATTTGTTGTTGTCTCTCAAGTGTTTTTAAGTGCAGTGCTAGATTGTTCACTTTTGCTCTTTCTGTTTTTCTAAAGTAGGCACCCAGGGATATAAACTTCCCTTTTAGAACTGCTTTTAAAGTATCCCATAGGTTTTATTGTGTTGTATTATCATTGTCATTCAGTTCCAGGAATGCTTTTATTTCTTTCATTATTTCTTCCTTGACCCATTCATTATTCAGGAGAGTGTTTAGTCTCCATGTGTTCTTATAGATAGTGGGGCTTATCCTGGTGTTGATATTGAGCTTTATTTCCCTGTGGTCTGATAGAATGCATGAAATTATTTCAGTCCTTTTGTATTTGTTGAGGTTTTTTTCTCTGTCCCAGTATGTGGTTGATTTTGGAGAATGTTCCATGGGGTTCTGAGTAGAAAGTGTATTCTCTGGTATTTGGGTGGAATATTCGGTAGTTGTAAGGTCCGTTTGATGTATTGTATCATTCAGTTCAGATGTCTCACTGTTTATTCTTTGTCAGGTTGACCTGTCTAAAGGGTTCAGTGGGATATTCAAGTCACCTACTATGAGTGTGCTGGGCTTAATCTGTGCCTTGAGGTCCTGCAAGTTTGGTGCACCAGAGTTTGGTGCATATATATTCATGATTGTGAAATCTTCATGGTCAGTTGTTCCTTTGATAAAGATGTAATGGCCCTCTTTGTCTTTTCTGATTTCTTTTACTTCGAAATCTATTTTGTCTGATATTAATATAGCAATTCCTGCTTCCTTTTTTGTACCATTTGCTTGGAATATTTTTTCCATCCCTTCACCTTAAGTTGGTGCCTATCCTTGAGAGTGAGATGGGTTTCTTGTAGACAGCATATAGATGGGTTCTGTTTCCTAATCCAATCTCCCAGTCTTTGTCTTTTGATTGGGGAGTTTAGTCCACTAATATTTAAGGTTATAATTGAAAGATATGTGTTGCTTCCTTTCACCTTATTATCCATTTGCATTTTTGGTCTAAGTTTCTACTTTTGCAGTTATGCTTTTCTTAATTTCTCTTTTTAGATGCCTGGTGATAGTTGCTCCTTTCTTCTGTCCTTTGAATTGCTTCAAGTATTCTCTGAAGGGTTGGTTTTCTGGACATGTATTCTATCATCTTGTTTATGTCATGGAAGATTTTTCTCTCTCCTTCAACTATAATCAACATTTTTGCTGGGTAGAGTAACCTGGGTTGGCATTTATAGTCCTTTAACACTGGGAATGCTTTGTTCCACGTTCTTCTTGCTTTCACAGTTTGCACCCAGAAGTCAGTTGTAATTCTCATGGTTTTCCCCTTATATGTAACTTGTTTTTCTCTTGTGACTTTCAGAATTTTGTCTTTGTTTTGGGCATCTAGCGTTTTCTTAACTATGATATGGCGAGGGGAGTTTCTTTTCTGATCTTGTCTGTTAGTTCTATGTGCTTCTTGTGTTTGTATGGGTTAGTCTTTTTTTTAGTTTTGGGAAATTTTCATCTGTTATTCTGTTGAAGATCTGATCAATGCCATTCTCTTGGGATTCTTCTCCTTCCTCTATTCCTGTGATGTGGAGGTTTGATCATTTCATAATGTCCCACAGTTCCTGGTTCCAGTTTCGTGTATTTTTACATTTTTCATAATCTTTACTTGAGGTTTTTATTTGTTCTGTGTTATCTTCCAGGTCTGATATTCTTTGTTCTGCTTCCTCCATTCTACTTCTGAGGCTTTCCTATTCTTTCCTCTTGATTGGATAAGTGTTTTATTTCCTTTTTCGTTTCATCTTGTGATTTCTTTAGTGTTTCCACTTCCTTTTGGAGCATCTCAGTCTCTTCCTGTAGCTCTTTGCTTTGCTGGTTGGTTTCCTTTTTCCGTGTTTTCACTTCCTTCCGGAGTTTGTCATTCTCTCTCTCTAGTTCTTTCTGGCATTTGTCATTCTTTCCCTCTAGGTTTTTCTTGAGTTTTTCATTCTCTCTCCTCAGTTCTCTGACTTGTTCTTTATATTCTTTGATTTCTTTGAATATGTCTGCAATTATTCCTTTAAGATCTGTGTCCTAGGCCACCCCCAGGAGGATCCCACTGTAGGACTCTCCCACAGGGTTGGTAGAGCTTGGTATGGAATTATCCTGCACCTTTCCCATGTTGTCTCTTCATTGTGTCCCTGGCATGTGGGTTTCCCTTTGCCTGTATTCTGATGCAAATCCCAAATACCTCTTCACTGTGTTGAAGGCTTGCTTTGCTTGCCTCCTTCAAATGCCTTTGTTTTTTGTTGTTGTTGTTATTGTTGTTTTGTTCTGTTCTGTTTTTTTCTCCTTGTTTATGGAGTGTTTACTTGTCTAGGTTTCAGGCTTTCAATTTTGTTTATATATTGGAAGTCTAACTTACTCTTCCATTTCTGTTTTGAAGGTTCTCCAAAAAATTGGGTTGAGAATAACCCAGTCAGTACCCTTCTGAGCACTGTGCTCACTCTGCTTCTTGCCAGCCAGTTTCTCTAGGTTGTTTCTAGGGCTTGGTGCTGAGGTGTCTCAGGTTCACTGTTTTCATTTACTGCCTTGCCTTGCGCCCTGGAATCACTATTGTCTTTGCACCAGTTGGTTACTCCCTCAGCAATTCCAGTGGGGGGATGGGGGGGGGAGACAGGGACGGGGACAGTATGCCTCCCTGGTACTCTGTGCTTCAGGTGGTCCTGAAAAATACCCAATATATACTCTGTGCACTCCAAGTTCCACAGTGGCAACAGGCCCACCTTTTATCAGACCAGCTAGCAGGGCAACTCCACTCCCACAGCCACACAAGACAATGATTCATTTATCCAACCAGCCAGTGATACAATTATCCAACAACCCAGTGATAGAATTATCCAACAATCTGCCTTGCTGAAGCACCCGACTCCTACCTATGCTTCAGGTGGTCCTGGGAAGTCCTCGATCTAATCTTCTGTGCACTCCTCCATACTTACTATAAACATCCAGATGTAAGAAATGTAAAGGGTACGGTGTGGGAGGAGGGTTGCAAACCTTCATGCTCCCTCCAGGCACTGCCAGTTCCTCCAGGAACTCCCTGTGTCCAGCTTTCTTTAATTTCCTCAGTAGTTCCTCCAGGAACTCCCTGTGTCCAGCTTTCTTTAATTTCCTCAGTTCAGCTCTATAGTGACTTTATTACCTAATTATGATTGAGAAAATAATTGGCTATCCATTTTATGACCCTAAGACCTATGACTCTAAGACCTATGACCCTAAGACCCTTTATTGTCCTTGAGGTAGGCTCAGGACTGAAAGTTCCAATTTGTAATTACTGATTAATGCCTCTGACAGAGTCATCTTGAAGTTATCCATGAGCCTTTTGTTGGCATATACAGACTGACCCTGAATGCTTTGGAGATTCAAAGGATGTTAGGAGTTGGTTTCTAGAATGTGGAAAAAAAAGGGACCTGGAGAAATGACTCAGCAGTTATAGTTTCCCAATACAAACAAATGGACTTATGCTTGGTTAGCCATATTGACATTGTGAAAAAAGCAAACCACAGAAAAACCAAGCCAATTTAACTGTTGAGCCATGCTTAAATTAAATCTGCAGAAGAGGGGGTGTGGTAGAATGTAAGGGCTTCGATTGGGGTTAATGGTGAAACTACAACAATATAGACTGGACACTCATTTGATCAACTTGATTGAATATACAAGCCCCCCCTGCTGGATGGTGGGACCCATGAGCTGTGTGGGTTTGGGCACAACTGCTTGCAAATTGGTTTTACATGAAGGATGCTTGTACTCACAAATTATCACCTATTGTTAAAAAAAAAGTTCAGAGGTATGCGCTGCCAGGGACCCAGGCTTGGTTCCTAACACCCAGGTGGCTCACAAGTGCCTATAACCTGAGCCAGGAATCCAATGCTCTCTGACTCCTCTGTGGTTCCTGCATGCATGTCAGGCACATAAACTGGCTGGCACACAAATATATATTATATTAATTCTATTATATTTATTATATTATATTATTTATATTTATACTTACTATACTATACTATACATAATAAAAAATCTTAAAATTGTTTCATTACCAAGTCCAGAACAAAAATCAATTTTTTTTCTTATCTAAATCTGCTGCAGCTTAGTATTTTTGGTCTTTCTGGGATTCAAACCCTACAGTGGGAAAACTCATTAATCATTAAAGGCAATTTATTTATTTTATTTATTATTTATTTTTAGTGATGCTTTGTGTATTTCATATCATCATTCCAATTCAGTTCAGGCATATATCCCCTTCCCTTTCCCCCCACCCCACCCCTACACCATCGCGGATCGTGCATTCTGCCATAAGTTTCTGCACTCTTCTCTGTTGTTTTGTTTTGTTTTTTTTTATTTTTTTTTAACAAACTGGGATAATTTGTGAGTACAAAGCATCCTTCATGTAAACCAATTTGCAGCAGTTGTGCCCAAAACCACACGCTCATGGGCCCACCATCCGCTGGGGTGGCTTGTATTTCAATCAAGTTGACTCACTAGTGTCCAGTCTATATTGTTGTAGTTCACCATTAACCCAATCGAAGCCCTTACTTCTACCACACCCCCTCTTCTGCACGATTTCAATTTACGCCTTGGCTAACAGTTTAAATTGGCCCTTGGTTTTTCTTGGTTTGCTTTTTTCACAATGTCAATATGGCTAACCAAGCATAAGTCCATTTGTTTGTATTGGGAAACTATACACTTTTGCTGAGTCATTTTCCAGGNAAAAAAAAAAAAAAAAAAAAAAAAAAAAAACTTTTATGGCTCAAACTATAGAGTTATCTTGTGGAAGGCAATATGAGAGTAAGATACAGCATGAAACTGAAGCTATTTTTAAGTGATTAGTTAGTAATAGTTTTGTACCTAGACAAACATTGTACTTACAAGTCTTTGACTTAGATTTGTTACAGTTCCTGGTTATCACTGTCAAATGGAAATGCTGTGTTTCTCTCCCAACTTCGCTGAGCTTTTAGATACTGAAACATAATGTAATTGACTCTAAAATTTAGCGCTTATGATATGAGAAAAATGGGGACCTTGAGAGCAAAGGAGGCTTTCCCCTTTAGGTCTGCATAGCTTGGAGAGCTGAAGTACAGTACAAAAAACACCAGTCACCCCAAGTTTCTGGGACCTTTGTCTCTCGAACTTGAAGAATGAAGCTCTTCAAGAATGAGAGTGGGAGAGTGGGTTTAGAAAGGAGTTTTCTTATAGGATTATAGGTGAGAGGTGAAGAGAAAGAAGGCAGAGTTCCTGAATAGCAGGAACAGGTCTCAGAAAACAGGATACCACTGAGCTGCTAATCTAGGACTTTTTTTTGTAGGATTTATGGCATAAATTGGGATGAGGCATGGGAAGATGAGCATTATTTTTTTATTTTTTATGTGTATGAATGTACTGTCTGCATGTAGGTCTGTGCACCCGTGTCGTGCAATGCCATGGAGGTCAGAAGAGGGCGTCGGATTCCCCTGGAACTGGAGTTCTCCTGGAATTGGAGTTACAGACGGTTCTCAGCCGCCATGTGGGTGCTGGGGATTGAACCCCCCACCTCTGCAAGAGCAGTCAGCGCTCTTAACCACTAGGCTATCTCTCCAGGCCCGATGAGCAGTATTTTTATTCATATCCTCATTTATAGTTACAAGGTACTGATTTACGAGGTTATATAAAAAGAGAAGATAGCGGGAAACCAGATCTGGAGCCAGAGCTCACTTTTGGGGTCCCTGTCTTAGAACTGCCTGATGAGTTTCTTTTTTTTTTTAATTAAAAAATTTATTCTTTGAGAAATTCATACATGCGAATAATGATTCCTCCCCCCTGCCCCCTCATGGTCTTTTCAAGACAGGGTCTCTCCGTAGCCCCAGCTGTCCTGGAACTCACTGTGTAGAACTCACAAAGATCCACCTGCCTCTGCCTCCCAAGTGCTAGGATTAAAGGCAAAGGCGCGTGCCACCACACCCTTTTAAGTCCCAGGTAGTGCTGCTCATTACATGCATGCGTGAGGGGCCATCCACTGGAGCATGGACAACTTAGAGTGACAACACTCCCAAAGAAGAGTGACTCTCCCTCCCTCAGTAGCTATCAAGGGCCACAACTTCCTCAGTTAGAGGTGGGGCTTAGGAGCTCCCCTCCCCCATGCTGGAAATTTTAGTTGGCTTGATCTTGTGCAGGCCTTGTGTAGATAGCAACAGCCCTGTCAGGTTCTGCAGACAGCATTTCACAGCTCTCCCCCTGATCTTCTGGCTCTTACATTTCTGCTGCTGCTTCTTCAGCATTCCCTGAGCATTAGGGGGCAGGGTGTGATAAAGCCTTCCGCATTTAGGGCTGAGCACTCAAAGTCATATATTCTCAGCATTTTAACCAGTCTTTAGTCTCTGCATTGACTGCTGCCCACTGAGAAAAGAAGTTTCTCTGACCAAGGTTGAGAACAAGCCAACTCCTGGGGTCTACCTGGCCCTCCTCCCTAGGTCTGCATCTTGCTGCAAGTTATGGAACTCTTGGTGCCTGTGGGTCTTACCCTGGTCACCTTGGACTTCCCCCATGGGTCTTCAGCTTCCTTAACTGTGGAAGTGCCTGTCGACCTTACTCTGGGTCAGATGTGGTCCCCACCTTGAGTCTGCAGCTTCCTCAATGAGTTTGTTGTCTGTCTGACCAGTTTCTATTTTCCATTTTTATCAGTTGTTTTCTACTGAGAGTAGGCTCATTTAATTACAGAAATGTATTTTCATGGAATCATTTTCTTCTAACACATAGTACTTAAAAAAAATTCTGATCATAATTACATTGCTAGCAAGATAAACTAGTGGTAATTATATGTAGAATTAACTATTATGAATAAAATCTTCTGTAAGATGCATCTGGGACATGTCTCATTTTCTGTTCTTAATTTGTGGCTTTAAGAAATGTCTCTGGTGGTGGTCAAATGTGATCGACATTTTATTATGAGCCCCAAGAATCTTATTTGTAAAATACTCAGCAAAAGTTATTATTAGAAAATGTCATGCATTTAAATGTATTTCTGGAAATTATTTTATATGACTTTATTTATTTATTTATTTATTTATTTATTTATTTATTTATTTATTTATTTATTTTTGAGACAGGGTCTCCTTTTAGTCCCAGCTGGCCTGGAGCTCACCCTGTAGACCAGGATGCCCTCGAACTCAAAGAGATCCGACTGTCTGCCTCCCAAGTGCTAGGATTAAAGGCGTGCGCCACCATGCCCGGCTATGACTAATATTTTTGATAGGTGAAGATTTAATCCAAGTATAATACATTATACAAAATGTCTTTAAAACTAGATACTCTCGGGGCTGGAGAGATGGCCTAGCGGTTAAGAGTGCCGACCGCTCTTACAGAGGACCTGGGTTCGATCCCCAGCACCCACATGGCAGCCGAGAACCGTCTGAAACTCCAGTTCCAGGAGAACTCCAGTTTCAGGAGAATCCGACACCCTCTTCTGACCTCCGCGGCATTGCACGACATGGGTGCACAAACTTGCATGCAGACAGTACATCCATACACATACAGAAATAAATAAAAATTAATAAAAAAAATTAAAAAAAAAAACCTAGATACTCTCAAGGTTAGTGCTATCAGCTTTTGACCCCATAATTGTAGAACCAGTAACAAGAGCAAGCTCCAATTGATACATAAAGGAGATTTTTATTCTTGGCCAAAACCAGAAGGGGGCGGGGGGCACACACACTCACTGAGACTTGAAAATCAACTTCAGAATCTCTTTTCCTGGGCGTAGGCAGAATTTTCTGAAATTTGAGTACCTCCTTGTGATAATCTGGACAACAAGAGAAGGGAGCTGAGCATGGGCATTTAGTTCTCTGCTTCCCCGCTGCAGGTGGGGTGATCACAGACTCCTGCTGCTGTGAGTTCCTGCCATGATGACTTCAGCTGGAAGCCCAAGCCAACCCACCCTTCCTAAATTGATTTTGTCAGGTGTTTTGTCCCAGCAACAAGTAAAATCACTAATGGGTTCCTCTTTTCTGTCCTTCATGGTTCTTTCTGGAGTGTTCACACTAGTTATCTACTGTCCTCCTGTTCCTGAATGTGTTGTTTTAAAATTCAGATTATAATGAAGTTAGAGGTTGTGTGGTGGTCACTCTGGCCTTGTTGGGCCGGTCAGTTTGACTAGCCCACCTGTAGAGTAACTTCTGGCCTATATTGCAGCATCCTGTGCTCAAAGATACAGATTAGGGCAGAGTAGAAATTTGGTGAGGTTGTGTAGACAGTATGAAAGCAGGGCAGGATTATGCTAGGGATGAGGTAGATCACTACAGCATTTGAGTAGCATCACAAGGCCTTGAGTTTAGAAAAATCAATAAATCCAGGGAATTCTTTCTTCTGTAAAGCACACGGTTTATGTAGAGATTTGTGAATATGAAGTGTTCTTCATTTTAAAATAAAAATACCTTTTTGAGTACCTTGGAAAATGGCACATTCCTATAAATTTATTAAGGTCATCTGTTTTTCCTCAATTGAATGTTATTGAGAAAATTGACTTTTTTTAAACACCAAAAACGTTGACCAGCCTAGTTCCACCTTCCTAATAGTTTGAGATTTTTGTATTTTGAATACAAATTGATTTTAGAAACTTAGATATCAGCTAACTGACGTGTTATGGCAATAACATACCCTTACTGTGTATTCTGTTACTTAAAGTACACTTTCTATTTGCCTTTTGTATTGTTTTAAAAGTAACTTCACGCCTTTAATCCTAGCACTTGGGAGGCAGAGGCAGGCGGATCTTTGTGAGTTCAAAGCCAGCCTGGTCTACAGAGTGAGTTCCAGGACAGCTGGGCCTACAGGGAGACCCTGTCTCGAAAAAGACAAAAAAAAAAAAAAAAAAAATTAATAAATAAAAAAATAAAATAAAAGTAACTTCCCCATCAGGGACACTGGTACAGAGGTCTGAGACCTTTAGTTAATAAAGTGAGTGTATGCTTAAAGTCTTGAAAATGAGTGCCCAGCTTAGCCATTTATGTGGTTGCCATTATTTAAAGGAAGTCCCCCTCAAAATAGAGAAATTGTGATTGGCATACAAGACAGGGTACTTCTTCACAGGTACTGGGCAGATATTAAGTATTGTTCAAAAAAATCTTTTAGGGGCTGTAGCGGTAGCTTATCCGTTAAGAGCACTGGTTGCTCTTGGAGAGGAGTTGGAGGTTTGATTCCCAGCACCCATATGGTAGCTAACAGCTGTCGATAACTCCAGTTCCAGGTGGTCTGACACCCTCTTCTGACCTCTGCAGGCAGTGCATGATGCAGGCACACTTACAATCCATGTAGGCAATACACTTATGCACATAAAATAAAATAATAAAAAATGAATTTAAAAATCTTTTAAAATCTAGGCTAGGCCTGGTGGCACACGCCTTTAATCCCAGCATTCAGGAGGCAGAAGCAGGAAGGATCTCTGAGAGATCAAGGCTAGCTTGGTCTAGATAGAGAGTTCCAGTCCAACCAGGGCTATAGAGAGACTGTCTTAAAAACAAAAACAAGCTGGGCATGGTGCTACACACCTTTAATCCCAGCACTTGAGAGGCAGAGACAGGCAGATCTCTGTGAGTTCAAGGCCAGCGAAGTCTACATAGTATGATCCAGGCCAGCTGGGGCTACAGGGAGACCCTGTCTCAAAAAAAGACCAAAATAAAAGCAAAACAAAGCAAAATCTGTTGTTAATATCAATCATGAGCTCTTTTTATTTATATTGTAAGCACTCTGTTTGCTGTTCATTTTCCTGTAAATAAGCAGGCTCTGAGGATGACACAGTTTGACTCCCTAATTCGCAGCTAGTGGACTCTCTTGCTGCCTGAACATGTCCTTGAGCAAAGGGACTGTCATGTAAAACAGCCAGCCAACTAGCCTCATGCCAGCCAGACTATTAAACTCTCCATGGACACCCTAAGACACCTGTGCAAAGATGGTAGCTGATTTCTCTGGCTTCTGAAGGTACAACTCCAGCTTGGGCTATTGGAAACAGTTTGTACCATGAAATGAGAAGCCTCTTGATGCACCAATTCCATCTTTGTCAGAGGGGAGTGCTTTTTCCTGATGGATGGAACCCTGTGATTGGTGATATGACCAAGAACATTTCAAAGCATAAGTCTTAATGACTCTGATAATTATAAGTAAGGCTCCAGTTGATTGAAGAAATGGCTGAGATTGCTGCACCCTTTTCTGGGCTTTATAAGCTGGCTACTGGCTTATTGTATCTGCTAGAAGATACCTGTGCAGCCTACCCAGCATTGCAGCCTCTCCCAGTCAAGGTTTCTCTGGACTGCCCTTTTTAGCTACTATCGGTGATAGGCACTGGTAACAGGAAAATAACATGGAAACAGCAGCGGAGATAGCAGAGAGCTGCATGATGCACAGCTGCCATGGCTTGACAAGCTCTTGCCCCATGCACTGAAGAACTCAGTTGGGTACCAGTAGCAGTGTAAGCCTGGAGGCTTGATCCTATGCACACAGCTTGAATCTGATCAGTAGGCATCATGCTGCACCATGGTTTGACAGATCAACATAGCTGAGGCTGCAGCATTGACAGGTGAAAATCATAGTGGTATGGCCTGGAAACCTGTCTGCCTGGCACTGCATAGGAACTGTATATTGCAATGGGAACTGACATAAGCCACCATCATCGCCCATGGTCCAACAGCTCAGCACCTCTGTAAATCTGAAACACAGAAGGACATCAGGCCCCATCCTGGGTAGTGCCAATGAGAAAGCACCCAACCACCAAGCAGTCCATCAGTTTCTGGCAGTGGCCATTGAGCGATAGAAAAGGTCACAGAGCCACCTGAGGGCAGAAGGAACAACCAACAGTTCAGAGGGTGACCAGGGCAAGAGGAGGAGACAGGGAAGTAGAAAGGCTATAGGAGAGCAGAGCTGGCTAAGGAAGAATAAAAGGCCTTTAGGAGCTAGAAAAGAGAACCCGAAGGCCGTGGTCAGCAGAAGAGTCTGGAAGCTTTTACAGGTCTTGGACTCCAAGCCCAGAGCTGTGACACTGGCCACCTGCCAAGAACTAAGCATGTGATTCCCATGGCCTTCACAAAGACTGACTGCAAGGATTCCACTTGCTACTGCTTCCACCTGCCTCCTGCTGCTGCTGTTTCCTAGCTTAGTATTTCAGAAACTGAATGGAAAGCTACTGGACACAGCATTTGAAGATCTTCTTGCCTACCTATGATTTCTGTTCAGGTATAGCAGAAGTCCTCAGCTAGCTAATTTGTGACAAATGGATGCCTGTCTAAGCATTTTTGTGGTAGGCATTTAATGTAAATAATTAACCTATTCCCAATAAAGACCTAAATCTATTTCATGAACAGATCTTGTAAAACCCAGTTTTGGAAATACAAACCAACCCCTGGCCCTTGTGGATTCCTCTAGAAGAGAAACAAAAACTAGATTTTTTTACATTTTTATTTATTTTTTATGTGTATGAGTGTACTGTCTGCATGTAGGTTTGTGCACCCCTGTCGTGCAGTGCCGCAGAGGTCAGAAGAGGGTGTCAGATTCCCCTGGAACTGGAGTTAAAGACGGTTCTCAGCCGCCATGTGGGTGCTGGGGATCGAACCCCAGTCCTCTGCAAGAACAGTTGGCACTCTTAACTGCTAGGCTAGGCCATCTCTCCAGCCCAACAAAACTAGATTTTTTTATCAAATAGAGCCTACAGTGCCCAGAGTACCAAGATTGTTTCTCGGCTCTAATAATTTCTATCTGTATTCATGGACAGCAAAAGAAACATATATAGAGCTTTGCCATCTATCTCTTAGAAGGTCTCTGTGAGGGGGCTGGAGAGAGTAACATCATGACAGAGAGTAGTGCAGAAAAGAGAGGAGAAAGAAAGATTCTCAAATTTAGAAGGGCATTGTCTGTAAAGGGTTCAAATTAATGTAGTAAGATTCTAACCCTGCCTTTGAAGTATTCATATTAAGTTCTCACTCTTTGAATAATCTTGAGTGTTTAGAAGGAGGAGAAACATCTGTTGCCCTTAGAAAGACCACATTCAATAAATATCATAAAACACATAAATGGACTGAAAGACAAAAACCACACCATCATCTCAATTGATGCAGAAAAAGCCTTCGACAAAATCCAGCATCCCTTCATGCTTAAAGTCCTAGAGGGAATTGGATTGGAGGGATCATTCCTCATTGTAATCAAAGCCATATACAGGAAACCCACAGCCAACATCATCCTAAATGGAGAAAAGACAGAAGCATTCCCCTTAAAGGTAGGAACTCGGCAAGGCTGCCCCCTGTCACCACTCCTCTTCAATATAGTGCTTGAAACACTTGCTAGGGCAATAAGACAAGGCAAGGAAATTAAAGGAGTACTAATTGGAAAAGAGGAAGTCAAGCTATCCCATTTTGCTGATGATATGATTGCTAAAAGCTCCACCAGAAAGCTCCTAGAAACAAGAATTTTAGTAAAGTGGCAGGATACAAAATTAACCTAGAAAAATCGGTAGCCTTTCTTTACATCAACAAGCAACTGAAGAAGGAATACAAGACCTTCCCACTCACAATAGCCTCAAAAACAATAAAATACCTAGGAACTAACCAAAGACACCAAAGATCTCTACAAAAAAACCTTTAAACCCCTGAAGAAGGAAGTTGAAGAAGACATCAAAAGATGACAAGACTTCCCATGCTCATGGATTAGAAAAATTAGTCTAGTAAAAATGTCCATCCTACCCAAATTAATGTACAGATTCAACACAATCCCATTAAAATCCTCAAGAGTTTCTTCACAGGCTTGTGAAAAAAAATCCTTAATTTCCTATGGAAAAACAAAAGACCCTGACTAGCCAAAGCAATCCTGAGCAAAAAGAGCAATACAGGGGAGATCTCTATACCAGACTTCAAACTATACTACAGGGCTATAGTCATAAAAACAGCCTGGTACTGGCATAAAAACAGACCTGTTGACCAATGGAACAAAACTGAAGATCCAAACTTGAGCACTGCAGTTTCAGCCACCTCATATTTGATGAGGGGGCCAAGAAGACACAATGGAGGAAAGACAGCATCTTCAGCAAGTGGTGTTGGCAAAACTGGATCACCACTTGTAGAAGAATAAAGTTAAGCCCCTACCTCTCGCCCTGTACAAAAGTCAACTCCAGATGGATCAAAGACCTCAACGTGAAACCCAAAACTCTGAAGGTGATAGAAGAAAAAGTTGGCAGCATCCTGCAGACACAGGTGTAGGAAAAGACTTCCTAAATCAGACAGCAGCTGCACAAGAAATAAGATCGACAATTGACAAATGGGACCTCATTAAACTCAAAAGCTTCTGTACATCAAAAGAAACAATCAAGGAAGTGAAGAGAAAACCCACAGAGTGGGAGGAAACCTTCACCACAGATACATCTAACAGAGCATTGATTTCCAGAATATATAAACTACTCAAAAAACAAAGAAGAAAGAAAACAAATACCCACTCAAAAGATGGAGCAAAGAGCTGAACAGAGACTTCACAAGGAATTAGAGATGGCTGAGAAACATCTTCAAAAGTGTTCCATGTTGCTAATAATTAAGGAAATGCAAATTAAAACCACTTTAAGATATCATCTTACCCCAATAAAACTGGCTAGGATCAAGAAAACAAATGATACCAAGTGCTGGAGAGGTTGTGGGGAAAGGGGAACACTCATCCACTATGGAAAGCAATGTGGAGAACCCTTGGAAGACTCAAAATGAGCTTGCCACCTGACCCAGTCATACCACTCCTGGGTATATACCCACAAGACTCATCTTACCGCAGAGATACATGCATAGCCATGTTTATTGCAACTCTCTTCATAATAGCGAAGAGTTGGAACCAACCCAAGTGCCCCTCAACTGAGGAGTGGATAGAGAAAATGTGGTACATCTACACAATGGAAGTCTATGCAGCAGTAAAGAAAGATGACATCATGAACTTTGCAGATAAATGGATGGAGCTAGAAGATATCATGTTAAGTGAAGTAACACAGTCCCAGAAAAACAAACTACAAATGGTATCCCTCATCTGTGGATGCTAGCGCCAATTACCTAGTTGTGAGGCAAACTGAGCAACATTAATGTGATCTGAAAACAACTGTGCTCTTATATTGTGAATCCCTTAATGGGTTCTAGAACTAAGCTACCATTTATTTTCAGAGTTAGGAAGCTTTGGTATATGGATGAAGGATATGTATGTATGTATATTTAGAGTAATATAAGATCAAAGGAATACGGAAAAAAAACTAGTTTGTCATGACATTATGTCTAACCACGGTATTTATTTTATAGGAGTGCTTCTTAGTATTTCTTATACAAGGGTGCTTGAGCTTTTGTCCAAGCATTTTCTAAAATATTATAAAGTAGTTAAAAGTATCTGGCTGATGTAACTTAGCCTTTCTGGATGCTTAATGACCATACTTAATGCCCATACCAATTTGGCCGAGGGTCTTAAGGGATAACTTTGTTCCTTGCCCTCAGAGGTCAATCAAGTCCCAGAGGACTATGCATGGGGGCATCTCTTGAAATGTCCTGCAAATGTGAGTCACCAGTCTTCCTGTGCAGGGAGGTCTTGGAGATCCACTAATGGGACTTCAGCCAGTGTCCAGTCTGTAAGAGGAAAGTCTGCTCATGCTTCAAAAAGGGAAGCCTGGTCTAGCAAGACCTGACTTTTTTCCTCGAGTAGATAGAACTGGTGATTGAAAGGCCAAAAGGAGCCAGGGGCTCCCTCCCCCCAAAAACCTGAGTCACCCTTGAGGACCAGATCCTCAACTGACCTTGAGAAACAAAAATCTTGGTTAATCTGGGCTAACTGTGTGGCTTTAAACATCAAAAAGGAAAGTATAACCAGAAATAAATCATAAGGCCTGCGAAATTGTACTTCAGGTATAAAGCTTGAGATCTTAGTAAAATGACAAAAAAAAAGAAAAGAGAAAAAAAGCACATTTGTTTTGCCTGTCTTACTGGTAAGTGCAGCTACCCTGTGGCTGCCACTGCTTTTATCCTTCAAAGATGTGAGAAGACACAGCTTTTCAAACTTCCAATATGGACTCGTGTCTCTCCAGGAATCCTCCAAACCCTCAGTGCCAGATAGGGACTGCTGAGACATCCAGCTTGTGGACTGAGCTACTACTGGGGTTTCCTCTTCTTCAGAGTATAGACTGCCATTGTTGGACAAGACAGGATGTGGTACTTACTGGACCTCATTTGCTTAATTAAAAAAAAAAATCATAAGCTGAAGATGCTAAAACCTATGATATATGTGGCATGCATATGTGCATATTTTGGAGTGATGCATATTGGAAGGAATAACAACAACAGAAAAGACTCTGTCAAACAACTGACTGAAATGGTGAACTTCTGCTTGAAACAGTAAACTTCTGCCTTGAGAATTTTGAGAGAGACTTAGCCGGGTGTGGTGGTAAACGCCTTTAATCCTAGCACNTGGAGAGATGGCTCAGCGGTTAAAAGCACCAACTGCTCTTCCAGAGGACCTGGGTTTGATTCCCAGCACCCACATGGTGGCTAAGAACTTTCTTTAAGCTGGGCCTGGTGGTGCACGCCTTTAATCCTGGCACTTGGGAGGCAGAGGCAGGCAGATCTCTGTGAGTTCAAGGCCAGCCTGGTCTACAGAGTGAGTTCCAGGCCAGCTGGGGCTACAGGGAGACCCTGTCTCAAAAAACACCAAAAAAGAGAACATGTTCTCCTTTAAAATCTCCACAAGTAAATTTAGAAGAGATTTTAAATTTAAGCTACTCTTGAGTGGAATAGATTCGTGAAGATGCTAAGTTTAAGATTAGAAACCTTCATGAGTAGTTAATGAGTCATCATCGTCCATAGCGAGTGAAAGAGGTAAAAAACTATGTGGTATGTGGTTTCATTTATGTGAAGATCTAGCAAGACACAATGAAACAGCTCAATGGTGGTGGGCCTGGGTAGAGAGTGACCATATAAAGAACCTTTTAAGATTGATACAAATGCTTTATATAATTCTGGTGTTGTAGAGTCTTTGCATGTGCTATTCCTTCTGCTTATAAAGCTCCCTTGTCTCCTGCCTGGTTAACTCATATTCAGTGTTTTGATCTTGCTTAAATAGCATGTTATCAAAGAACTCCATTGGTTCCTGAGCCCAAGCTAGCATGGGCTTCTGGGACATCCTGCCCCTTAAATTGCCTTCAGTTACAATTAGGCAAGTAATATTCAGCTCTTACAAGGTCAGTTTTTTCTCTTAATTACCAATTCTTCAGTGAGCAAGATGCTGACTGCTGTTGCGTTCATAGTGCTTGGGTTAGGTAGTATAGTACATATTGCATGAATAAGTATAAATGGGTAGAGTTTGCTGTTCTTTGGAATGACAGATGTGCCTCCTGCCAGGGGCACCATTCATCTAAACTTTCTACTTGTTATGTTTTACTTTTTCTGTTGCTGTGATAAAACAGTCACCAGAAGCAATGTGGAGAAGGAAAGACAGGTTGCTATAGTCCATCACTGAAGGAAGTCAAGGCAGGAATTCAAAGCAGGAACTAGAAGAGAAACCACAGAGGAACACTGGTTACTGGGTTGCTTTTAGGCGCACATTCAGCTACCTTTCTTATGGAGTTCAGGCCACCTGACTAGTGATGATATCACCCACAGTGGTTTGGGGCCTCTATGTCAGTTAGCAATCAAGAATATGCATCACTTATGTGCTCACGGGCTAGTCAAATGCAGGAAATTCATCCATTGAGATTCCCTCTTCTCAGTATGTCTGGGTTGGTGTCAAGTTGACACACATGCCTAGCACAGCATGCCTGTCTGTACTGCTGCTTGCTCCTGCCGAATTGTGATTATGGATGCTCAGCTGCCTGCCATAGCTTATTCATACTTCCTTTGGGTGGGATTCCCTCACCTGTTGCTAGGCCCTCCTTTTCTGAAAATAAACAGTAGTTTATTGTTAGGTGAAGTGAACCCCTGCCTCAGGGCATGTTCCTAGAGCTAATAATTAATCTTTCCTTCCATTTACAACTATTTAAGAAACTTTGGTACTCAGCTTCTTGTTTTGCTCTTGTAGCAGTTTATCAACTGTCAAATATGGCAGAGTGCCCTTCTCTCCTGGTCTAATCTTCAGGAGTTGAGTCTCATTTCTCGTAGTAGGCATAGGAAGTCTAATAATCTGCAGGTGCAATTTGACTGAGTAGAGGAGGCTTGTTTAGAAGGTGAAAACAGCATCAACTCTGTTCATTTTTTTTATCATGTTTTAAAAATTCTAGGGACTATTCTTGCTGTCTCTATGCCTTTTGTGGACTCCCACTTCTAAGGTAAACACTTTGCTCTCTCCCTTTTTCCAGTTCTCTTCCCTCCTGTTCCCCCACTTTAATAGACAAGAGGGAGTTTAGGTTAAGGTAAGAGATTGGTGTAAAGAGAGGCAGGTTAATATAGAAGAAAGCTGAGACCAGAATGAGCTTTATTGACAGCGGTGGCAGGGGAGGGGAGGTTGTGACCATGGCAGCAGGGATGGGCATGGTAGGGCCTTGCTGGGAAAGCATTAGGAAAGGCACATACAGAGACAGCATGATGGATCCTGAGTTGAGGGGAAACGAAGGAATTTTCCTTCAAAAATCTGGAGAAAGTAGAAGAGTAGGAGAAATAATGATGGATAGTGTGTGACTGGGGTGGGGGTCCAAAGGAGAGTGCCATTCAGGGGAGTCTCAGGAACAAAGCGAATTTTTGACATTATAGATTTTTTTAAAATAATAGCTTTATTTCTTCTTTCATTTTTTAATTTTTTATTTACTTTTTAAAAATTTTTATTTATTTCTGTATATGTATGAATGTACTGTCTGCATGCAAGTTTGTGCAATGCCGCGGAGGTCAGAAGAGGGTGTTGGATTCCCCTGGAACTGGAGTTCTCCTGGAATTGGAGTTTCAGACGGTTCTCGGCTGCCATGTGGGTGCTGGGGATCGAACCCGGGTCCTCTGTAAGAGCAGTCAGCGCTCTTAACCGCTAGGCCATCTCTCCAGCCCTTATTTACTATTTTTTATGTGTATGAGTGTACTGTCTACATGTAGGTTGGTGCACCGGTGTCATGCAGTGCCGCAGAGGTCAGAAGAGGGCATCGGATTCCCCTGGAACTGAAGTTAAAGACAGTTCTCAGCCACCATGTGGGTGCTGGGAATCGAACCCAGGTCCTCTGCAAGAGCAGTTAACTGCTCACTGAGCCATCTCTCCAGCCCCCTTTATAGATTTTTTCAGGGGGTAGCAGTAAGTTCCACGTGATGTGATGTAGTCTGGCTCAGCATCTATGACATGGATCATGGCAGAGCCAGTTACTGGGTAGTATGGTAAGCTTTCCCTGCAGCAGTTGCAAAGGGGAAGCTCCCCCTCCCCAAAACTCTGTGCTTTAACCTTCACTGCAAGGAGTCTGACCTGATTTGTCACCTAACAATTGATTTAGATAAACAACCCCCACATTTGATCATTCTGAGAGCATAGCTGGGCAGTCAGATCATCACCAGAAGCCTTTCTTTCCCTCTCACAGAGCTTCTGAGGCAGGAGGCACATTACCTGATTATTACTGACTTTTGGAAGTATTTCTCTAGAACCTGGTCTAATTTATCCAAATCTAGTTCTTTAATAATTTCCAGTTTACTTACAGTTTATATTGTTTTGACTTTTCTTTTAAAACGCATTAATTCTGACTCTATTGAGGTACACAAAGAGATGTACCCCTCACTGATGTAGGAGTTAATGTTACTTAATA
Organism: Rhizomys pruinosus; assembly: GCA_009823505.1. Lineage (NCBI taxonomy): Eukaryota > Metazoa > Chordata > Mammalia > Rodentia > Spalacidae > Rhizomys > Rhizomys pruinosus. The sequence goes on along the minus strand of VZQC01012005.1, from coordinate 382,829 downwards.
ATGCTTAAGAGTGCTCAAGTACTTACTGTTAAATGCTGTGGTTTCAAGGTGTTCTGTGTTGAGTGTTCATTAATGTTAGATCGGGAGGGGCTGGAGATGCTAAGAGAAAAGGAGATGGGAGGCCCCCAAAAGTTAAAACAGGCTTTTTGGGGGGGACGAAGGGACTGGCACTGAGCTCAGCAGTGAGGAAAAACAGCAAGGTGTGGCTGCCAGGTAGAGGGCTTTGTTGTTGTTTGTTTTTTTTTTCTAAGACATTGTCTCCTGTAGCCCAGCTGGCTGTGAAAGCACTGTATAGACCAGACTGGCCTTGAGCTCAAAGAGCTCTGCTTGCCTCTCCCTCCCAAGTGCTGGGGTTAAAGATGTGGGCCACACCACCTGGCTAGAGGGTTTATTTTGGGTTGTTGGTTTTTTTTATTTGTTTGTTTTTTTGTTGTTTTTGAGACAGGGTTTCCTTGTAGCCCCAGCTATCCTGGAACTCACCATGTCCACCAGGCTGGCCTTGAACTCACAGGGATCCACCTGCCTCTGCTGGGATTAAAGGTGTGCGCTACCACACTCAGCCCTGCCTAGAGTTTTTAAGAAGTAGATGGTTGTGAAAAAGGGGGCTTGCGGGCAATGCAACTGCAAAGTTATTTGCTGAAACATCTTGAGTCAGGAAAAACATGTTTTTCTCCTACTGGCTCCAATGAGGAAGTTTCTATCAGAGGTCTGGGGAAAACATATTTCTCCTTTGTCCTGTTTCTGATACAGAAAATAGCTATAGCTGCTTGGGGTCTGAGTCAAGGATGAGGAAGCTTCTGCTTGGGTTTGATGTAGAAAATACCTGCCTGGGTCTGGGGTTGGGGTTGGGGTTGGGGTCAGGTTCTGTGAGTCCTGACAATTAAGGTTTTGTTTTTGTTTTTAACATCTGCTTACTGTGTGTGTGTGTGTGTGTGTACACTCGTGTTCATATGCCATAATATGTGTTTGGAAGTCAAAAGACAACTTCCCCATTTGGGTTCTAGGGTTGTCAAGATTAGCAGCAACTGCCCTTAACCAATGAGCTGTCTTACCAGTTCCTTCATTGGATTTTCAAGTGGGTTGGTGGTTTGACAGGCCCTTCCTTATGCTAGGAACTTTAGGGGGGAGCTGTCAGCCAGGCAGCCCCTCTTTGGGTGATTGGCTGGGGTAGAAGCCTGTGGTTTTAGATACTTGTTTTCACTCTTGAGAACATTTTACCAGCTGCAGGGGACAACTGTAACACAGCTGAAGGACCTGCTCCAGCCTTGACTGCTCCACATACAGAGTACTGTGTCAGTCTTGGAAAGCAACACTAAGCAAGAACAAAATTTCGCCAACCCTGTACTGCCCTGCTTACCCTGCCAGTCTTTGCACTCACCCAAAGGGGTTGAGTTTACTGGTTGTCAAATAAAAGGCCTGCGATTGGTACCTTGAACATGACCTATTAGTCATTGTCAATATTAGTGAATAGAGAGTCAAAACTCAGACTTTAAGATTATATAAGTTCATTTTCTTATGTCATGTTTTCTTTATTTTGCAGCCTCGGTGAATATTTGGATGAAGCCATTAAACTAATTGCTCGCCATCATGAGCAGAAGCAAGCGTGACAACAATTTTTATAGTGTAGAGATTGGAGATTCTACATTCACAGTCCTGAAACGATACCAGAATTTAAAACCTATAGGTTCAGGAGCTCAAGGAATAGTGTGGTAAGTTTTTATTTCAAAATTAGGCAAATAGTCTTTAGCTACTACCTTCTCTTTGGAAAGTAATCTACTTGCTTCCAAAAAAATCTTGTTATGTAAATTAAAGCTATAACTTGGTAAATTATTATTTAAAAGATACAACTTCATTAACAGATATTACTATCTTAAAGTATAAATGATGATTAAATACTTGGTCAAAGCTATATAGAAACAGATATCTGTTATCAGGAAAAAGAAGTGGCAGGCTTGTTAATTCTAGGCATGTGACTATTCTCATAGCTGATTAGTGAGAGACCGCACTTCATCTTTGTTTTCACTCTGGAATGAAACTCTGGAATATAAGAAATCTTATTTCACACTGGGGAGAAAAGACAGCTAATACCGTCTTACTATGTGCTTCAAAACTCATACATATCTTTAAAATTGATTTATAAACTAATTTCTTTGAAAGGCCCAGGTTTTATAGATCAGCATAATTCTTTATAAATTGAAATGAAGAACACTCCTTGGGATAGTTTTGCTAATAACTCTGAATCAGTAAATTGGCATTATAATCTACTGTTAGGGGAAATGCTAAGCCATACTCAAGCATAACATCTCTATTACTTCTTGAACAAAACTTACTTCAAAATCCATTAAAAGAAACCAGCACTTCTGTAAGGTTCTAGAAAAGCTCTTGCACATGCCCACAAAGATGCACATACAGACCTGTTCTTTGCAGCATCATTTCTAAAATCATAGTAAAAGTCGAGTCAGCATCAGATGTCAACAAGAAATAAAAATTATACAGTCTGACAGCAAAATACTATATAGTAGTAAAAAGTAACTGGAGCTATATCAACAAGACACTATCAGAAGTATAGAATTGAGGGGCTGGAGAGACAGTTCTGTGGTTAAGAGCACTGGCTGCTTTTGTAGAGGATCCAGGTTCAAATCCCAGCACCCACATGACGACTAACAACCACCAGTAATTCCATTTCCATGGGATCCTATACCTTCTTCTGGCCTCTGAGGGCATTATATGACACAGGTACACTTACACAACACTGGATAAAATAAATTAAATTTTTTTTAAGAATTTATAAAATTGAGTGTTAAAAGCAAGTTACAAAAATTTGCTTTATTATAACATTTATCTAGAAGGTAAAATATGCAATGTAATATATTCATAATTGACTACTTGTGTAGAAAAGATAAATGCACAGATAAACTCTAAGGATTTTGCTTGCCTCTTAAGAGCAGGGAAGAGAGGAAAGCTTCCCTTGTAATATATTTCTCTTTTAAAAAATCAGAACACTTATGGCAGCATATTAAGACCTAGCAAAACTATGTAGTAGAAATAATGACTTACTCTTTTGTATTCTTTAAGTCGTTTATAATTATAGAAATTTGGTTTACTTTATAAACTATTGGCTATATATATATATCTCTATATATTATATATATATTTTTTTTTTTTTGAGACAGGGTCTCCCTATAGCCCCAGCTGGCCTGGAACTCATTCTGTAGACCAGGCTGACCTTGAACTCACAGAGATCCACCTGCCTCTGCCTTTTGAGTGCTAGGATTAAAGGTGTGCACCTCCAGGCCCAGTTTAAAGTTCTTAGCCGCCATGTGAGTGCTGGGAATTGAACCCAGGTCCTCTGCAAGAGCAGTTGTCGCTCTTAACCACTGAGCCATCTCTCCAGCCCTGGCTATCTGTAATTTTAATCATCTACATTCAACAGGTTAAATTAAGAAATTTGTTTTTTGAGTACATGCTGTATATGTGCATGTGTGTGTGCCAGTGCATTCGTGTACAGAGGCCAGAGGAGGACAGACATCCAAGTGTCCTTCTCTACCTCATTCTCTTTGAGACAAGGTTTTTCACTGAATCTATCGCTAAACTGATGGCCAGCAAGCCCTAGGGATCCTCCTGTCTATTCTGGAGTTGTAGGTGCATGTACAGCCACAGACTGCTTTTTAAAACACAGGTGCTAAGATACTAACACAAGTCTTCATGCTTGCACAGCAGCTGGTCTTTACCTATTAAGCAATCTCTCCAGCCCCTAAACAAATGAAGTTAAATATTATATGTTTAATTCTGAGTGCAGCTCTTGGGCCAGATTCGAGGACCGAGATTTACTGGCCTTGCAGCACTTGGCAAAGTGAGTACATAAGCCTGTTTATTCACCTGATTTACAGAAGCACTGTGAGGATTATGTTTATACACTGCTTCATGATATTTAAAGATACATTGTCATTTCTGTTCAATTATTCTCAGGTAAGTACACTTTGAAATTTGTGTTTAGAACTTTAAAAAAAAAATTGCCTTAGAAAGAACTTTAAGTCCTTTTAACTATTCACTATCTTAAGGTATAGCTGTCTTCAAATTTCAACTTAAAATAATAATTTCCACAAAAGATTATTATGAAATAAATGTTAAATGCAAAAATTCAAAACTTAGTTGTTAGCTTCGGAATCCATTGAAGAACTTAGTTTGGGGGTATGTTGGACCTTAACCACAGACAACTTAATTTCCTAGGTCTGGATTGAGGCTTCAGCATCACTAGGTTTTTCTGATTTGTCCACACGTAATCAGCAGTTAGCCTGAACTCTGTCTCTCAAACCTCCCTCCATCCTGCAATCTGAAGTCTGCGCATCCCAGTCCTGTAAATCTCCATCCCAACAACCAGTCAGCCTGTTCACCTAGCACCTCTCATCCTACTTTGCTAATCCAGGACCCTGTGTAGTCAATTCTGGAATCTCAGCTGAAGAGTTGCACTTATCTCTAGCTAAACCAAGACCACTTCTTTCACCCCAATTATACATCAGTGTAAAGTGACCCCCAAACTGAAAACCAAGCACTACTCAGCTAGGCCATACCTGAGAAGTTGGTGAAACAACAGAGATATAAGCAAACATTCAACAAGGACAGGAGCATTTACTCATAAGAAGAAATAACACATAAGTCTAGATGCCCAGGTCTCAACAGCAACAACAACAATAACAACAACAACAAAAAACCCATAAACATGAATAACAAAGACAATGTGGCCACTGCATAAATAACTCCACTAAATAATGTTTCCTGAAATTGCCAGCTAAGTGGATGAATAAGACAGTGATTTCAGAATAACAATTATAAATATGTTCAGGGAACTCAAAGAGGATATGAGCAAAAGAATAAATGAAGACTGAAATGATAAACAGTTGAATGAAGAAAACAAAAAGAATTCAAAACTTGAAATTAAAAATCAATAAAGAGGTAGAATCTTTGAAGAAAAGCAGTCTGAAACAAAACTTGAAATAAGAAACTTAGGAACTCAAAAAGCTTAGAGGAATGAAAGAAAAAGGAAGTGGAAGAAATGAAACAGACTATCAGATCAGGGAATGGACTGCCTAGTCACAGAAAATGTCAAATCTAAAGTAATCCAGGAACAGAATATAAAAGACCTCTGGGACACTTAAAAAGACTAAACAAACCTAAGAAACATGGGACTAGAAGATGATGAAGAAACTCAAGTCAAAAGTTGCAGAAAAGATTTTTTTTTAATTTTTTAAATTTATTTCTGTATGTGTATGAATGTACTGTCTGCATGCAGGTTTGTGCACCTGTGTCGTGCAAGGCCGCAGAGGTCAGAAGAGGGTGTCGGATTCCCCTGGAACTGGAGTTCTCCTGGAATTGGAGTTTCAGACGGTTCTTGGCTGCCATGTGGGTGCTGGGGATCGAACCCAGGTTCTCTGTAAGAGTGGTCGGTGCTCTTAACCACTAGGCCATCTCTCCAGCCCTGGAGAAAAGATTTTTAATAATAACATTGAAGAAAATTTCCCAAACTTAGGAAGAGCGATGCCTATCAAAGTACAAGAGGCATACAGACCACAAAGTAGATGGGACCAGAAAAGAAACTTCCACAGCATACAATAGTCAAACACAAAAGTAAAGAACAAAGAAAAGATACTGGAAGTTGTGAGAAAGATAAGTCACATATAAAAGCAGGCCCATCAGCTCACTTTTCAGTGGAGACTATGAAAGCCAGAACAACATAGACCAATATCATACACATCATGAAAGAACACAGATTAGAGCCCAGATTACTATACCCAGAAAAACTATCCCAGTTACAATTGAAGGAGAAGGAAAAACCTTTCTGTGATAAAAACAGATTTAAGGAATTTATGCCCACAAAACCAGCTCTACAGAGAATGAAATACTTTGGTCACAGAGGTGGTTAAACACTTAAGAGAACACAAAGAAGAAATAAATAATCCCACAACATTCAACCAAAAGAGGTCTAAGAAAACAGCACTAAAAAACCCAGACCCACCCTAAGGAAATTTTGCCAAGTGATGGCTGCTGAGAGGGAGAGAGACTGTCTCTTTCTCTTTTTTAATTTCATTTATTATTTTTTATGTGTATGAATGTACTGTCTGCATGCAAGTTAGTACACCCATGCAATGCCGTGGAGGTCAGAAGAGGGTGTCACATTCCCCTGGAACTGGAGTTAAAGATGGTTCTTAGCCGACATGTGGGTGCTGGATATCGAACCTGGGTCCTCTGCAAGAGCAGTCGGTGCTCTTAACCACTGAGCCATCTCTCCAGCCCTGAGACTGTCCCTTTCAAGAATGGGACTCTTGGTAGATTAACAAGGCTCCAGTGGGGCTGGAGAGCTAGCCTAGCGGTTAAGAGCACTGACTGCTCTTACAGAGGACCCGGGTTCGATCCCCAGCACCCACATGGTGGCTGAGAACCATCTGCAACTCCAATTCCAGGAGAACTCCAGTTCCAGGGGAATCCGACACCCTCTTCTGACCACGGCATTGCACAATACGGGTGCACAAACCTACATGCAGACAATACATTCATACACATACAAAAATAAATAAAATAAAATAATAAAAAATATTAAAAAAAAAAAACAAGGCTCCAGTGGATGGACACTTAGGACAGAAATTAGACTATATAGGCCTTTTTGGATAAATAATAGGATACCTTAAATTGGGTGGGAGCAAAAAGGGGAGTTACAGGTAGGGAAGATCATAGTGTATGTAGGAAATACCATCAGATTATAGTGTATGAAAATTGCAAAAATTCAATTTAAAGGTAATGTATAAAAAAAGAATCAAGTATAAATATGATATATTTATCTGTAAAATAATGTAAACCTCTGTGTTTGAACCTTCATAGTCTGGAATATTCTTTCAGTTTGGGAGGTATAATAGTAATAAGAATGGATTTGTTTGAAAATAAAACCTGTTAGCCTAAGAAAAACTTGAAGCAGTCCCATTAAAATCAGGCACAGGACAGGGCTGTCCACTAGACCCACTCCTTTTCAGTATAGTGCTTGAAGCCCTTGCTAGAGCAGTAAGACAGAAGGAAATTAAAGGTCCACAAATAGAAAAAGAAGTCAAATTATTCCTGTATGCAGACAACACAATACAGATAAGAAACACCCAGGACAGCTGGGACTACAGGGAGACCCTGTCTCGAAAAGACCAAAAAGAAAAACACCAAAAATGCCACCTTAAAACTTAAAAATATCAGTGGCAAAGTAGCAAGATGCAGTATGAAACCTGAAACACTGAAATTGTATTAGAAAACAGGTTACAAGAAAATAGCTTGGCATGGTGGTGCATGCCTTTCATCCTAGCACTGGAGAGCAGACCTCTGTGAGATGAAGGCCAGCCTGCTCTACATAGCAGCTTCCTGGCCAAGTGGGGCTACTGAGAGACATTGTCACAAAAGATGGAGGAGTATGGGTCGGGGGGAGATGAAGGAGAACGAAGAAGAGGGGGGGAGAAGGGGAGGGAGAAAGAAGGAAGGAAGGGAGGGAGGGAGAAGGGAGAAAGAAAGAAGAGAGACCTCCTCAATATACCCTTTTCACTCAGGAATTAAGGCCAGCAATCCTCATAAAGCTGAAAAGCTTCTTAGAGCAAGTAAACAACTGAGTGAAGAGGCGAAGCCCACAGTGGAAGAGAATCTTTGTCAGCTGTGCATCCAGTAGATTAATGTCCAGATACACAAAGTCTCAAGGAAACAAAAGACCCAATCAAAAAATGGGCTGTGGATCTGAACAGAGTTCTCAAAATAAGAAATAAAAATTACTTAAGAAATATGTCAAAAAATGTGTAGCCTGGGCATGGTTGCTCACATCTTAAACTTCAGCATTTGGGAGCCAGAAGTAGGCAGATCTCTGAATTCAAGGCCAGCTTGGTCTGCATCGTGAGAGCCTGTCACAAAAAGTAAAGTGTTTAACTTGAGCAATCAGGGAAATGCAAATTAAAACTATTTTGAGATTTATTCTTCTGCCTCTCACAATAGCGAAGATTAAGAACAACAACTAGCCTTTAATCCTAGCACTTGGGAGGCAGAGGCAGGCGGATCTCTGTGAGTTCAAGGCCTGCCTGGTCTACATAGTTAGCTCCAGGCCAGCTGAGACTAAAGGGAAACCCTGTCTCAAAAAAAGAAAAAACAAAAAAAAAGAAAGAAAAAAGAAAAGAAAAACAACTAAGGACTGGAGAGCTAGATGACTCAGCGGTTAAGAGCACTGGGCGCTCTTACAGAAGATCTAGGTTCAGTTCCCAGCATCCGTCTAACAACCATCCATAACTCCAGTTGCAGGGGATCTGATACCCTCTTCTGACAGACTCTGTGGCCACTGCATGACACAGGTGTATCTACCTACTGCAAGCAGTGCACTCAAACACATAAATATATTAAAAAATTAAATGAAAGAAAGAAAAAACAACTGGCAGTGATGTATGCCTTTAATCCCAGCACTGGGAGGCAGAGGCTGGTGGATCTCTGTGAGATTGAAGTCTACATAGCAAGTTCCAGGCCAGCTGGAGCTAAAATCCCCTGTAGCAAAACAAAAAACAAAACTGACAAATATTAGCAAGGATGTGGGAAAAGGGAGCCCTCATTCACTGTTGGTGAGATTGGAAATTGGTGCAGCCACTATGGAAATGAGTGTGGTGAATCCTCAAAAAGCTAAAAGCAGCTAAACATACAACCCAGGTATACCAGCCACTTCCTAAGGATTTGATAACTCACTGCTTGCTCAACCATATTCTTTGCTGCTCTATTACAAGAGCTAGAAAATAGATGCAGCCTGGGTGTCCATTAGCTGATGAATGGATAATGAAAAATGTGGCACAATGGAATTCTTTTTAACTGTAAAAAAAAATGAAATGAAATTTGCAGATAAATATCTAGAGTTAGAAAATATATTATGGGGGCTGGAGAGATAGCCTAGCGGTTAAGAGCACCGACGCTCTTGCAGAGGACCCGGGTTCGATCCCCAGCACCCACATGGCGGCTGAGAACCGTCTGTAACTCCAATTCCAGGAGAACTCCAGTTCCAGGGGAATCCGAGACCCTCTTCTGACCTCCGCGGCATTGCACGACACGGGTGCACAGACCTGCATGCAGACA